>JACRUU010000005.1:35168992-35183992 GCA_030449085.1 Kryptopterus vitreolus
TCGTATCATTTCGTATCGTTCCGTATTGTATTATATTGTATCGTATCACATGATTTCGTTTTGTTTTGTAGAGTAGCGTTTCGTATTGTACCATATCACATCGTATCATTTCGTATTGTATCGTATCGTTTCATATTGTATCATATTGTTTTGTGTTATATCGTATCATATCACATCGGATCATTTCGTATTGTATCGCATTGTTTCGTATGATATCCTATTGTTTTGTATGGTATGGTATCGTTTTGTATTAGTATCGTATTGTATCATATCGTTTCATATTGTATTGTATCATATCACATCGTATCAGTTCATATTATATCGTATTGTTTCGTATGATATTGTATTGTTTTGTATCGTATCGTATCGTTTCTTATTAGCATCGTATCGTATCATATCGGTTTGTATTGTATCATATCACATCGTATCATTTCGTATTGTATGGCATTGTTTCGTACGATATCGTGTTGTTTTGTATCGTATCGTATAGTTTCGTATTAGTATCGTATCATATCGTTTCGTATTAGTATCGTAACGTATTGTATCATATCACATCGTATCATTTCCTATTGTATCGCATTGTTTCGTATGATATCGTGTTGTTTTGTATCGTATAGTATAGTTTCGTATTAGTATCGTATCATATCACATCGTATCATTTTGTATTGTATGGCATTGTTTCGTATGATATCGTGTTGTTTTGTATCGTATCGTATAGTTTCGTATTAGTATCGTATCATATCGTTTCATATTAGTATCGTAACGTATCGTATCATATCACATCGTATCATTTTGTATTGTATCGCATTGTTTCGTATGATATCGTATTGTTTTGTATCGTATCGTATCGTTTCTTATTAGCATCGTATCGTATCATATCGGTTCGTATTGTATCATATCACATCGTATCATTTCCTATTGTATGGCATTGTTTCGTATGATATCGTGTTGTTTTGTATCGTATAGTATAGTTTCGTATTAGTATCGTATCATATCACATCGTATCATTTTGTATTGTATGGCATTGTTTCGTATGATATCGTGTTGTTTTGTATCGTATCGTATAGTTTCGTATTAGTATCGTATCATATCGTTTCATATTAGTATCGTAACGTATCGTATCATATCACATCGTATCATTTTGTATTGTATCGCATTGTTTCGTATGATATCGTATTGTTTTGTATCGTATCGTATAGTTTCGTATTAGTATCGTATCGTATCATATCTTTTCGTATTGTATCATATCACATCGTATCATTTCGTATTGTATCGTATCGTTTCGTATGATATCGTGTTGTTTTGTATCGTATAGTATAGTTTCGTATTAGTATCGTATCATATCGTTTCGTATTAGTATCGTAACGTATCGTATCATATCACATCGTATCATTTTGTATTGTATCGGCATTGTTTCGTATGATATCGTGTTGTTTTGTATCGTATAGTATAGTTTCGTATTAGTATCGTATCATATCGTTTCGTATTAGTATCGTAACGTATCGTATCATATCACATCGTATCATTTTGTATTGTATCGCATTGTTTCGTATGATATCGTATTGTTTTGTATCGTATCGTATAGTTTCATATTAGTATCGTATCGTATCATATCTTTTCGTATTGTATCATATCACATCGTATCATTTCGTATTGTATCGTATTGTTTTGTATGATATCGTATTATTTTGTATCGTATCGTATCATTTCATATTGTATCGTATCATTTCGGATTGTATAGTAGCACATCATATTCTATTGTATTGTATCGTATCATATTGTATCATTTCATATTGTATCGTATCATTTCGTATTGTATCGTAGCACATCATACCGTTTCGTATTGTTTTGTATTGTATCGTATCACATCATATCACATCGTATCGTTGCTCATATCTCTATTTATTTACATCCACTGGGTGCTGCTTATGTTTAAACATTATTGCGTTTACATTTCTACGTCTATTTACGCCTCATTGTTCGAGTTGCTGTAAACTGCTGATGCTCCATGTTTTTTTTTTTTTTTATTTCCACCACTTCCAAGTGTATAAACTTGAAGCAAATGATACATGAACTACCTTTCTCTTAGTTCCCCCTTAACCATCACTGGGGGGGTAATTTTTTTTTTTTTTTTTTTGCGCCCAAAATAAAGGCGTTGGGTTTGATGCCATAATTTTTGTCTTTGTTGCCCCCCCCCCCCTTCTCTCTATCTCAAGCTGCTTCAGGTTCCTCCTTGACAGGGAGGTGAGTTGACAGCGGCTTAAAGAAGAATAAAAAGATGACTTTCTGTGTGTGCAGGAATGTGGATTTCTTCCGTAAAATCCTAATTGTGCCTTGAAGCGCTCCTTCTACATAGGGTATCTCAGCTCAGCTCAGCTCAACAGGATTTTGTGCTTCTCCGTGTGTCTGAGCGTTTTTTTTTTTCTCTTTTTTTTTTCTTTTCCTCCTCCTTTTCAGCCTAGCATGCGGATGTAACCCTTTCACAGTACGAGGCGCAGAGCGCTCGTGTTTGCCGCCAGGCTGATCCTGGCCTCTCTGGTGTTTTGTGTGGAACGTATTCAATCTCTGCTTTAAAAAAAAAAAAAAAAAAAAAAAAAAAAAAAAACATTTTATTTTATTTATTTTTTTTCACAGGGAAAAAAAAAACAAACAGGCTAGGGTTATTGTCCCGTAACTTGCCTTAACGGAGAAGCAGATCCCAGATGTTCCAGAGAACGCAGCGAGTTTTTTTTTTTTTTTTTTTTTTTTTTGCGGGACCCGAGGCGGTTTTGCTGAGACCTTTAGAAAGAAAGTAAGACATGAGAGAGACGCGAGAAATCTATGCCGTGTGATGGAGCGCGATAGCGCCGCGAACGTGCGCAATAAGTCATTTGATTGACCTTAAGCCGGTCCGTAATCCACAGAAAAACAAACAAACAAACGAGCTGAAAATAAAAATCGCACTCTATCAGCTACAGCAGCCTGATTATTAAAAGGTATGGATTTCTGTCCTACTGTGTTCATATGATTCCTCGGTTTAATCCGTAGTGGAGTTCGGTGGAGAAACGAGGGGTATCGCGACGTCGGGTTGCCAGTGCCGAAGCTTTCGAGTCGTTTTCGGTAATGTTTTTGGATGGTTTATGGAGGAGGAGGATGTGGTGGTGAGGGAAGACATGCAGGTAGATGGTGTGAAAGAGGACAGTATGGAGGTGGATGATCTGCTATGCTTTGCCTACTTTCTAATTTCTCCATTCATTCTCTATGGGGCCGGGAATGTCGCAGATTTCATTCTACCACGCTGCCACAAGTGGGCCCTTGAACAAGGCCCTTAACCCTCCACGGTGGCTGTAACACAGCCGATTCTGCGCTTTGACCACAGCTTTCCTCTTTTGTGTATATGTAACAATAAAAACATATTTCTTATCTTAAGGTCCCTAACACCACCACGCTGTCACAAGTGGCCCTTGAGCAAGGCCCTTGTGACCAATATAAGCATATTCCTTGTCTTATTTAGTCCCTAGACCCACCACGCTGCCACAGGTGGGCCCTTGAGCAAGGCCCTTAACTCTCCACGGCGGCTGTAACACAGCCGATTCTGCGCTTTGACCCCCCAGTTTTCCTCTTTTGTGTATATGTGACAATAAAAACATATTCCTTATCTTAAGTCCTTAGAACCACCATGCTGTCACAAGTGGGCCCTTGAACAAGGCCCTTAAACCTCCAGGCCCTTACCCCCCACCATCCACGGAATCTGTAACCCTTGACAGCCCTTAACCCTCACGATTCTGCGCTTTGACCCCCCAGCTTTCTTATCTTAAGCTAACACCACCATGGTGTGTATATGTGACCACTACCCCCCAGCTTTCTGCTGGTGTGTATATGTGACCACTAAAAGCATATTCCTTATCTTATTAAGTCCTTAGAACCACCATGCTGTCACAAGTGGGCCCTTGAACAAGGCCCTTAACCCTCCACGGAATCTGCGCTTGATCTGTAACAATAAAAACATATTTCTTATCTTAAGGTCCCTAACACCACCATGACAAGTTCAAGGCCCTGGAATCGTAACACAGCCGATTTGACCCCCCCTTTCTGCTGGTGTGTAGCCACTAAAAGCATTTCCTTATCTTTTGTCCTTAGAACCACCATATAACAAGGCCCTGTGAACAAGCCGATTCTGCGCTTTGACCCCCCCAGCTTTCCTCTTTTGTGTAAACATAAAAACATATTTCTTATCTTAAGGTCCCTAACACCACCACGCTGTCACAAGTGGGCCCTTGAGCAAGGCCCTTAGCTCTCAGCTGGTCATGTGTATAAATATGTATATGTATCGTGTATGATGTTTGTATAAAAGCTTCTACCAAACGTAAATATTAGTCCCATATGCGGATTTTTAAGGCTTTTAAACACACACACGCGCACACACACACACACACACACACACACACACAAGGAAAGAGAGTGACGAAAATAGAACCGAGATTAAAAGGCCAACAAGGTGGAGAAAGCTTCAGAGAGAAAAAAAAAAACAGTGTGGAATGAGGATAAAGATATATATAACTCGACAGGAATAACGTCACAATGGTTCACGTTATCAGCGTGAGTGCAGGTTTTATGGACACTGGGTTGTCCTTCTTTTCTTTTCTTTTACACACACAGTCTTTGTGTCCTCTACCCTGATAAAGATGACACAAATAATGCGGGCACTCAGGAAGCCGCCCTGAACCGCAAACCCCAGGAGGGACAACCGTCATTCACCCCAAACCGAGCCTCTTTCCATCGCCGCACGTCGGCCGTGCCTCCTCCCGTCTGGCCTGTATTTAAACAGACCACGCCGTTTTCGGATCATTACCTCAGTGGCTATATTTTGCGACGTAAAGTACAGAAGGTGATGTTTAAGGTGGCCATCGGTGTTATATTCCATTTACATTCCAAAAACACTCTTTCCCACGTAAAAAAACATCGAATATAATATATGCGTTATCATTAACTCGTTATTAACGCAAATCCGCTTTAAACGGCGCTAATGTTATTAACGCGTGATTAACGCAGTGTGCATTACTACGTGAGGGATCTGTTGTTGACGAACGAACGAAACCCAAACAACAAAGAAACAAACGAATAAATAAACGTTCAGTGCATCCTCTCACGCTTCCTAAATGTCCCCCCCGAATTACACCTACTAGCTGCGCATTCACAACAGGTACGATCTCCTCACTATATTAGCGTATATTACCGTACGGAACCTTACGCAAGCGCATCGCATTCCCAAATCCGTATTACGCAATAAAGCGCATTTTTACTGAACGCAATAAAGCGCTTCCGTATAACCTAAACACCGTATCACCAGTTTATATGGAAAAGAAACCGGAACACAATTCTTAAAGGAGCCACGTCCCATATTTTACACTTAAAACAAACACTAAACAAAGTAACATTGAAATTAATATTAAAAGAATCATTTCCAGAGTAAAATCAATATTAAAGCATTAATAATTGTATTAAATGGACAGGGGCACGGTGGTGGTTTTAGTGGTTAGCACGTTCGCCTCACACCGCCAGGGTCCGGGTTCGATTCCTGTCTCGGCCATGTGTGTGTGGAGTTTTGCATGTTCTCCCCGTGCCTCAGGGGGTTTTTCTCCGGGTTCTCCGGTTTCTTCCCGGTCCAAAAACATGCACGGTAGGTTGATTGGCACCTTGGAAAATTGTCCCTAGTGTATGAAATGTGTGTGTGTGTGTGTGTGTGTCCTGTGATGTGTTGGCATTCCATCCAGGGTGTATCCTGCCTTAATGCACATAGACGCCTGAGATAGGCACAGACTCCCCGTGACCCGAGGGAAGATCGGATAAAGCGGTAGAAGATGAATGAATGAATGAATGAGTTAAACGGAGAGATTTTGAGAGAAATGTGTATGATTATAACATCTGTTATAGTTATTTACAGGATTAAAAACATGAAAAGTATTTATCGCGAGTAAACGGCAATCGTGCGATTGATACGCATATTTAAGTAATTACACGTCGTTACTTCTCATCCCTGGGACACTTATTATTGCACATAAAATCTCAATTTTGCCTCCGACTCTCACGCGTACATCGGATCGAACCTTTTATTTATTTATTCGCCACAATAATAATAAGCAAATAGAGTTTTTTTTGTTGGTGTTTTTTTTTTTTTTTTTTTTTTATAAGCGCTTAATAAGGACGCGTCGCAAAGCCTGGTAAGAAATGTATGTATGCGTTATATGTTCTCCGAGCCTCCATCTGTTCCCCCTCGCGTTTGGCTGAGCCGAGCTGTGAATGCCGGTGCCGGTGTTTCTGACGTCTTGACTCGGCCCGAGTCTCGGCGAGACGCAAGGGCTCCCTGACGCTCTCTCACTCTCTCTCTCTTTCTGTCTGTCTTTCTCTCTCTCACCCATCAGCAAGGTGCCGTTTGTCAGACGGGTGGGCTGGTGCGAGCGCTCCACACACACACACACACACACACACGCACACACACACACACACACACACACGGCCGGCCTTCATCTGCTCGCCAGATACGTCAACGCGAACCTCCGGCGTAACGCAGGCGTACCGTGAACCGCCACCCAAAGGGTGTCAAAGTGTTTTGGGGCAATTCCAAAATGAGTTTTATTTATTTATTTATTATTATTGTTTATATTATATTATTATTATTATTATTATTATTATTATTATTATTATTATTATTATTGTCCTGATCTTGAGCTACCATGCCTTGACTTGCTATCTTAAAGTTCGATCCTGAATTTTCTCTTCTCTCTCTCTCTCTCTCTCTCTCTCTCTCTCTCTCTCTCTCTCTCTCTCTCTCTCTCTCTGTTTTTCCCATTGATGTCTGTGGTAAACGTCCAGACAGGACAAAATGTCTTTATTTATTTATTTATTTATTTTTTTAAATACATCGCTCGTTCTTTGCGCGAAATCCATCCAGAGCCATAATTAATCATGCTGGAGAGCAGTGTGTGTGTGTGTGTGTGTGTGTGTGTGTGTGTGTGTGTGTGTGTGTGTGGAAGCTATGTGCTCTGCGCCGATACATGCAGTGCCTGTGAATTCGAGCGTTAGCTTTAGCGGCTCTGATGGGCTAGCAGGAGAGGTGTCATAATCAGTTTGGGAGACTCCCCCCCCCCCTCCCCTCCTTCCCCGGCCTGCCCCCCCCCCAAACCCCCCCCCCCCCCCCCCCCCCCTCCTCACCCCTATCCGCCGAGGATGGCTTTGCAATCTGTGTGTTCAACACATGCTCTCTAGTGTGTGTTTTTTTTTCTTTCTTTCTTTCTTTCTTTCTTTCTTTCTTTCTTTTTCCCCCCATCACATTGTTTGGGTCGACTGGGACCGTCTCCTCGGTGTGTGTGATTACGTGACGTTTAGGTAAAAGAATATATATATAAGTGGCGTTTTGGTGTTTGTTTTCGTGCAGTTAGCATTCCCGAGACATCCAGGCACCTTGTTGTTTGTGAATCGCTGATTTGTTTTTTTTGTTTTGTTTTTTTCCCACAGTGCGTATTGTCCAAATATTCTGAGGCGTTTTGCAACTTTGGGTGCTTATTGTTTTGTTTTCTCACTAGAAATTAGAAATGCCACAGCATTCAGGGTTTTTTTTTTTCAAAACAGAACGAGCAGGATTTCATGGTAAGGCGAGGCGGGTATATATATATATATATATATATATATATATATATATATATATATATATATATATGCCGATATATGTCAGGGCCCAGTGGTTAAGGTGTTGGAGTCTGGCCCGGAAGATCACAGGTTCAAACCCCACCACCAAGCTGCCACTAGTGGGCCCTTGAGCAAGGCCCTTAACCCTCAATTGCTCCGTTGTAAGTCGCTCTGGATACGGGCGTCTGCCAAATGTATATATAAATATATAGATTGAATAAATTTTGGATACTGTGGGGAAAATGTGGCCGCTATTTGTACCTGTTTTGGGGTTTGCCGTTGTCATGTTTATCCCTCAGGGCCACACATACACACACACACACACACACACACACACACACACCTGCCCTTTCAACAACAACGTGGTTAGGATTGATTCGTGCTGCTTATTTTAATCGCCACAAACATTAGATAAATGTTACAGCTTTGGCTTGTGTCTGAAGTTACAAAACCTGAACCATTTCCATACGACTGATGAAACCCCGCCCCTTCTTGGAAACGAGCTTTTCGGATTCGTCAAGGAGCCGTAATGTTGCATTCCGTATTTCGCAAGTCTAATGCAGGGCGGGAGGCGGAGAACTACGGAAGCTCGGCACGTCAAACCGAGGTGAAATCGTAAAATCGGCATAAGCACAAATGAATCGATAATACCGATTAATCGGCCAGCAACGTTTAGAATATATGAATATATGATGTATTTCGGACAAAGTTCATTTACACTCTGTAAAACGTCCACTTGAAGGAAATGAAACAAAAGTATTTGTTCTAAAGTACCCAAAATACCATAATTGTATGGTGTTTAATAATTGTGGCATCATATCTAAAAGAGGAAAACATTGTTTATTGGGTGTGCCGGCATGTCGGGAGTGGAGGGCGGAGCACCTCAACACCTCAACCTGATGAGTAACCAGTGTTGTGCCGGTCTGTAAAGACCCGAGCGGATGCGAGAGAGGCGGGCCGATCTACGGGCAAGGGATGGGCGGACACTGTGTCCCGGTCCACGAGTGGTCATTGATGGACGATGGAGGAGGTCTCCCGAGCCATGAGACTGTGGATGTGTCCCGGCGCTTTCCATCCCTCATACCCTCGTCCCTCGCTGGGACACACCCACAGTCTCACGCATCACGCATGGAAAGGAAAAAAATAATGCTCTCTGCTTGGTGATTGGTTGGTTGTCTCTCGGACCCCTGAATCGCTTACATTGGGTACTTTTGAGAAGACTGGATACTGGCGTTCAGTATTTCCGCACTAAATAATAACACAGCGCTGTAAGAATGTAATATACAAGATATATATATATATATATATATATATATATATATATATATATATATATATTTTATAGGTTTTATAGGACTTTCCTGTAAAGCAAACAGCTTGCAATAAATAAAAGCGAGCGCGACAGACAACGAGAAATATGAAAGAACGAGTCGATACGCGAAGGGGAAACACAGACGTGTGTTTATGACTCAGATTCCAACAGTGGAGCTTCCGGAGCTCGGTCTTATTGTACAGCGCCTGTACTTCAGCCCACAGAGATCGCTGATTATAGTTATTACGGGAAGGCTGTTGGCGACACGCGTACTGTTCATTAACGTTCGACAACTCTGCGAGCCGTGTAACCCTGACTCCTGCTGCCGTAAACAAACATCTCCCGCTGCTCATCTTTCACAACAGCGCTTACGACATAAACGCAGGACACCGAGAGCGAAACTTTCTTACGGCGAGTGACTTATGATTCGTGGTAACGGGAGCAAAATCGTTTCGAGAGCGCAGACGTACAGTCGCCACCGGGACGTTCTCAGGGGTTACGTGACGAGATCACCCCGTGAAAGTGAGAAAATCTGTGGTGAAAAAACGCCTAGACGTGCCCACTTTTGTCCATTTAAACCCTGCACATGGCCCCAAAATTGCATCGAAATCGCACCAATGCTTTGAGACAGGATAGTTCAAGTGTTTGCCCTACAAAATCCCATCATACTTTGAATAGAAGTAGGACCCCATGAGCCTGGGGTCAGAGCACAGGGTACAGCGCCCCTTGGAGCACAGAGGGTTAAGGACCCGAAGGGTGGCAGCTTGGCGATTCTGGGGCTCAAACCACCGACCTATCGATGACTTGTCCAGCACCTTAACAACTAAGCAAACTGAGCTAAACCTTCCCTGTTTTTGTATATCCAGACTTGCCAGGAAGCTGGGGTCAAAACACAGGGTCATCAATGATACGGCGCCCCTGGAGCACAGAGGTTTAAGGGCCTTGCACAAGGACCCAAGGGTGGCAGCTTGGCTATACCAGGGCTCGATCAGTATCCCAGTGCCTTAATAACTGAGCTTCAAACCCCTCCCCGTTTTTGCTTATCCCGGCTTGTCAGGAGCGTGGGTCAGAGTGCAGGGTCATCCATGGTACATGGCGCCCCTGGAGCACAGAGGTTTAAGGGCCTTGCTCAAGGACCCAAGGGCGGCAGCTTGGCTATCCCGGGGCTCAAACCCCTGGCCATTCCGATCAGTATCCCAGTGGCTTAACAACTGAGCTACCCCCCCACCTGTTTACACTTATCCCAGCTTGTCAGGAAGCTGGGGTCAGAGCGCAGGTTCAGCCATGATACGGTGCCCCAGGAGCACAGAGGTTTAAGGGGCTTGCTCAAGGACCCAAGGGCGGCAGCTTGGCTATACTGGGGCTCGAACCCCTGGCCATTCCGATCAGTATCCCAGATCTCAGTGGACCCAAAGGCATCGCATACGATTGTGTGCCGCCCGCAGCAAAATCATGTGCCCCCAAATACGATTGTCCATATATTGACATCCACAAGTTTTTCCGGCCCTGAAATCCTCACAGTGGCTGTTTGGGGGACGAGGGGGACGAGGGGGGGGGGCAGGGGGGCTGCATTTGTTCCGTCCGAAAAGCAACCCAAGAAGTACAGTGGTTGTATCCCGGCTTGTTGTTTGGTCAGAGCCCAGGGTTCGGCGTGATCCAGCGCCAAGAATGGCAGCTTGGCGATACCAGGGCTCGAACCCCCGTCCAGTAACGCAGCACCTTAAGCTAAACCCCCCCCCCCCCCCCCCCCCCGGCATAATATTGCGTTACCATCCATTCCAAAGTGTATCTTTGATACAGACACACTTGATATAAACATGTTTAAAATACTCCGTTCGCTTGAACAGAACCGGTCCGAATTCCCCAAGGTGCCGCGGTTAATACGGCTATGATTCGCTTAAGATAAAAAAGCGCTCGACTCGTGCGACGGGGATAAATCTGGCGTTATGAAGTGTGTTACAAAAAGGCGCATTGCACAGATGGAGCGCTTTTCGGTGGGAGATTGAGATGCGAAGATTTTGGAGTAGCTGAATGATCCGCGCAGGCAGATAATATATGTAAAAGAACAGAGACTCCCCGATAAGCATGCTAATCCGCGACGGTGCCAGGCAGTCAGTGCACACACACACTGCCAAGTATCTGCGATGGATCGCGCACACACACACACACACACACACACACACACACACACACACACCACACACTCTCGCAACTAAACGGTTCTACACACTCATCGCCGGATACATTAAAACACAGCGTCGCTCTGCCACTTTTTCAGAAACTTGTACAGTATTGAGATTACGGCGGGTTTGCGGTACCCCCCCCATCCCAGAACACCCCCCCACCTCGACCCCCCGCCCCCCCCCCCCCCGACCCCCCCTCCACACACACTGAGAGCCTAAATATAAACACAGGTTGGAAATGTGATTTCGCTTCACTTCAGGAGGTTAAACGGCGTTTCCATGGCAACCCCCCCCCCCTTTTTTTAGTGTTAGTGAGGCGAGGAATCTTACAGGCCGACAAATCGTAACGTCCGCTGTACGACCCGACAGATCACGTCCGCCCGGAACGTACTGCGTATCATCACACACGTCCGTTTCTTTCTTTCTTTTTTCTTTCTTTCGTTCATTTTATTTTTTTTTATGTCTAGTCTTTCTTTTTTATATGTCTGGTCTTTCTTTCTTTCTTTCTTTCTTTTATGTCTTTCTTTCTTTCTTTTTCTTTTTTCTTTTCTATGTCTGTTTTTTTTTTTCTTTTTTATGTTTCTTTTTTTTTCCATTTTATGTCTGGTCTTTCTTTCTTTATTTTAATATCTGGTCTTTCTATTTTATATGTCTGGTCTTTCTTTCTTTCATTTGTCTTCTTCTTTTTCTTTATTTTTTCTGTCTTTTCTTCTATTTTATTGTCTGGTCTTTCTTTCATTCTCTTTTTATGTCTTTCTTTCATTCTTCTTTCTTTCATTCATATTCTGGTCTTTCTATCATGGTCTTTCTATCATTTATATGTCTGGTCTTTCTTTCTTTCTTTTTATGTCTGGTTTTCTATGTCTGTTTTTTTTTTCTTTTTTTTTTCCATTTTATGTCTGGTCTTTCTTTCATTCATTCTTTATTTTAATATCTGGTCTTTCTATCATTTATATTTTTTTCTGGTCTCTTTCTTTCTTTCTTTCATTCTGGTCTTCTTTCATTTATTTCTTCTTTCTTTTTTTCTTTCTTATTTTATGTCTGTTTTTTTTTTCTTCTTTTTTTTCTTTCTTTCTTTTATTTGTTTTTTTTTTCTCTTTTTTTCCATGTCTGGTCTTTCTTTCATTCATTCTTTATTTTAATATCTGGTCTTTCTATCATTTTTATGTCTTTCTATGTCTCTGGTCTTTCTTTCTTTTTATGTCTGTTTTTTTTTCTTTTTTTTCCATTTTATGTCTGGTCTTTCTTTCATTCATTCTTTATTTTAATATCTGGTCTTTCTATCATTTTTATGTCTGGTCTTTTCTTTTTTTCTTTCTTTCTTTCTTTCTTTTTTATGTCTGGTCTTTCTTTCTTTCTTTATTTTTTTTATATCTGGTCTTTCTTTCTTTTATGTCTGGTCTTTCTTTCTTTCTTCTTATTTCTTCTTCTTTTTTCTTTTATTATCTCTTTTTTATGTCTGGTCTTTCTTTCTTTATGTCTGTCCTTTATTTCTTTCTTTCTTTTTTTTTTTTCTTTTTATTATCTCTTTTTTATGTCTGGGGCTTTCTTTCTTTCTTTCATTCTTTTTCTTCTTTATCTCTTTTTTATGTCTGGTCTTTCTTTCACTTTCTTTCTTTCTTTTTTATGTCTGGTTCTTTCTTTCTTTATTTCTGGCCTTTCTTTCTTTCATTCATTCTTTCTTTCTTTTATTATCTCTTCTTTATGTCTGGTTTTCTTTCTTTTTCATAAAATTTCTTTTAATTTCTCTTTTGGGCTTTCTTTCTTTCTTTCTTTCTTTCTTTCTTTCTTTCTTTTTTTTTATTGTCTATTTTTTATGTCTGGACTTTCTTTCTTTCTTTATCTCTGGTCTTTCTTTCTTTTTATATCTGGTCTTCCTTTTTTCTTTATGTTTGGACTCTTTTTTATGTTTGGTCTTTATTTCCTTCTTTTTTTTATCTCTGGTCTTTCTTTTTAATGCCTGGGCTTTCTTTGTTTGTTTGTTTCTTTTTTATGTCTGATCTTTCTTTTTTATGTCTGGGCTTTCATTCATTCTTTCTTTCATTTGTTCTTTCTTTTTTATGTCTGGTCTTTCTTTCTTTCTGTCTTTATTTTTTATGTCTAAACTTTCTTTTCATGTCTGGGCCTTCTTTCTTTCTTTTTATATCTGGGCTTACTTTTTCCCTTTCTTTCTTTTTCACGTACGTCAGAACATACCCCGTCATACCGTATCATCGCATGCCCCCCCCGTGTTTTTTACACCTCTGCGTTAATCAGGAGTGGTTAATCGTCAGCGAGGGTCGCGTCCGTAAACAATATCCGGATCTCTTGAGGTTTGAGAAGTGGCCGAATCGCAGGCAATTACGTGAAAGTCGAACGCGTTTTGGTGATTTTTGCATCAGTAGATTCCTGGACACCAGTTCCGTCGTTAATTATCTACTCGACGATTAATGCACTACGAGCCAGCGTCGTTTTAATTCGCGCCCTTTAATTCGCGCTCTCGAGCCTCCGTATTCACCTCGGCGCTTTACACTCGTACACACCAAACAGTAAACAGGTTTCAGCCGCTTTGGATTTCATCGCACCGATTCTTTTGTTCAAAAACGAGCACCCGTGTATGTGTGATAATCACTACAGTATCTGCCACAAACGCTATATAAGCGAAAAAAAAATCTGTTTCTTCCTTTCCTTCTTTGTGTCTGGTCTTTCTTTCTTTTTTCTGACTTGTCTTTCTTTCTTTTTCGTGTCTGGTATCCTTTATTTTTTTTGTTGGGTCTTTCTATCTTTCTTTCTTTTTTATGTCTGGACTTTCTTTCTTTCTTTTTCCATCTGGTATTTCTATCTTTCTTTTTAATTTTTGGTCTTTCTTTCTTTGATTCTTTCTTTCTTTTTTCGGTCTGGTCTTTCTTTCTTCCTTTCTTCCTTTCTTTCTTTCTATTTTTATGTTTGGTGTTTCTTTCTTTCTTTATTCTTTCTTCCTTTCTTATGTTTAGACTTTCTTTCTTTCTATCTTTCTTTCTTTCTTTTTATGTCTGGACTTTCTTTTTATATCTGTTCTTTCTGTCTTTCTTTTGAAATTTTGTTTCTTTTTTGAGTCTGGTTTTCTTTCTATCACTCTTTCTTTCATATGTCTGGACTTTCTTTCTTTTTATATCTGGCGTTTCTGTCTTTCTTTTGAATTTTTGTTCTTTCTTTCTTTGATTCTCTCTTTCTTTTTAGTGTCTGGTCTTTCTTTTTTCTGACTTGTCTTTCTTTCTTTTTCGTGTCTGGTATCCTTTATTTTTTTTGTTGGGTCTTTCTATCTTTCTTTCTTTTTTATGTCTGGACTTTCTTTCTTTCTTTTTCCATCTGGTATTTCTTTCTTTCTTTTTAATTTTTGGTCTTTCTTTCTTTGATTCTTTCTTTCTTTTTTCGGTCTGGTCTTTCTTTCTTCCTTTCTTTCTTTCTTTCTATTTTTATGTTTGGTGTTTCTTTCTTTCTTTATTCTTTCTTCCTTTCTTTCTTTCTTATGTTTAGACTTTCTTTCTTTCTATCTTTCTATCTTTCTTTCTTTCTTTCTTTTTATGTCTGGACTTTCTTTTTATATCTGTTCTTTCTGTCTTTCTTTTTAAACTTTTTTGAGTCTGGTTTTCTTTCTATCACTCTTTCTTTCATATGTCTGGACTTTCTTTCTTTCTTTTTATATCTGGCGTTTCTGTCTTTCTTTTGAATTTTTGTTCTTTCTTTCTTTGATTCTCTCTTTCTTTTTAGTGTCTGGTCTTTCTTTCTTTTTTTACGTTTTGACTGTCTTTCTTTCTATCTTTCTTTTTTGTGTGTCTTTTCTTTCTGTCTTTTTCTGTTGGTTCTTTCTTTCTTCTTTAT
>JACRUU010000005.1:35188992-35193992 GCA_030449085.1 Kryptopterus vitreolus
AAACTCAATAAAATGAATGCAAAATTATTCAAATTGAATCAAAAATCATTTTTGTATTGTGTATTTCTGATGAAGAATGTCTCCAATTGAGCACCCAAATCCACTATGAAGCCCTTAATCTAAACCCTTATGCTAAATTGATCTGATCAGTCAAGGGCCATGCTCAGGGGCCCCAAGAATGGCAGTGTGGTTTGGCTAGAATTTCAGAATGAAAGTCCCCTATTTGTTTTGAGAAGACATATTTGAATGTTTGCTCATTCTTATATACCTGAAGTATGTCCAGGTCCAGCTGGTGTAAGAGAGTAAAAGAAAAAAGGGAGGGAGAATGAGAAAAAGAGAGAGAGAGAGAGAGAGAGAGAGAGATACAGAGAACGAGAGAGCTCTCAACCCCCCACCTCTATAAAAAAAAAAACACACATGCACACACTTCTCTTTTACATTTGTGTCCTCCATCTGTCTAAACGCACATTAATTATACACACATGTACATG
This sequence comes from Kryptopterus vitreolus, assembly GCA_030449085.1. Classification (NCBI taxonomy): domain Eukaryota; kingdom Metazoa; phylum Chordata; class Actinopteri; order Siluriformes; family Siluridae; genus Kryptopterus; species Kryptopterus vitreolus. The sequence goes on from JACRUU010000005.1 coordinate 35,189,484, forward strand.
TTGCTCTCCAGGGATAATCACGTGCAACAAGCCGTCTCTTTTATGCCTTGTTTAAGTTCATCTGTCGAAGAGGACGATTACATGTGGATCCGGAGAAAACAGATTACCACTCGTATCCTAAATATATAGCTTTAGTTATTATAACCTAGATCTATATATATATATATATATATATATATATATATTATTTATTATTTATTTATTTATTTATTTATTTTTTTTTTTTTTTCCTGAAGCCATCTACCTCATGAACACTTAAATGCTCTATTCAGCAATGTAATAAACATATATGTATATATTTCAGTGCAATATCATTCTGCAATCCATCTTCTGTGCAATATAACTATATCTATTTCTTGTGTAAAATGTTTATTTTTTTATTTTTATTCTTATTTATTTCCTATTTTTATTTCCTGTCAGTTAGTAATGTGCAACTAGCAGCTTCTGTCACCAAAGCAAATTCCTTGTAAGTGCAAACCTACTTGGCAATAAAGCTCTTTCTGATTCTGATATATTATATATATATCTATTATATATATAGATATATATATATATAGATTATTATAAGATATTATACTATATATATATATTATATATATATATATATATATATATATATATATATATATATATAATATATATAATTATAAAGCTATATTTTTTCAAGATACATATATATGTATATATATATATGATATATATATATAATATCTATATATATATATATATATATACGGTTTGTCTCTAAGGCAACAGGTCTAAGAACAACACACACACACACACACACACACACACACACACACACAGCACAGCCATGGCACTCAAGGCTTTCCCGCCGGCGTCTTCAGCGTGCGGAGGAGGCACTATTGTCGCCGTGTGTTTGGGTATTACCTGCGGGCGCTATCTCGAAAACTTAACAACATCATCCGATTATTAGGCTTAGGCTTGTTTCGCTTCATCGCTTTGTGTCAGGTGAGCAGAGGATTTGGCCCCCGGAGACGATAGGTGGGGGAGTTGGGGATTTTCGATTGCCACGTATTAGCGGCTTTAATTTGCGCGATTATGAGTCATCGTAAGTAGTCGACGGGGTTGTTTAGCATACATTATTTTTTTTTTTTTTTAGATTAATTTAAATAATAAAAAAAAAACCTGAAAAACCAAGCTTAGAGTGCTTAGAGGGAATTTTGTTTTTTTTTTTTTATTTTTTTTTTGGTGCCGTCTTTATCGCCGAGAAACGTGACAAGGGGTGAAGCTTTTCCAGGCATTTAAATGCCTGAATTATCATTTGTTTTGTTTTTTATTTCCCCTTGTATATAAAATAAAACAAATTAATAAATATTAATTAATTAATTAATCAATATATAGAACTGTATATATATATATATAATATATATATATATATATATAATATATATATATATATATATATTCATTCATTCATTCATTCATTCATTCATTCATTCATTCTATCTACCGCCGCTTTATAGATCCGATCTTCCCTCGGGTCACGGGGAGTCTGTGTCTATCTCAGGCGTCTATGGGCATTAAGGCAGGATACACCCTGGATGGAATGCCAACACATTACAGGACACACACACACACACACACACACACACACACACACACACTCACATTCACACACACATTCATACACTACGGACAATTTTCCAAGGTGCCAATCAACCTACCATGCATGTTTTTGGACCGGGGAGGAAACCGGAGAACCCGGAGAAAAAAACCCCCTGAGGCACGGGGAGAACATGCAAACTTTACACACACATGGCCGAGACGGGAATCGAACCCGGACCCTGGCGGTGTGAGGCGAACGTGCTAACCACTAAGCCACCGTGCCCCCCCTTATATATATATATATATATATATATATATATATATATATATATATATATATATATATATATATATATATATATATTATATTACTTAATTCATTATTAAATAATTAATTAATATATATCTATCTATCTATCCTTCTAATTCTTTCTTTCTATCTATCTATCTATCTTGAGTAAGTGCCTTGGGGCACTGTATTAAGCCTGACCTCACTTTCCTGGCATGACTCGGACAGGGGGAAGAAAGACATGTTTTGTGATGTACATGTAATTCGTAAAAAGTCCCCTTTTGTTTTGTTTTTTTCAGGCCCCAAAGCAAAGCTTGAAAAGTTTAATGGCGTGAATATAATTTGATTTAGGCTTGATTTATCCTGGTCAGGGCAAGGATTAGTTGAGGAGGTTGGTGCTCATTGGTTAAGGCATTAAGGCCCGGAAGGCCGCATGGATCAAGGCCCTTAACCCTCGGGAGTTTTTATTTGTTTGTTTATTTGTTTGTTTGTTCTTACTTTATTGATCCCTTCTTTTCTTCGCATATACCATCTTGTATGGAAGCTGATAAGGTACCTATGGTACCTAGAGCACCTAGAGTTAAGAGACTTGCTCAAGGACCCAAGGGTGGTCACTTGGCGATACCGGGGCTCGACCACCAACCCCCCCCCCTTCCCCCCCGAGATCAGTAGCCCAGTGTCTTAAACCACTGAAAGACCCCCCCGCCTTGTAATGGCGCCTGCCAAATGTATGGTCTATAACTCGTAGACAATTTTTGTGACGCCACTAAATCTCCTCCAAGGCAGAAAACAGCCCGACAGTTGCGCCTGCCACGCGTCGTTCGTACGCCCGTGGCCGCGAGGAGGGGCGGCGGGTGGCACGGTGACCGCCGTGATTGACAGCCCCCCGTTTGCCGCAGAGAGGCGTACAATAATAACGCCATCATATGGTCTGGCAGATTTTGGGCTCCGCACCAGAGATGACAAATGTGCACACGCAATAATTCAATCTGCTCCCACAATTCTCCAACTTTTGCGGGCGACACTCGAACGCCGAGCCGTTTTGGAGCAATTAAGGCGGTCAGTCGGCGACGGCGGCGGCGCCGTATAGCGGCCCGAGATGTCTGCCAGGTTGTTTATGGGGAAAGTGTTGTTGCAAAAGACAGAACGCAGGAAAGGAAAGGAGGAAATAACAACAACAACAACAACAAAAAAAAAAAACAACAACTCGTAGACAGATTGAGATGCAGCGAACGTGCGAGGAGTGGAAGATGGCCTGAAAATATCAGCAGCTAATTAGGGCATTTTGCTTCTTTCCATACATCACACATTTCGCGATGAGGCTGGAAGCTGTGCTCGAGCTGGTGATCTTGTCGCTGCGACGAGGCTCAGCTGATGTTGTTTTACCGACAGCAAACTTCAGGACGATCTTAAAATATATATATATATATATATATATATATATATATATATATATATATATATAGCTATCATTATTCGTTTTGATAAGCAAACTCGTACCGAGCGAAAAAAATGCAAATGAAATTCAGGCGTAATTAGTGGCGTCTGTAACAGGTGGTCGATTGACTTGCGTACGAGTACAGGAAGATCGGAACCTCATTTTGCATTATCATACTACAATCCTGCTTTCTTTTCCTGTTCATGTATTTTCGAAACATTTTTCGTTTGGCAGGAGAAGAAATATACGTTAATAGCGGTGGACCCCGACGCCCCCAGCCACGACAATCCCACTCGAGCCCACTGGAGGCACTGGCTGATGACTGACATACAAGTAAGTGAAAAGAAAACGAAAAATATTCCAGTACAGGGTTTTAATGCAGTCCTTTTTTTTTTTTTACGTCTATTAAGTGACGGGACCATACAATTGTTTAGTTTCCGCCTTAAGACCGATTTATACTTCTGCGTCGGGTGACAATCCAAACGGTAACAATCCGAATTATTTACGTCCAGGGAAGAAATTATCGCGAAAAATTAATAAGGCGTTCCCGAAAGCGCCCTAAAACATACTCATATTCTACTCATATATACTCATGGCACCATACAATTGTTTAGTATCCGCCTTAAGCCCAATTTATACTTCTGCGTCGGGTGTGTGAACGCCGACACTGATACTTCTACGCAGTAACTCTTCCGATACACTAGCTGGCGGTGGTGGTGCGGTCGGTTTCTTCGACCTATCCCATGTGGAGAGGGGCACTAAAGGCAGTATCCACACCACCGTATGGATCCAATGTGGCCCCCCCCTAACAGAAACCCCCCCCGTAGCTATTACAGCGTCATAGTTTGCTGGTTAAACGATCACTAAAGCAGCTTACAGGCTAAAATGGAGAGGATAAATAAACAAAGCGCTAACAATCCGAATTATTTACGTCCAGGGAAGAAACGATCGCTAAAAATGATAAATAAGGCGTTCCTGAAAGCGCCAAAACATACTCATATTCTGTACTTACTCATATTCCAGTACAGGGCTTTAAAGCAATCCTTTGTTTAGCTTCCGCGTCGAGCGAACGCAGACACTGATCACGTCTACGCTGCTCTGCAGTAACCCTTCCGATACACTAGTTGGCGGTGGTGCGCTCGGTTTCTACGACCTATCACATGTGGTGAAGGATACTATAGGCAGGATCCGCACCACCACATGGATCCAATGT
>JACRUU010000005.1:35198992-35208992 GCA_030449085.1 Kryptopterus vitreolus
TATTTAGTATATTTTATTATTTTATTTATTTTATTTAATTATTTATAGTAAAAATAAAAGCCAACGTGTTAAGAGGAAGTCAATGGAAAGGATGAGAAAAGGCTTTTATTGAATTGTATTCGCTCTCTAGCAAAACATTTCGTTTGAATTAACGACACGTTGCATGCATGTAGTTTTATTTATTTATTTATTTGTTTGTTTGTTTGTTTGTTTATTTTGGTCTCAAAGCCTGGCTCCGTTTTGTCTCTTTTTCTCTCGCACACACACCGATTAGTCTCCTCCCCGTCTGGCCAGGAGACACACCGTGAATAAACAAATGTATTTCAGGTGCTCAGACAGACAACCTTTCAATACCCTGTCAGCGTGTGGGCGGCGGCATGCGGCCCGGCCGCTCGCCGATTGGCCGACGGGCCGGCGCCGGACCCGTGACGAGCAGCCGGGGTTGGTCGGAGTGTTTAATGAGGCAGGTGGGAGGTGAGTAATTGCTACAGTGACTTCCTCGGACCTCGCTTAAGCTATAATAACGTCCCGTGCGAATGTGTGGAATTAGGTGTCCTGGAATACTCTGGGGCTTCAGGTGCCACACAAATGAACGCTTCCCCTCTCACTCATGTACTCCTTATTTAGAAGTCCTGCTCTGTAATTCCTTTTTTTAGAAATTAAATTACAACTATGATTTGACTCGCGACGCCCCCGCGCAGGCCAGCGTAATGTCAGGCGCGTATTGCATGGGGATAACGAAACGTATTGTTTTAGTAAGAACGCAACCTCCTGACCTTCGCAGTACCGTATTATATTGTTTTGTTTTTTCCTCGACGTTTTATTTACACTCGGTAAAGTGCGAAAAAAGGCCGTTTCGCTATAAAAGTAAGCCTAGCTATTAATTACTACCATTCATTAACTTCAAATTTTTCTTTTATTATAGTAAAAACACATTTGTTTGTGTGTGTGTGTGTGTGTGTGTGTGGGTGTGTGTGTGTGTGTGTGTGTGGTGGTGTGTGTGTGTGTGAATGATGGTAATGGTAACGTCAGTTGTACTGTATATTCTAAAAGTCCTACAAACTTTTTTAAACTAGAAATTAAAACTATATAGATGTTGGGGGTCTGTATATACTGTATTGTATCAGGATTGTAACACAATCTTTTTAATAAAATATACTGTATAAAATAATCATGTTAGGCATATTTTAATACGAGACAATTTTATAAAAGTGGTGATTCAAATATATACATATATATTATATATATATATATATATATATATATATTATATATCATATATATATATATATATGGAGTTAAGTGTGTAAAATATGGGACGTGGCTCCTTTAAGAATTGTGTTCCGGTTGCTTTTCCATATAAACTGGTGATACGGTTTTTAGGTTATACGGAAGCGCTTTATTGCGTTCAGTAAAAAAATGCGCTTTATTGCAGTAATACTGATTTGGGAATGCGATGCGCTTGCGTAATGTTCCGTACGGTAATATACGCTAATATAGTGAGGAGATCGTACCTGTTGTGAATGCGCAGCTAGTAGGCCTAAATCGGGGGGGGGGTGGGGGGGGGATTTCGGAAGCGTGAGTGGATGCACTGAACGTTTATTTATCCGTTTCTTCTTTTATGTTCGGATGTCATTCATTCGTCAACAACAACAACGCTGAGAGAAGATGCAGATCACTCACATAGTAATGCACGCTGCGTTAATCGCGCGTTAACAAAACGAATTTGCGTTGACACGGTTAATAACGAATTATTTGTAGATCACAAGCAGAAAGAAGATGTTGATGGTCATGTGACCAGGAATGGACTGTATTTACTTTGCACCAGTGGAGATTTTAAATCGTATATCTCAAATATACAGTACATATCTTTTATAATGATAATTATAATAACAACTCAATACCTCTCTAGATATTCTTATACTGTATTTCATACCGGGATGAAGTAAATGTACCCAGAAAATTTAGGAGAAAAATAAATAGATAATTAAATAATAATAGTATGACAAAAAGTTTGTTGTATCAGCGTCAATAAAGCAAAAACGGCAAGAACAATCGACAGGGAAAAAAAATAAAGGGGGATGAGTCAGCCTTCAAGGAAAATGCGTGAATGTTTTGTCTTCCGAAAAAAAAAATCCTCCTCAAACCTGTTATATAATCATTCATTTTTGCATTTTATACCTCCTCATCGTTACCTATAAATCCATAAGGGATTAACCCTAACCTACCTCCCCTCCTCCCTCATATACCACCGCCCCTCACCCCTCAACCCCACCCCCCACTCTCTTCTCTCGGCCCATAGGGAATTCTACTACACACAATGTGCATTAATAAATGGAACTACATTCTTCTCATTGAACTCACACTTGATGTTCATATTCCTGTGACTAACCGGAGAATTTCTTTCCCGGCGTCAAGTTGCGAGCACGCGAAGGAAGGAAAACGCAGAGGTGTCGCTTGTATTTTTATTTATTTATTTATTTATTTATTTATTTTTTTCCTTTTGTACATTTTTTTTTTTTTCCGCTTCCTCTCTGCCAAACGCCGTCGTCCTCACGCTCGTTTCAAAAAACGTGTAATAATAGAGATATTTTCAGCTTTTTCTTTTTTTTTTTTTTTTTTAAATATGACCCTTGCCAGGATTTATTTATTTATTTATTTATTTATTTATTTATTTATTTATTACGATCCTGAAAAGGTAGTGGGAAAAATCCCATTATCTCCGGACTGGGGACTTTTCCCATATAAAGACATGATGTCATGTTTCTGTCCAAAATAAATAAATAAATAAATAAATAAATAAACAAACACTTTGTAAAAACTTTAAACTTCCGAAAGCTCCATTATCGACAGGTTCACAGCCGTCTCCTGCCCTACAAAGTGCAAGATGTGAGAAAAATAAATAAATAAATAAATAAATAGATAAATCTGCTTGGCTGCTTTTGCAAGAGCTTGTGTTTTATTCGTCGTCTCTAAAGAAGCGAGCGTACACACTTTTTTTGACATACACAAATTGACAGCGAGGCGCCTGTCCTATCAGCGAGGACTCACATTCGTTACAGCTCCACGACAAGTCGGATTCCAGTCGCTTGACATGTGCGGCACACTAAGGGGTTTCGGACGGAAAGGTTCCCTCTGTCTAGTTTGCTCGGCTCCGTAATGTGATGGCGTGTCGGGTGGTTGTTGTTTTTTTTCCCCGGGTGTATAATTAAAGCGATGGTGTCATTGCTCTTTAGTAGCTATAAATGTAAGTCTACAGGGTGATGTTTCTGGACGACATGACACGTTACAAAACGAGGCAACGAATGTGCACCGATGTAAATGAGGTCTATTGTGATACGTTTCTGCTTTATAGTGAGAAAAAAAATACTAATTGGACTTCCTTTAGCGGTTAGCGCGTTCGCCTCACACCTACAGGGTCGGGGTTCGATTCCCGCCTCCGCCACGTGTGTGTGTGTGTGTGTGTGTGTGTGGAGTTTGCATGTTCTCCCTGTACCTCAGGGGGGTTTTTCTCCGGGTTCTCTGGTTTCCTCCCCCGGTCCAAAAACATGCACGGTAGGTTGATTGGCACCTTGGAAAAGTGTATGAATGTGTGTGTGTGTGTGAGTGTGTGTGCACTCTGTGATGGGTTGGCATGCCATCCAGGGTGTATCCTGCCTGAGATAGACTCACACAGGTTCCCCCGTGACCCAAGGAAAGATCGGATAAAGTGGTAGAAGATGAATGAATGAATGAATGAATGAATGAATGAATGGACTTCCTTATTTGGACAGTCCTGCATCCTCACGTCCTAGCATAGAAAATGCGTTATTCGTTATCCGTTACACAATTCACCTCAATTTACACAAGATGTTACACAAATCATACCGTACATGTACAATGGAGCCTCGGTTAACGTCTGTTTCCGCTAGCGGCGTTTTCGGTTAACGTCGTGTTTTGCGATTGGTTAACGATGTTTGCTCCAGTCGCGCCGAGTCGTGAACAAGGGTCCGAGGTTGTTTTTTTCTGAGACACGGTGTATATTAATACTAAACCAATTTCACACAATGAATGAATCCAATTTGCCTTGTTAGCTACGTAAGCTAGCGTGCGCCTGTTAAAGAAGTTTGCTCGTAGACGCGAAATTGTTCAAAGCTTGTGTGCACTGAGAAGAACGAATATCGCGTCAAACATATTAAAACCGAAAAAAAAAAAAAATCGTAAAAAAAAAACGTAAAAAAAAAAAATCGTAAAAAAAAAAAATCGTAAAAAAAATTGTGAAAAAAATAATTGTGGAAAAAAATTGTGAAAAAAAATTGTAGTAAAGTACTGAAAATCGACTTAAGTACAATAACGAAGAATTTCGTACTTCATTATTATTAGTATTTTTTTTCTTTTTTACATACTTTATTGATCCCTGGGGTCAGAGCGCAGAGTAAGCGATGATACAGCGCCCCCTGGAGCACAGGCGGTTAAAGGCCTTGCACCCAAACATGACTGTTTGTTGATTCAGTGGCTCGAACCCCCTGACCTATTCCAATGCCTTAAACCACAGAACTACCAGCCCCCCCGCCCCCCCCCCCCCCCCCCCCCCCCCCCGCGCGCTTCTTACGAAATCTTAACGACTTTTCCCGGTAAAAAAAAAAACATTATTCGCTTTGTATTCATTATTCCTTCACGGACGTCTCCCTTGTTTGTCTTGTCGTCTCGTATCTCGTGACGATGTTTCGACCCTCCTTTTAATTATATCCCCGGTGCTTCTTCGACTGGGAGTTTTCCGCGGGGGGGGGGGGGGGGGGGTGCGGGGGGATAGTTTTTTTGGTAAAAAAGACAACTCCTCCCGTATCATTAAGTAATTAACGTTAAGCCACAATGCTCGCGTGGGCGTTAAAATCCGTCGCTGCCAGAGATGCTATATCTGTTGATGGCTTGAGTAACCAGGTTGCTTCGCCCGTGTTTGAGTACCGTAAAAAAAAAAAAAAAAAAACGTAAACTCTTTCGGAGCGTTGGCGCGTATCCGGATACCATTCCCGTCGCAAATCCGACCTTCCCGACGCAGGAGAAGTGTTTCTCGGCGTCGTATTTACACCGCGCTCAGTGCGTCATTTCCTCTGTTTGGCAGCTCGCGTGCAGATGGAGCCTTCCTCTCGCTTTATCGCCAGCTCGCCGCTCACGATCAGCTGCCAGCCACCGCTCGAGATTCCTGGCACCCTTTTTTCTTTTTTTCAAAAATGTGGATTATTTATTTATTTTTATTTTTTTTTCCCTCCCCGGTATTGTCCGTGCCATGTTTTCCTCTCACTAGAACTAATCGCTCCGTGCACTTTGGGTCCTTTTGTCCGTTCTCCCTCCGCAACAGTTACCATGCAACCATTTCCAGATCAGATCTCTTGAACCGCTCAGGAAAAAAAAAAAAAAAATACAAAAAAAAAACAAAAACAAAAAAAAAAACGCTGAGGTTCTCGCATTGCTTTTAATGTTAAGGTCATCGCGTTTTTTTTTTTTTGTTTTTTTTTTTTTAAAGCAAGCTTTTTCACACTTTCTATCTTTATCCGCTGTGTATTTCGCGGCTACATCTCACGCCTAAACCTGCGTTCGTGACAGCAAGCCACCTGTCTCTCAAGCCCTGTTCGTTTCTCTAGATTACTGTTGTTTTTATTTATTTATTTATTTATTTCATTTGTTATAATTGTATCTATTTATTTATTTATTTAATTTTTTTTATATTAGATAGTAGGTTTTCCTAAGGTTTTCCTAAAGTACTGTACAAACGTCTAAACACCCTATTTTTCTTTATTAGATGTTTGTAAACAGTTAAAGAAAATAACATATTACTTTATACTATGTCAGGCATATTTAATCTGATATATGTTTATTTTTTTCTTTAAGATAGTAGTAAACCAAAATTTGCAAAAGTCAAAAGCACTCAAAAGTCAACAATGTATTCTGTTGTTTGTTGTAAAATATGCAAAGTAAACGTTTGTAAACGTTATATTACTTCATAATTATGTAATGCATATTATGTCTAAAACGTTTATTTTTCAATATAAAACTTATCCACGATCAGCGTTCGCCAAGGTTTTCCTGCAGTACTGTGCAAAAGTTTGCGCACCCTATTCTTCTTTTTTTTTTTAAGTATGCAAATTATTTGTTTGTAAACAGGTAAAGAAAGTAACATATTACTTTATACTATGTAAGGCATATTTAGTCTGAAATATGTTTATTTTTTGTATAAGATAGTAGTAAACCAAAATGTTTACATGTTCAGTGTTTTGCCAAAAAATGTTTTGTTGTTGAAAAATATGCAAAGTAAGCGTTTGTAAACTAGTAAAGAAAGTTACATATTAATAAATAATAATTCATTCTTATTTAGTCTGAAACATATTTATTTTTATGTAAGATAGTAAACATGTGTACACGTTTAGCGTTCGCCAAGGTTTTCCTGCAGTACTGTGCAAAAGTCTGCGCACCCTATTCTTCTTTTTTTTTTTTAAGTATGCAAATTAGATGTTTGTAAACAGGTAACATGTTACTTTATATTATGTAAGGCATATTTATTCTGAAACATGTTTATTTTTTATATATGATGGTAGTAACCAAAATGTATATGTTCAATGTTGGCCAAAGTTTTCAAAAGTTTAAGCACCCTATTTGTTTGTTGTTGAAAAATATGCAAAGTAAGCGTTTGTAAACTAGTAAAGAAAGTTACATATTAATAAATAATAATTCATTCATATTTAGTCTGAAACATGTTTATTTTTATATAAGATAGTAAACATGTGTACACGTTCAGCGTTCGCCAAGGTTTTCCTACAGTACTGTGCAAAAGTCTGTGCACCCTATTTTTTTCTCCTTTTTTTTTTAAACTAACATAATGGTTAATAATATATAATATGTAATACATATTTAGTCTGAAACATGTTTATTTTTTAATATAAGATAGTAGTAAACAAATGTAAACACATTTGCCAAGGTTTTCCTGCAGTACTGTGCAAAAGTCTGCGCACCCTATTCTTCTTTTTTTTAAGTATGCAAATTAGATGTTTGTAAACGGGTAACGCATTACTTTATATTATGTAAGGCATATTTATTCTGAAACATGTTTATTTTTTATATATAAGATAGTAGTAACCAAAATATATATGTTCAATGTTTGCCAAAGTTTTCAAAAGTTTAAGCACCCTATTTTGTTGTGGTTTTAAACTATGCAAATTAAATTATTACTTAATAATTATGTAATGCATGTTTACTCTGAATCATGTTTATTTTTTAATATACTTATCAGTAACCAAAATGTAAACGCATTCAGCGATTGCTAAGGTTTTCCTATAGTACTGTGCAAAAGTCTGTGCACCCCTGTTTTTAAGTATGCAAATTCGACGTTTGTAAACGGGTAAAGAAAGTAACATATTAGTTAATAATGACGTAACGCACGTTTAGTCTGAAACATGTTTATTTGTTATATAAGCTGGTAGTAACCAAAATGTTTACTTGTTTATCGTTTGCCAAAGTGTTCCTACAGTACTGTGCAAAAGTCTACGCACCCTTTTTTTTAAGTATGCAAATTCGATGTTTGTAAACGGGTAAAGAAAATAACATATAAATAACATATACTTAATAATTACGTTTACGCATGTTTACTCTGAAACATGTTTATTTTTTTTATATAAAATATATACACGTTCAGCGTTTGCCAAGGTTTTCCTACAGTACTGTGCAAAAGTTTACGCCCCCCCCCCCCCTTTTTTTTTCGTTTGTTTGTTTGTTTTGTTTATTTTTGACTCCGGTGCAGGTGTCGTATTTGGATTCTGAAGGTCATGAGTTTAAACCACTACGCTGCCCCTGTGGGCCCTTCAACGAGGCTCTTAACTGACCGTCTGTGTAAACCGCGGTTGTTTTAATCGCGCTAATAACATCGAGTGAATTTAACGCTACGTTAATATCGACGTTATTGAAAGTGTTCGAATAGATAAATATTGTATTTATTATTATTATTATTATTATTATTATTTAGGGGGCACGGTGGTTTAGTGGTTCGCACGTTCACCTCACATCGCCAATCCGGGTTCTATTCCCGTCTCGGCCATGTGTGTGTGTTGTTGATTTGCGTGTTTCTCCCCGTGCCTCAGGGGTTTTTTTCTCCCGGGTTCTCCGGTTTCCTCCATCCAAAAACATGCACGGTTGGTTGATTGGCACCTTGGAAAATTGTCCCTCGTGTATATGAATGTGTGTGTTGGTGTGTGTGTGTGTGTTGTGTGTGTGTCCTGTGATGGTTGGCATTCCAACCAGGGTGTATCGCCTTAATGCCCATAGAGGCCTGAGATAGTAACAGGCTTCCCGTGACCCGAGGGAAGATCGGATAAAGCGGTAGAAGATGAATGAATGAATTAATGAATGAATGGATTATTATTATTATTATTATTACGAATAATAATTGTCCTATAGCATTTGATTATTCATCATGCCCAAACGAACTGCTCCCAAATAGCACTTTTGTTCCTTTCTTTTACACCTCTTTTTTCAAAACACTTAAACAAGGTTTCCTTGAGCGTCCGCGGAGTATTTATTTATTTTTTTTTTTGCTATTTATTTATTTATTTATTTACTTTCGTTCCCGAGCAGCCGACGTCTGCCGACGCCGTTCTTAAGTGAAGCAGGAATTGATAATGAAGTTATTAATTCCAGTGGAGCAGATGGTGATGAAAAGAGGAGCCTACAGGAGCTGTAATGCCCTCCTAGTTTAGCGCCCGCCGTGCCTGACCTGCTCCGGCTCCCAATTCCCTCCTGCTCTCACACTCTCGCACTTCAATCATGGAGCATTACCAAGAACGCTCCCCAAACAGCTTGTTCTGCCTCTAACTAACTTTCCCTCCAGATTGTCGTCCCTCTCCCTCCTTCCCTCCCTCCATCCCTCCCTCCTGCTTCTCCTGAGTACTCCGTCTCATTCTCCCGGTTTTTTTTTTCCCTCCCTCTTGTTCTCCATCGTACCACTGTGTCTTCTCTCTCTCTCTCTCTCTCTCTCTCTCTCTCTCTCTCTCTCTATCTAGGAATGCAGATGTTGCGTGTTGACAGTAATGAACAGGAGAGTCATTAGCGAAAGGAGAGGAGTTTGTACGTATGTAAATAAACTGCTGGGTGAAGAAGCCGTATTTACTCTCGCAGCCTAATAGTCCTCCCACAGATCACAATATTGTCGCGTTTAAGAGCAGACGTGGGGAAATTAGACGATCATTTGCAGGAATTTGCGCATTATGAAGCTTTATGAAGGATTTCAATAGTAGAGGAGTGTAGCGGGTGGGCGGCGAAGCGCCCGGCCAGGAACCTTTGTTGCGGCCGTTTTTTTAAAAGTTTCCGCGGCCGCAGCGAGTTCGGGCCCAAGCTGCCGTTCCGAGCAAGGCGGAGATCTCGCACCGCGGAACTTACAGCGCTTCCACGTCAACGCCTCCTGTGTCTTTCTCTCCGCCCCTTCTTTCTTTTGTCTCTCCGTGTCTAAATAATCTGTCGTTTATTTATTATCTTATCTTTTATTTATCTTTTTTTATCAATCTGTCATTTCTCCATCTCTATCATCTATATATCTATCTATCTATCCATATCTGTCATCTTATCATCTATCAGCCTCTCTCTCTCTCTCCTCACTCTCCATCTTTCTCTCCCCTTCTTTCTTTTGTCTCTCCTCTCTCTTCCTCACTCTCCATCTTTCTCTCCCCTTCTTTCTTTTGTCTCTCCGTCTTTTTTTATCAATCTGTCAATTAATTATCTATCCATCCCATCCATCCATCATCCATTCCTATCCATCTATCAGCCTTTCTCTCTCTCTCTTCTCTCTCTCTCTCTCTCTCTCACACTCTTTTTTTATTTTTTTATCAATCTGTCATTTCTCTATCTATCTATCTATCTATCTATCTATCTATCTATCTATCTATCTATCTATCTATCTATCTATCTATCTATCTATCTATCTATCTATCTATCTATCTATCTATCTATCTATCTGTCAGCCTCTCTCTCTCTCTCTTCC
>JACRUU010000005.1:35213992-35231857 GCA_030449085.1 Kryptopterus vitreolus
CACATTGATTTCATTCTTTCCCTCTGTCCCTTCTGTCTTATATAATAATAAAATAATATATAATAATAATATAATAATAATAATAATAATAATAATAATAATAATAATAATATAATAATAATAATGTGGTGCACGGTGGTTTAGTGGTTAGCACGTTTGCCTCACACCTCCAGGGTCGGGGGTTCGATTCCCGTCTCAGCCATGTGTGTGTGGAGTTTGCATGTTCTCCCCGTGCCTCAGGGTATTTTTCTCTGGGTTCTCCGGTTTCCTCCCCCGGTCCATAAACATGCACGGTAGGTTGATTGGAACCTTGGAAAAATTGTCCCTAGTGTATGAATGTGTGTGTGTGTGTGTGTGTGTATCCTGCGATGGGTTGGCATTCCATCCAGGGTGTATCCTGCCTTAATGCCCATAGACGCCTGAGATAGGCACAGGCTCCCCGTGACCCGAGGGAAGATCGGATAAAGCGGTAGGGTAGAAGATGAATGAATGAATTAATAATAATAATAATAATAATAATAGCGATAGCATCATCCTGCTTTCTATCGTTCCATCCACGCATAGCGTCCCCACGCCTCCCAAACTCACACCATCACTATAACAACTGATTTCCTGGTGGTGAATGAAGCCTCTGTTTGCCGCAGCGAGGTAAAGGGAGACGCTTCCTGCCGGTATAGCCTGACTTCACCCCCTCATGCCTCGCGCACACTTCACATGGAGCGTAGGCTTCACGTCACCTAGATCTTGGAAGTGAAAGAAATCCGCAGAGTGGGTTGACCATGTTCACCTCGTGCCCCCCCTCCTGAATCCGGGGTTTTCTTTCTTCGCTGTTACATTAGTGGTAATGAAGCCCGAAAACGTGAGCCAACATTCAAAGGACACAAAGGGTACAAATGTCCTCCGTTTGTAGACATATTCAATTTGCCTTGTCAATTACAATTCCTGCAATAGGAATAAGTGTTTCACCACCAGAATTAGAAGTAGTACAATATAAATGCTCAGCTATTTTTGTAGTAGGAGCGGCATTACTCCGTCCCGTTTAACCATAGCCAAGCGTAGGTATCCGTGACCTCATATATATGACGAGACGGGTAATTACGTTTACTTTCGGCTTAAAGAGGCAAGTGTTTTGCCTGAAAGCATGCGCTCTTTTCCTCGCCTTCCCCAAAAGAGCTGGCTTGTGGGTGGTAAGTGAAAGACGGGATTAAAAAAGGAAACTCGACAATCCCAATTGCCAGTCACAGAAATGGTCTAACGGCATTTTGGAGGGACTGCAGGTGGAAGGGTTAGGTATCTCTAAAACTCGTTTATAGTCGTTTATATTTACTTCGTTTATATTTACATTTACATTTACAGCATTTGGCAGACGTCCTTATCCAGAACGACTTACAACTGAGCAATTGAGGGTTAAGGGCCTTGCTCAAGGGCCCACTAGTGGCAGCTTGATGGTGGTGTGGTTTGAACCCGTGATCTTCCGGTCCAGAATCCAACACCTTAACCACTGGGCTACCACCATCCCATGGTACGTCCGATGCTTTTATCTTTGCAATTATAGCCGAGATAGTATACGTTTACGAGTGCGGCATCCAGAGCGCCATTTATCGCGTTCATTCTATACAACTGAGCAGTTGTGGGGTTAAGTGTCATGCTCAGAGGATCAGCCTCTCGGTGCGGCTGGGGTTTGAACTCCTGACTTTCAGATGTAACGTTTCTAATGCCTTCACCACTAAGCTCAGATCTCAGTATAAGCTCCCGTGGCTTACTAAAGACTCCCCATGGTTCAGTATAGACTCCCCATGGTTCAGTATAGACTCCCCATGGCTCAGTATAGACTCCCCATGGCTCGGTATGAGGGGTTGAGGGGTGTCTGATTTGCTCCAGCACTGCTCACACCTATCGCTAGAAGAGCCATGGGGAAGTCTGTACTAGGGGTCGCCACATGGCATCATCTTTCCCCATACCACCATCCGTGTCCTCTACATCATTTACATTTACATTTACATTTGCAGCATTTGGCAGACGCCCTTATCCAGAGCGACTTACAACTGAGCAATTGAGGGTTAAGGGCCTTGCTCAAGGGCCCATTAGTGGCAGCTTGGTGGTGGTGGGTTTTGAACCTGTGATCTTCTGGTCCAGAGTCCAACACCTTAACCACTGGGCTACCACATCCCTACATCAGCATTTCCCACCCCATCTACCAGCATGTTTTCCCTCAGCACATCCACAAACCTCCACCTCGGGCCTCCTCCTGCCTGGCACCTTCATCCTCGGCATTCTCCTACCGGTATACTCCATGTCCTTCCTCTGCACATGTACCACACCATCTAATTCAGCCATAACAAAGACCATTAGCTAAGCAGTATAGTATCTAACTGTAGCATAATTAGCCCTCGGTATCCTGTTATACCTCTGAAAACAGATCCACGACCTCTTAACAGAAACTCTCGACCCCATGTGCTCTGGTCCTGTGCCCCCACAATTCATTGTGCTTCAAAATCTTGCTGTCAGAGCCACGGACGACTGGAACCCCCGTCCTTTGTTTACGATCTACGTTTTTTATCTCCACCACTAAAGTTGTACTGAAGCTGGTTGGAGGCAAAAGATGCAGCTGGGAGAATGTCAGAGGGCATCTTTAGAAGCGGGTATTGGTAAAGGGATGGTTAAGAGCGTGGGAAAATTAGGAGTGAGGAACTTCAGTGAGGACAGAAGAAAGAAAGAAAGAAAGCAAGAAGAAGAAGAAAGCCAAAGAGAGCAGGAGAGAGGGAGCAAAGCTGAGAGATTCTCAGTAGGAGCCTGGTGTGGGTTGATTGCTGCCTACCTGCTCTTGCATAAGCTGGTCATTCCTGGCACGATTAAACAGACTGCTGACTTCGGAGGAGGGAGGGATGCGGCGAACGTGGAGGAGAGAACAAGCGAGAGAGAGAGAGAGAGAGAGAGAGAGAAAGAGAGAGGTGCGAGGGCCGTCGAGGAATACCATACACTGAGGGGGCGCTGAGAAACTCTTTTCGAACTGATGAATGGAGGGGGAGGGTATTCTCACGTATGGCAGCTGCCGATGGTACCAGTCCAAACCAGGGTCCCGCTAACGCCTAAAGCGCTTTCGTCGCGATATGTGGGTCTCGGCGTCACGTGGCCTGGTGAGTCAGAGGTGTAGCAGAACTCACGGCAGGTTGGCCTGCTTTGCGCCCCAGGATTCAGCCACTATGAGCACACCGACATGCAAACACACAGCTTTTCGAAGCTTAGTCAGTGCCTTCAGACTTCTCACCAAGCGGCTCCAGACCTGTTTCGCACGCAACGTCGTCTGGATCCAAGCTTGACTCAGATGAGCACAGATGCCACATTAATGCTGCCCGCTTCAGAACCCGAGGCTTTGGACCCAAATGCGCATTAGCCAAGCGAACATATTTCTCGTCCGGGGCGAGCTGTGCGTAAACGACAGGAGAAACGAATCCAGCCGGAATCGACTAGCCAGTGCTAGCTAGCCGCTCTTCCTCGTAACACTCAAACGTAGCCATCTTCCATCTCAGGGTCGAGTTTTTCCACGCGGATATTCTCTCCGCTTTAGCTTCCGTGCTGTACGGGGGTCTATGCGCTGTATGTACATCGTGCACTTAGCTAGTCACAACCCTCCGAATCTCATCAGACGACGGATCCCGTCTCATTATTTGCGCATCCGTGTGTACATACTTCCGTGCATGCTAGCGTGATTTCTGTCAGCCTGACAGACGAACAAACTTTTCAACGCTCTGCCAACAGAACTTTTTTTTTTTCCCTGAGAAGTATATAGTCACCAGATTGGAAGAAAATAAAACTTTCGCGGCGTTCCAGCCTCAGCTCTTCCAGTCACGATAACTTGTGATTCTGGCTTGCACGATTACAGTAAATCATGCTTCCCCCCCATCACAAATGATTCCCCCCTACTTGTTATACAGGACAAACTATATATGGCTGAAAGTTGGTTCCAGGTAGAAACCAAGGTCATTTCGGTCTGTGTCAGTGTTCTGATTTTCATCGATGCCACAGCGACATTAACAGTGTTGGGAAGGTTCCTTTGGAAATGTAATTACATGGGAGATTTCCTGAGGAAAGCGCAGCTCCGGGTGCGACCCCTTACAGCCTGGTCCGTTTAATATTTAGCGTTGATATTCATTTTCTATCCGGGCCAAAAAAAATGGCATTTTCCCCGATTACCCATAATTCCCTGTGGTTTTTCGGACCGGGTGTCATATCTTGCCGCCCCGCATGTGTGGATACGTCGATACGGCCGAACAACGGATGGGCCGGAAAGACACAGAATTCCCGGAATTCCGAGTGGGTCTGGGGTTCGAGGAGTTATATGATCGCGACCGACTCCATCTCACCTATGAGGGGAAATGTCAAATCTGCATCAAATCAGGCCAACGGGGGGGAATCAAATTTCCCCATTCGTTCTCTATGGGGCCAGGAATGTCGCGGATTTCCTGAAATTCCAAACTGGTGTGGGGTTCGAGAGGTATATGATCGCGATCCAATCCGGACCCCGCTACGAGTGGATTTACATTGTTCACTTTACACTGGACATTTTACACCAGACATTTTTACACCGGACACTTTACATTTTATGCACTATATATATATATATATATATATATATATATATATATATATATATATAATATATATATATAATATTATCATTTATCATAAATAAAATTTCATTTGATATTTGCATTCGAACGGGGCACGGTGGCTTAGTAGTTAGCACGTTCGCCTCACACCTCCAGGGTCCGGGTTCGATTCCCGTCTCGGCCATGTGTGTGGGGTGGAGTTTGTGCATGTTCTCCCCGTGCCTCAGGGGGTTTTTCTCCGTGTTCTCCGGTTTCCTCCCCGGTCCAAAAACATGCACGGTAGGTTGATTGGCACCTTGGAAAAATTGTCCCTAGTGTATGAATGTGTTTGTGTGATGAATGTGTGTGTGTGTGTGTGTGTCTTGTGATGGGTTGGCGTTCCATCCAGGGCGTATCCTGCATTAATACCCATAGACGCCTGAGATAGGCACAGACTCCCCGTGACCCGAGGGAAGATCGGATAAAGCGGTAGAAGATGAATGAATGAATGAATGAATGAATGAATGAACCTCAAGTTGGTCCTAGTGAAGGTTAAAAGGCCGAGACGCCAGCAAATATCCTTATGTTTACTGTATTCCTCTGTATGTAAAACATTATATGTTATTATTTTAGGGGCGCATGGAACATTCAGTTATTTCTTATGGGGGAAAAAAAGCGAGTTTCTACTGTAACAATAACGCACTCGATGCGTGAGGCGAAACAAAGGTCCACTTACCACGTTCCTGAGGGAACTAACTTTGTTCCACTGTACTGAGAAATGTCCTTGTATTTCTAATATATAAATATACATACATACATATGATAATGCGTGTTTTGCATATAGTCGATTTCACACACGCTTATTTGATTTTCACGCGCATTTATTGGCTCCTATAGAGAAAACGGGTGTGAAGAATCAGGGTTTTTTTTTTCCCCAGCTGGCGTGTCGCGTCGCGTCGCCTAGGATTAAGTCGTACGTCTCGCTAAAAGACTTTATCGTAGGGAATTTATTAGACGCTTTTGACGTTCAAAGTTTACGATAAATACACAGGAACGGCTAGTTAGTCCAGTTAAAGCGATGAAGGGGAAGAAAGAAAAAAAAAAAGAGGCGCTTGTTGGATGATGAAGCAAAAGAGTAACCCATTTAAGTCTGTTTGATTGCGTTAAAAATATTCAGCACAACCCCTGCAACGTGATCTCTGCTATCAGCACCGGCGCTCGGAGATTACTTTCTTATTCTCGCAGCTCGAGTTTATTTCTGTCTCCACTTCTCTCTCGTTTTTCTTTTATTTTTTTCTTTCTCTCTCTCTTTCGTTTTTCACCCTGGCGCTGCTGTGCGAGAATTCCGGTGCGCTGTATAGATTTCTCACAGCTGATGAAATTAAAAAGACAGCGCATTGTGTGTGGGGTTGCCTTCGGCGACTGCTTTTGCCTGCGAGTTCACGATACGGGGTTCAGAGGGGAGCTCCTTTGGGGGGGATTAAATCACTTCCCTCTCTCCAACATCGCACTCTCGCGGTCTCTCTCACACACACACACACACACCACATATGGATCGTCTGTTTCTTTTCTTTTCTCATCCCCCCCCCCCCTCCCCTTGAATTCTCTCTACCCGTTTTGTCGAGCGTTTCGTTCCGAGCTGGAAAAAACGCACAGGTAACGATAAACACACCGAGTGGAAAAGGTGTGGCGAGGGATGCGTGGAGTAAAGACGTACCTCTGAGGAAATGGAGAAGGAGAAAAAAATACCACACACACACACACACACGATCCAGCACGCTTTAAATGGAAACGGAGTTGTCATGGTGAAATCGTTACCACGGCGATAACGCCGATGACCACCGTCGGCATTCCAAGGTACGACGATCAAGTAGGAGGAAGTATATGTTGCGAGCGAGCGGTATTTCTCATCCAAAAAACAACTCCATGGGCATCGTTGGGGGTTTTTATGTCTCCGAGGGTAAAGTACATTTGTCTCGTCGACAATTTAGGGCCTTGCTCAAGTAGTAGTGGTGGTGGTGGTGGTGGTGGGGGTGGGATTTGAACCTGCGATCCTTTTCAGCCCAGACGCCAATGCCTTATACATTAAGCCACCACCTCCTGCCATGCTGGAACAGGTTTGCTTTTCCATGTGCAAGTGAAGGCAAATTTTAAATGTATGCATGCCAGGTAGGATGGATGGACGGGTGGATCGGCTTTACACCACTTTACACTGGGCACTTTACACTGATCACTTTACACTGGATACTTTACACTGGTCACTTTACACCAGACATTTTACACTGGTCACTTTACACTGGATACTTTACACCACTTTACACCAGACATTTTACTCTGGTCACTTTACACCACACTCTTTCCACAGGACACATTACACTTGATACTTTACACTGGTCACTTTACACTGATATTTACACTTTACACTGGACTTTACTTTACACTGGGTTACTTTACACCGGACATTTTACACTGGATATTTTACAACTGGGCCACTTTACACAACACTCGGACACTTTACATTGGTCACTTTACACTGGATATTTTACACAGGATACTTTACACTGGGCACATTACACCGGACATTTTACACTGATATTTTACAACTGGGCACTACACTCGACACTTTACATTGTATATTTTACACTGGATATTTTACACTGGGCACTCTACATCGGACACTTTACATTGGTCACTTTACACTGGATACTTTACACCACTTTACACCAGACATTTTACTCTGGTCACTTTACACCACACACTTTCCACAGGACACTTTCCACTGTTCACTTTCCACTGGACACTTTCCACTGGTCACTTTCCACTGGATACTTCCACTGGTTCCACTGGTCACTTTACACAGGATACTTTACAGTGGTCACTTTACATTGGATACTTGGATACTTTACTGGTCACTTTACACAGCGGATACTTTACACAGGACACTTACAAAGTACACCGGAAACTTTACACTGGTCACTTTACACCAAACATTTTACACTGGATATTTTACACTGTTCACTTTACACCAGACATTTTACATGGGATATTTTACACTGGGCACTTTACATCGGACACTTACACTGGACACTTTTACACTGGACACTTTACACTGGTTATTTTACACTGGTCACTTTACACTGGACAGTTTACACTGGGTACTTTACACTGGATATTTTACACTGGTCACTTTACACAGGACACTTTACACTGGATACAACGTTTTACACTGGTCACATTTACACCAGACACTTTACACTGGATACTTTACACCGGACACTTTACACTGGTCACTTTACAACTGGACAATTTACACTGAACACTTTACACTGGACAGCACTTTACACCAGACACTTTACACTGGTTACTCTACACTGGCCACTTTACTCCCGACACTTTACACTGGACATTTCACACTGTTACACCTAATACCTTTATACTACTATATATATATATATATATATATATATATATATATATATATATTTTATTTTTTTTTTTTTTTTTTTTTTATAGAGATGTCATTTATATTTTATTTCTATTATTCTAATATTTCTATCCTACTTTATTTTTATTTACATTTATTTACAGAGTGGACCCTGACAGGGGCATAAAAGAGGAGTTTGATTGCAAGTATGGGATCTTTTGTCCTGGACGAATGATATCTGTGCATTAAAAGAGCCTTTTATTTGTCACGTAAACATCACAGCACAGTGAAATTCTTTGTTTTGGAAGCTAGGCTTAACCTTGATACAGCGCCCCCTTGCTTAACAACCCAAGGGTGGCAGCTTGGCAATATCCGGTCTCGAACCCCGACCCGACCTTTCCATCTGGCGCCTTAACCAATGAGCTACACCCCCCCTCCCCCCCACCCTCCACACTGAAAGTTTGTCCATGCATTCACATATATTTCACATTATACATTACAGCACAGTGAAATTATTTCTTCGCATATCCCAGCTTGTTTGGGAGGTCAGAGCGAAGGGTCGGCCATGATACACTTCCCCCTGAGGGTACACAGAGGGTTAAGGGCCTTGCTTAACAACCCAAGGGTGGCAGCTTGGCGATACCCGTCTTGAACCCCCAACCTTTCGATCAACCTGAGCTCATGGCGCTGGCTTTGTGCATTGCTGTCCATGCCTTCCATGCTGGTTCCAAGTGAGGCAAAATGGAAATTTCTACATTCCAGAAAGGAGGAAGGCTGTCCAAGAGAAAGACATTCAGATAGTTGGTGTGATTTAGAGGACATTATGGGATGGAGAAATACAGTCCACAAGAGGAGTTGGTTTGCTCCAGGCCATATTTTTGCATGATATAGCATAACCTTTATGTGTCACATATACGTTACAGCACAGTGAAATCATTTCTTCGCAGCATGTTTGGAAGCCGGGGTCAGAGCGCAGGGTCAACCTTGATACAGCGCCCCCTGGAGCACAGAGAGTTAAGAGCCTTGCTCAAGGAGCCCGATGGCGGCAGCTTGGCTATAATGAGGCTCGAAACACCACCAACCCCCCCCCCGACCTTCCGATCAGTAGCTCAGCGCCTTTAACCACTATGCTACCCTCCCCCCCTATATTGTTACTATGAAAATTAACATAATAATAGTCCTCCGGCCCAGACAGAACAGAAACATGTAATAAATATCAATAAATATGGTTTAGTGGTTAGCACGTTCGCCTCACACCTCCACGATCCGGGTTTGATTCCCGTCTCGGCCATGTGTGTGTGGAGTTTGCATGTTCTCCCCGTGCCTCAGGGGGTTTTTCTCCGGGTTCTCCGGTTTCCTCCCCCGGCCCAAAAACATGCACGGTAGGTTGATTGGCACCTTGGAAAATTGTCCATAGTGTATGAATGTGTGTGAATGTAATTGTGTGTGTGTCCTGCGATGGGTTGGCATTCCATCCAGGGTGTATCCTGTCTTAACGCCCATAGACGCCTGAGGTAGACACAGTCTCCCCGTGACCCGAGGGAAGATCGGATAAAGCGGTAGAAGATGATTGAATGAATGTATGAAGAACTCGTCCTCATTATCCTCAGAATCAGAATGTTCATTTATATCCAGTTATTAACCCGTTTTGTTCGTTCTACCAGTGATATCATGCGAGAACGGGTGCAAAAAACGTCCCATTCGCGGCATAAAAACCACAGACGTGCCGGCGTTACTCATACTGTGTACCTTTGTGCGTGTTTTCGTGCGATTCCCTGACCAAAAAAAAAAACACAAAAAAAAAAAAACAGAATTAATGAAGAAACATTTTGCCCTGTAATTACCGTTCAAACAATTATGTACTTAGTTTTCTTCCGACAAATGCATTCGGCGTCATTGTTTTGCGGCAGCGAGCAGAGCGGCGGCAAGACTAAAAACCTTTCATTCCGGCAAAGGCCGCTTTCTGGTCACCGTCAATAAAAGCATAAAAGCATTCATTTCCCACGTTTGTCAAATTAATAGCATACTCCATCTCCCAGAGGGCCGCGGGGTTCATTAACCTTTCGGTGAAGTGGGCCCGGTTCCCCAACAGTTTCCATAACCTCTGAGCCGCTTCCATCTCAATTATAATTGAAGAATTAAACAGCGGCTGTAGCGCCGCAGCGAGTAGTGCCTCTTCAGCGGCGGAAAATACGCGCCGCCGCGCCGTACCATACCGCCGGCGGCCCCGCGTTCCAAAAATGACGAGCCACGCGGCCTGCGCTTCGTGGAAGCGTGATAAAAGAGTCGTAGTGACGCTGACGGAAAGGTGCTAGACACTTCACTCTGACATAATGGACAAATTTAAATAATGTATGGTGGCGCTATTTTCATTTTCCAAGTTTTTATTTTATATATATATATATATATATATATATATATATATTTTAGTAATAAAGTAGTCTGTTAAATATCACACACTGTGTCTAAAGTCTATTTCAAAACTACTTCTCTATTCGATATTTCTTCTATTTTATAGCTACGGATGCACCAGATCGTCCATTTCAGTGCTAATGCGTGAGCAAAGATCGGAAGCACTTTGTTAGTGTGCTTTTTTATTTTCATTAGCCTCTGGAGCAGAAGGTAGCAGGTTCAAATCCTACCATCAACGCCACCAAGTTGCCACTAGGGGGCCCTTGAGCAAGGCCATTAACCCTCAATTGCTGTTCAGTTGTAAGTCGCTCTGGATAAGGCGTCTTCCAAATGCACGTTATTCATATTCATATATCTTACATTCTACTTTAAGACAATGTCCATTGTATAAATATATATATATTTTTTTTTTCTACATATACATTTACATATATACATATACAAAAGTTTTTTATGGACACCTGTATTAGTGGATATTAAGGTTTGAACCCTGGCCACTCTTTGGCCCCTTGGGTCCCTCTTAGGCCACTCATAGCTGCTTAGTTTTACATGTTAGGTAAATGAACGTGTATGCGCCAATGCTGTGAGTGTAATTTTACATTCTATATCATTTGTGCGCCTACATCTTTGCGGTAACAGATTAAGGAAGAACCACATGCTGGTATCTCAGTACTTTGGTCCATATGGTATAATCAGTCCCTGTTACAGTGATCTCTTTATGAAGGTGGCTGAAGTGTCTACGAAAGGAGGTTATATGCACGTTTACATATGAATTTCAGACATCCTTTGAATGCGACCTGGAAATTTTTCGGATTTTTTTCCTTTTTTTTTTTCGGAATGGTGAACGTGTTTCTTAACACCCAGTGGCCCAAGACTGGATGCACACTGAAGCTAAGCAGGGATGAGCCTGGTTAGTACGTGGATAGAAGACCACCTGGGAATACTAGGTTGCCGCTGGTAGAGGTGTTAATGTGAGGGCCAGCAGGGGGCGTTTCCCCCCCGAGGGGGGGGGGGGGGTTCGATACTGTCAAAAAGCACCGTGAGGCTCTCTGTGGTCATTAAAAATCCCAGGATGTCTTTGGGAAAAGAGTAGAGGCGTGTCCTCGGCATCCCGGCCACATTCGCCCATTGCCCTCTGACCATCACGGCCTCCTAACCGTCCACCATATCTACCGATTGGCTTCATCATTCTGTCTCCTCTCCACCAGTAAGCTGGTGTGTGGTGGGCGTTCTGGTGCACTATGGCGGCCGTTGCATCATCCAGGTGGATGCTGTACACCGGTGGTGGATGACGAGGAGATCCCCCTTTCACATTGTAAAGCGATTTGAAAAGCGCTATATAGATGTATTGAATTATTATTATTAGTCTTATTAAATCTAGCAAAGGCTGTATTGAAAGTCATTCATTTCTGGTTAGTTCAAAGGGCAGGTGGCCGTGCATGATCTGTGTCATTTGTGCCGTTCTGACATTTGTCAGTGCATCATACAGCAGTTTAATCATACGCAGCCGGCCATCTGCAGCTCATGTTTGCCAGTTCGTCAAACGAACCTTATCAGTGCCATGCTGCACTCTCTGCTTTACTGAGTCTGGGTCATCAATTGTGCAGGTATGACTCAGAGTTACACACACCACACACACACACACACACACACAACAGCAGGGCTTTCCCTTCTACCAATATATATATATATATATATATATATATATATCTATATATATATATAATATATTATAATATCTTTGTGTAGGAGAGTGTTGTTTGTGCTGTACGAGGATTAAGCGCCGGCATTTGATTCTCGTCGCGTCGTCGTCGTTGTTTTTTTGTTTTTTTGTTTTTTTTTATGTGCCTGCGTTTGTTTGCTGATAAAGTGGGCAGTAGTCATGTTTTAGGATTCCCTCCAAATGAGTCACACAGGCAGTCAGCCCCCATCTCCAGCCCACTCTCTCCAGGGTTACCTAGGGAACTCGGGCCTGGGGTTTCCCTTCGACCGCACAGCTCTCGTTATCAAAGCACGCCACGGATGGATGGTCATTCAGGCGGAAAAGGGAGATTACGGCAAATGGCAATGTAGCAACGAAGGACGGGTGACAAAGAGCAAGGTCAGGCGAAGACGTGTATCCCGACCCAGAAAGGAGGACGGAGGTGTCTTATATGAACTACGTTGGGGCTAGGTTGAGGTGCGTGTTGAGTACGTAAGATGCTTGTGCTCTATTTTTAATCTTTAATTTACATCCAACAATGTAATGTGCACTTGTTTAATATTGTCTCGGTCTCCATTTTGCTGCCCGTGGAAATTCTTGAGCTACAGGAGCTCGTCTGTCCGATCGACCCGCTTGGGCCCGCCATCGCTCCCCATGTGTATCAACGGCCCTTTCTTCGCCCAGGACGTTTTTTTTGTTTCCGATTCAGCCCTGTTTCTTTCCTTGGATCACGTTTGATAAATATTGACCACTGCAGACCCCAGAAAAGAGTTTTGGAGATGATCTGACCCTGATGTCTCAGTTTGGCATTTCGCTTGTTTTCTATGCCAGTTTTCCTGGTTTAGCCTTTGTACCTGAAGATTATGAGTGTAAATCCCAGCCACACCCAAATGGGCCCCTGAGCAAAGGGGCTTAACCCCATCTCTACTGTACTGTATGAGTGAGATAAATGTAAGCAGCTCCCGAAGAAACATACCAGTAAAACACAACTGGATAAAATGGACACTTCTATATGCAATGGGTTGGAGGTGCAATAGTTCCTAGGGTCAAGTGAAAATGGTTTGGAGACACTGAATAAAAAAAAGACAGAATGTGGACCGGACGACAATGTAGAGCATTAGAAATCAGTCCAGAGGTCGCAGGTTCAAATCCCACCCCCATCAAGCGGCGCTTGAGCAAAGCCCTTAACCCTCAACTGCTCAGTTGGATAAGGGCGTCCTCCAAATGCAGATGGTTGGTAATGTAGCTCGTCACGCAGTACTTGTCCGATCCTCATGACTCATAACTCATATCGTGCGGCCCGATGGTGCGAGGTGTGCTATTACGTTAATAAGGAATCGTCCCGAGGAATTACGAAACAGTGGGAATTTTTTCCTATAGAAAATGAAAAGGGCCGAATTTTCGTGCCTCACAGTTCGGGCTTGTGAACGTCTGACATGCACATATGGCAAATCCACTCGTAAGGGGTCCGGAGTGGATCACGATCATATACCTCCCGAACTCCACACACGTTCGGAATTTCGGGAAGTCCGCGACATTCCGTCCCCATAGAGAATGAATGGGGAAATTTGACGCTCCGCAGTTCGACCCTTGTTCACCCGAAATGCACATTTGACATATCAGCTAATAGGTGAGATGGAGTAGGTCGCAAAACGTGAAAAATCTGCGAAACTCAGACACAGGGTCATGTGACATGTCTAAACGCCGGGCACATCGACGGGAGTCGGACGCTGGATAATTTGATGACCTCACGCGCACCACTGGCCCCGCCCCCTCCCAAAAAAACGTCTAAACACTCGTCTCTCCGAACGAGCCAGCATTTCGAAGTCAGCGCTAAATATTAAACGGACCAGGCTGTAATGTCCAATGTCTAATTGCATATACATCGCATAGATGAAATCTATGTCCACTTGTACATATACTTTTTTCCCTGCAGTCCGAGGAATGCAAAACCTGACCATTTGGCTTCTCTTGAACCGCTTTTCCTCGAAACAAACACAAAACGAGGAAATGAATCACTGTGATTCACCGATGACGATTTCGCCTCTCGGGTCACATGGTCAGCTAGTCATTTTTGGCTCGGCGAGCTATTTAAAGTGTCGCGCCCGTGATGTAGAGGCTTTCGACTCATCCGATTAAGGAACCCGCGATGGTGATTTCGTGCCTAATCCTGCCTCGGCACAGGTAGAATCGGATAGGATTTGAAATGTAAAGGATGACGGAGGGGTGTGGAAGGAGGGGGGGTTGTGGTGGTGTCAAATCCCAGTCCGAATGTTGTCTTGTGCTAACACCTAGCTAATCCCCCCCCCCCCCCCCCCCCCAATAAACCCATTAAAAAGCAATGGAAAGAAGATGGCACGTTTGCGCTGTGCCATGTTGCTTCTAATCTCATTAAGATGAGAATCAAAGACTTGCCAACGACTGGTATTCTAATTGGCATGTGCTTTCGGGGGGTTATGTAATTGAATCACGTGACGTGAATTTTGTAAGCGCAGACGAGCGAGGGATGCGGCGCTCGGCGAAAAAGCGGACGAGAGACGGGCAGCTCGTCGGAGGACGGGGAGTTGGAAAGAGCAGCGCTGTGGGGTTCGGAACGAGTTAGCGTGGTATAATTTAAAGCGCTTGGAGCAAAGAGTGAGGGAGGAGATGTGAAGAGCGACGGAGAAAGGCCACGAGTGGAGGCAGTTCACTGTGCATTTTCGAAGAGGATGGAAAGGACGAGCGGAAGAGAGAGAGAAAGAAGAGTGGAAGAGAGATGGGGAAGGGAAGGGGGGGTAGGGGAGGGGAGAGGTGGGGGGGGGACCAGGCTCATGGTAGAGGTCCAGCCTCAGAAATAGAGCTGGTGAAACACCATCTGTCGTGCTTTTTCTCTCTCCATACCTCCTTCCTTCTCTCCGTATCCCAGAATTCTCTCTCTCTCTCTCTCTCTTTCCGTCTCTCGTTCTCTCAGGCGTTCGGCGTCTCGGGCCTTCTGTCGTGGTGTCGATCAAGCGAGACCCCCCTGTTCCCTGTGCTGGAGGAGTGGGGAGAAGGCACAGTAGCCCCACCTAGGAGAGGGATGGAGGAAGGGTCAGGGCAGGATGACAGGCTGGTGGAGGGAAGGAAAAAAGGGAAGAAAAATAAAAGAGTATCACAGTTTTATTCTCAGTGATGTAGTTAAAGGTACGATGTGAATATAAACGAGTTTATTACGCTAATTAGAGACGTAAACTTTACACGCTAAAGCAATTACATTTCATTTTTCCTCAAGGGATGAGTTGGAGGCAGAATGTTTCACCTGAGCTTGTTTTCTTTCTTTCGTTTGTTTGCTTGTTTGTACTTTCTTTTGTTCAGGCTTTCATTTTTTTCTTCCTTCATTCCTTCCTTCCTTTCTTTAATTTTTTTTTGTTTTTCCGTCCTTTCTTTCTTTCTTTCTTTCTTTCTTTCTGATTGCTTTTTTCCCATTCATTCATTTGTTTGTACTTTCTTTTGTTCAGTTTTGTCATCATTGTTCAGTCGTTCATTTCTTTTCTTTCTTTCTTCTGATTTTTTTTCTTTCTTTATTTTCATTATGTTTAGTTTGTAGTTTCTTTGGTTCATTCTTTCTTTCTTTCATTTCTTTCTTTCTTTCTTTTTTCATTCATTTATTTGTACTCTTGTTCGTTCTTTCATTTCTTTTTTCCTTTCTTTCCTTCCTTCCTTCCTTCCTTTCTTTCTTTCTTTCATTTTTTTAGTTTTTCTGTCCTTCCTGTCTTTCTTTCTTTCTTTCTTGATTGCTTGTTTTTTTCATTCATTAGTTTGTACTTTCTTTTGTTCATACTTTCATTTCTTCCTTTCTTCCTTTCTTTCTTTCTTATTTTATTTCTTTATTCCATTAGTTTGTACTTTCTTTGGTTCATTCTTTCTTTCTTTCTTTCTTTTTTCATTCATTTATTTGTACTCTTTTGTTAATTCTTTCATTCTTCCTTTCCTTCTTTCTTCCATCCTTTATTTCTTTATTCCATCCTTTATTTCTTTATTCCATTAGTTTGTACTTTCTTTTGTACTTATTAATCTTTCATTTTTTCTTTCTTAAATTGTTTGTACTTTCTTTCTTTAATCTTTTTTTTCTGTCTTCTGTATTTCTTCTTAATTCTTGAATTGCTTTTTTTTCATTCGTTTGTACTTTCTTTTGTTCATTCTTCATTTCTCCTTCTGGTTTTATTTTTTTTTCATTAGTTTGAATTTCTTTGGTTCATTCTTTCTTTCTTTCTTTTTCTTTTTTCTTTTTTTTCTTCCTTTTTTCTTTTTTCTTTATTTCTTTCTTTCTGATGCTTGCTTCCTTTTTTCTTTCATTCATTCATTTCTATACCTCTTTCCTTCTCTCTGTATCCCAGAATTCTCTCTCTCTCTCTCTCTCTCTCTATCTCTCTTCTCTCAGGCGTGCGGCATCTGGGCCTTCTGTCGGTTTTTTGGTTCTTTCATTTCAATAATCTCATTCTTCTTTCCTTCCATTTTTGTCCTTTTTCCTATCGGTCTTTCTTTTCTCCTTCTCTTGTCACCTCTCAGGTATTGAGGCAGTATATCTCTAACTGACTCACTTCCTTTTCCTCCTTTTCTGCTTCCGCCATCCAATTAAAAAACACCTATATTCTTTTTTTCTTAAAACGCTATACTAATGTTTTTTTGTTTGTTTGTTTGTTTGTTTGCGTTTTATGTGAATTTTCGCAACTTTTTGTTGGTCTCGACGCGTCCATTGTGAGCGAAGAGGGAAAAGAACAGGAGAATGAAAAAAGAAACGGGGAGGCATGAATGAGTAATTCAGGCTGAAAGAGTGAATCGCTTGCACCGTTTCTCTCTCCTCTCTCTCTTTCTCTCTCGCTTCTCCACACAAAAAGAGATGGGGAAGGAGGCATGGAGGTGGGGGGCATCAGCGGCATCCTCTACCTCCCTAACGCCAGCGCCACCTGTTTGGGTCTGGTGGGGATTGCCTCTCCACACACACACACACACATACATCCAAACACACACACACACACAACTACACACACACACACACACAGTGAAGGGGATCTAATGAAACGTTACACAACACCCTGCTAAGGCCTACATGATTTTTGTCGTTCGTTTGAAGGTCTATACATCGGCGATCCCTATAGACGAAGGGGTTTTTAAGAGAATATGTTACTTACCGCTTTTTTTACCGTAAAGATTACCGAGCCAGGAGTTCAAGAATCTGCTCGGTGAACGAACAAACGAACGAACGAACGCGCGCGTGTGTGTGTGTGGGGGAGTGTGTTTCCCAAGCTGTTTGTTGTTTCGCGTTGTATAAGTGCGGAGTATTTTAAGAGCTCTCGAAAAACCGCGCGCACGTGACTTATCAGAATAACGCTCCGAGGGCTAAATTACACTGGGAAAGAGAGAGAAAAAAAAAAAAAAAAAAAAAAAAACGCTCTCTGTTATCAACTCTATGGAACGGTCATCGGGTTCGTTCTGTAATTCGAGCCGCTCCACAAATGACACCGATACTCCACAGTATTATATCTGACACGTTCGTGTTGGGGTGAAAGAAAGCGCGCGCAGGTCGTACATCATGTTCCGTGCCTTTGTGCGTATTTATTGCTGAAACCTGTGGATGTCAACTACCGGTTGAATGGTTGGACGTTTGGATTTGTTTTGTTTTGTTTTACATCATACACCGTACCTCCATAATACATGGGGGGGGGGCAGACAAATAAGTAGCCAAGATTCCTGCTATTCATTACTGAATCATATTTGGC
>JACRUU010000005.1:35232357-35292357 GCA_030449085.1 Kryptopterus vitreolus
TTTCTTTAGTTCAGTGTATTTTTCTTTCTTTCTTTCTTTCTTTCTTAATTTCTTTCATTTGTTTATTCTTTTCCAACTCTCATTCATTCATTATTCATTCATTCATTCATTTGTACTTCTTCTTTTTCCTTTCTTAGCTTTCTTTACTTCATGCGTATTTTTCTTTCTTTTTTTCTTTCTTACTTTCTTTCATTCATTTGTACTTTTCTTACTTACTTGCTTTCTTTTTTTCTTTTTTCTTTCTTCTGCATTATTTGCTTCTTCTTTCTTCTTCTCTTAGTTTCTTTAGTCATGTGTATTTTTCTTTCTTTCTTTTTTTTCTTTCTTTCTTTCTTTCTTAATTTCTTTCATTTGTTTATACTTTGCCAATCTCATCATTCATTCACATCATTCATTTATTTCTTTCTTTTTCTTCCTTATCTTTACTTCATGTACTTTATCTATCTATCTATCTATCTATCTATATTTGAAATTTCTTTCATTCATTTGTACTTTTTTCTTTCTTTTTTCTTTCTTTTCTTTCTTTCTTTCTTTATGTAAAATGATCTGAAATAAAACCCTGTAAAACGTTAGTGACAGTGTTGTGAATGTCATGCCGACGTTTCTCCAGTCCGGTGTAAACACACTAATGTGTTGCAGTATCACCGTTATTATTATATTCACATTAAATCCACACCGTTATTTTATATTTGTATTTATTAGTAATTGTTCCATGTAGTGGAATTATATATTGAAAGTTTGCGTCGCTGGTGACGTATAAGTCAGTTATAAGTACACAGTAGAACAACACCAAGGCGGAGGTGTAACAAATAAACAAATAAACAAGCGCACACTCATTAAAAGTGGCGTATAGCGTTTATACACACAAAGCCGTTCATTCATAAATCACATTATATCAAAATGCTATTTCAAAAACGGTTATTTTTTATTGGCTGAAATGATAGCGAGACTCAAACCGCCAGCTTTATTGTCATTATGCATAGAGATATAACCAAATGCTCTTCTTCACATCTCAGCCTCGAGGGTAGTTTGGGTCAAAGGGCAGGGTCAGCCGTGTTACAGCCACCCTGAAGCAGTTCTCGTTTAAGGGCATGGCCAGTCTCTCACCTGCCGATCAATACCTGAATCTTAACCTCTGAGCACCATTGACGCTTTTTTTATACACACCACACACACACACAAGACATATATGTATATATATATATATATATATATTAATTCATTCATATTCTACCGCTTTATCAGATCTTCACTCGGGTCACGGGGAGTCTGTGCCTATCTAGGCGTCTATGGACATTAAGGCAGGAAACACCATGGTATGAAATTCCAACCCATCGCAGGGCACACACACACACACACCCACACATCACCCACACACACACACTCACTCACACACATTCATACACTATGGAAAATTTTCCAAGGTGCCAATAAAACCTACCGTGCATGTTTTTGGACCGGGGAGGAAACGGAGAACCCGGAGAAAAACCACTGAGACACGGGGAGAACATGCAAAACTCCACACACACATGACCAAGACGGGAATCGACCCGGGACCCTGGCGGTGTGATTGAGGCGAAGTGTAACCACTAGAGCCATCGTGCCTTGCTATATAAGAAGATAGATAGATAGATAGATAGATAGATAGATAGATAGATAGATAGATAGATAGATAGATAGACATTTCTTCCTTTCATTCATTTTGACTTTTCTTTCTTTCTTTCCTTCTCTTTAAGTTTCTTTACTTCATGTGCGTTTTTCGTTCTTTCATTCTTTCTTCTTACTTTCATTCATTCATTTGTTCTTCTTCTTTCTTCTTCCTTCTATTTAACTTTTTACTTCATGCGCATTTGTCTTTCTTTCCTTCTTTCTTTTTAACATCCATCTATCTATCTATCTCTCTATCTATCATCTATCTATCTATCTATCTATCTATCTTCTTTGTACTTCCTTTCTTTCATTCATTTGTCCTTTTTTATTTATTTATTTCAAATTTTCTGTTACTTTCTTTTTCACTCATTTTCACTTTTGTCTTTCTATCTTTCTTTCCTTCTTTCTACTTTCTTTAATAAATTTACCTTCTTTCTTTCTCTAACTTTCTTTCATTCTTTGTACTTTTCTTTCCTTCCTTCCTTTCTTTCTCTTACTTCCTTTCATTCATTTGTACGTTTGTACTTTTCCTTCTTTCACATTTGCGAGTTCGGACCGGCCAATGGAAGGAGGTGAAAATGCGAGGTGATCTGTGATCGAGTCTCGGCGCAGTGCGGCTGAGAGAAACACACTCTGGGAATGACGTAACACAGTCGGGAATGCTGAACGCTCCCCACAGGAGTCCGGATTGCCTTTTTAACCTTCCCTGTTTTTGCCGGAATTCGGAATGCCGATCCTCACTGCGCTTCACTTCTGTTCAGTGTTTTGCTTGTTGTCTTGACTTTGTACTCCTCTGCACACCTCTCCCTTGTGTGCGCAGTGTCTATGTGTGTGTGTGTGTGTGTGTGTGTGTGTGTGTGGGCCAGCGCAGCGTGTGTAGGGGGAGTGTCATGCTGTCGGCGCCACTCAGCGAGCGTTCCGGTTCAGTCCTGAGACTCGCTAACGTAGGCCCGCTGTCAGAGACGAGCTTCCCTCCGTTTGAAGTTTTGACACCTCCGTCAGCACGCGCTCCTACCTGATTAACACGGAGGCTGTTTGATACGGAATCCGCGCTGAAGTCGTGCGGGTTGTTGTTGTTGTTGTTTTTTTTTTTTTGTTTTTGTTTTGTTTGTTTTTGTTCAAGTTTCTTTGCTGTTTGAGAAGATCTTTTCATCAAATGAGACTTTTCCCACGTGTCAGGATGAGTTTAGGACTGTAATAGAGACGTGTTCAGGTCTGAGCACACACACACACACACACACACACACACGCACACGTGGTGGAGTGGATAGATGGATGGATGGACGGACGGATGGACGGATGGATGGATGGATGGATGGATGGATGGATGTAGATAGATAGATAGATAGATAGATTAGATAGACATACCTTCCTTTCCTTCCTTCTCTTTAACTTACTTACTTCATGTGCGTTTTTCTTTTTTCCATTCTTTCTTTCTTACTTTCATTCATTCATTTGTTCTTTCTTTCTTTCTTTCTTTCTTTCCTTCCTTCTCTTTAACTTTCTTTACTTCAGGAGTCTTTTTCTTTTTTCTGTCTTCCTTTCTTTATTTCTTTCTTACCTTTATTCATTCATTTGTACTTTTCTATCTATCTATCTATCTATCTATCTATCTATCTATCTTTGTACTTTCTTTCTTTCAATCATTTGTCCTTTTTTTTCTTTCATTTTTTTTTCCACACACACACGTGGTGGATGGATGGATGGATGGATGGATGGCTGATGATGGATGGATGGATGGCTATAGATAGATAGATAGATAGATAGATAGAGAGAGAGATAGATAGATTAATCCTATTATGTTCCTTTCGTTATTCCCTTCTTTATATATTTTTTCTTCCTTCCTTTCTTCCTTTCATTCATTTGTACTTTTCTTTCTTTCTTTACTTCTCTGTAACTTTCTATACTTCATGTGTATTTTTCTTTCTTTATTTCTTTCATTCATTCAGTCATACTTTCTTTATTTCCTTCTCTTTAACTTTCTTTACACACACACACACACCACCGTGGTGGTGGATGAGAGTAGATATAGATAAATAGATAGATAGATAGATAGATAGATAGATAGATAGACAGGAAGATAGATAGATAGATAGATAGAAGATAGATAGATAGATCAGATAGATAGATAGATAGATAGATAGATAGATAGATAGATAGATAGATAGATAGATAGATAGATAAGATAGATAGTAAGTTCATTTGAACTTTTCTTACTTTCTTTCATTCATTTGTACTTTTCTATCTGGCAACCCGACCCCATGGTCACTTCAATGTGGGGGGGTTGCTTCGACAAATAGAAAATCTGGCAACCTCATACATTTGCATAAAAAACATGTCTATGGAAGTTTTCTGTATATAATGCAAATTAGATTTTATTGTATAATTACAACAAGATGGACACACACTGTGGAATTATATATATATATATATATATAGAGATATATAAATATATATTATGTGTTTTTTCCTAAATACCCCTCCACCCTGCAGCGGTCGAGGAGTTTGATGGTGAACACCCAGAAATAATGGTGAACGAAGTCGCTCGCAGGAAATACAATTACAAGTTTGGTTTTTAATTCGCTGAGATAATCACTCGCTTAATTGGATCAGTTTTGGCCAGTTGTTGAAGAAAAAGGAAATGTAATATACATAATAGACTGCCTGACATGCCCGAGTCCAAATATACAACAAATATGTACAAGACACGTCAATAACTCGACTGTTTATCCACACTTGGACAGTGTATACACCTACCAACTCAGGACACTTAAAAATCATCACTTCTTTTTCTGTTCAACACAGTCGTTTATTCCCTCTTCCAGGACATTCCCGCTTTTCCCACGTGTTGAGTGGAAAAGATTTCACATTCTCCTGAAAATCTCCCTAAAGGATGCTATTTTGTAAAACTGTATCTAAATAAAAAGGGTGTTTTAAAACGCAGCGCCCGAGGCGTCAGCTGCTGCTTCTTTTGACCACAGGTTATTCATAGAAGGGCATTCCCAAAAACGCTCCTAAAAAAAACACACACACACCCTCTGCAGATAGAGATATTCAGTGCAGTGTCTATATACAATAGTGCTGGTGGAGACTGAGATTCTTCATACAATAACCTTTTATACCAATAGTGCTGTTTAAGTCAATTTACTTTAATGCAATAGACATACATACATACATACAGACATACATACATACCATCTTGGATCTATACAGACAGACAGACAGACAGACATAGAAGCTAGAGTAGATAGATAGATAGATCGAGATAGATAGATAGATAATAGATAAGATAGATAGATAGATAGATAGATAGATAGATATATAGATTCGATCAATAGATATATAGATAGATAGATCGATAGATAGATACATAATACATACATAAATACAGACATCGATACATTAGATAGCTAGATAGATAGATAGATAGAGGACAGGCAGCAGAAGAAGACAGATAGATAGACAGATAGATCCGAGATAACAGACAGACAGACAGCAGGACAGATAGACATAGATAGAGATAGATAGATAGATAGATAGATAGATAGATAGATAGATAGATAGATAGATAGATAGATAGATAGATAGATAGATACATACATACATACAGACATACTTGGATCTATAAAGACAGACAGACAGACATAGACAGACAGATAGATAGATAGATAGATAGATAGATAGATATAGATAGACAGATAGATACATATAGATAGAGAAATAGAGAGATAGATAGATAGATAGATAGATATAGATAGATATATAGATAGATAGATAGATAGATAGATAGAAAGACAGTACATACATACATACAACATACTTGGATACTATACAGACAGACAGAAGACAGACAGACAGACAGACAGATATATAGATAGATAGATAGATAGATAGATAGATAGATAGATAGATAGATAGATAGATAGATAGATAGATAGATAGATAGATAGATAGATAGATACAGATAGATAGCAGACAGGCAGACAGATAGATAGCAGATAGATAGATAGACAGACAGACAGACAGACAGACAGACAGACAGACAGACAGCCAGACATAGATAGAGATAGATAGATAGATAGATATAGATAGATAGATAGATAGATAGATAGATAGATAGATAGATAGATAGACAGACAGACAGATAGATAGACAGACTGATTGCATACACACCCACCATCATGTTTGATCCACAAATGTTATATAAGGCACTGATGAGAACGCTGGACCCCCCCGACCCCCCTCCCCAAGTCCACTCCGCGCCCCGCCCCGCCCCGCCCCGCCCCGTACATTCTGCGAGTGGTCTTTGCGTCATTCCAGGTGAGACACATCGCGGACGATTCTTTCCTGTCTGTCGATTGGACTACAATTGGTTTAACGCTCAGTGAGATATATGCGCTTGTGGAAGTGCTGTCAGGGTGTAATCAGGATGTATGGAGATTAGTGCTCGTCATCTGCGCGGGGCCCCTGGACACATCTCTTATACTGCCATGACATTAATTATTTAATTGATCTGATTGGAGAGTTTGGAGCCTTCAGTTGTGGGTGTGGAGTCATCTAATGATCATGTTCCACTTCCCCAGCGGTGACTTCAACACACACACACACACACACACAACCATCTCTGTCCCAGTCCCCCCGTGTGTGTGTGTGTGTGTGTGTGTGTGTGTGTGTGTGTGTGTTGTGCTGTGTATGTATGTCTGTTCAGACCTAATGGTCATTTTCCACTTCCCCTAATGCCGAGCAACTCGATTTCGACTCCAGCCCTAACGCTGTCCTCGCTTTGATCTTCTATCGTTCTTACAGACGCCAAGAGGTGAAGATCAGGCCTGGCGCCCAGACTGCAGGCCTCGCATGTGCTTGTGAGCGGTGCACTCGTGTGTGTGTGTGGTGTGTGTGTGTGTGTGTGTGTGTGTGTGTGATAGGAAGTACAATGTGGGTCAGTGGATGGATAGTGACAGCTGGTGGTTGCGCAAGCGACAGTGGGGGTGCACGGAGGCGGCCGGTGTGCAGTAGGCAGGAAGGAGCGGGAGCGTGTTGGTGGGGAATCCCCCACTCCTCCACACAGTCTCTCTCGCTCACGCCGTTACGTGCACGTCTCAGTGGCACTGGTTCAAAAAGGCCGTGGGCACGGCCCGGTGGAGGTGGAGGAGTGAACACAAAGTCCTCATGCTCCCCGTGGTGCCGTTTGGATGTCCATTCTCTCTCTCTCTCTCGTCTCTCTCTCTCTCTCTCTCTCTCTCCCTCTCAGTTTTTTTTTCTTTGATGTCCTCTTTCTAAATATATATATATATATATATATATATATATATATATATATATATATATATATAGTCCTCACACCACAACCCGCCAGGGTCCGGGTTTGATTCCCTTCTCAGCCATGCGTGTGATCTTCCCTCGGGTCACGGGGAGTCTGTGCCGGTCTCAGGCGTCTAAGAGCATGCCAGCCCATTGCAGGCGCACACACACACACACACATTCACTCACACACATTCATACACTAGGGAAAATTTTCCAAGGTGCCAATCAACCTACGTGCATGTTTTTTGGACCGGGGAGGAAACCGGAGAACCCGGAGAAAAACCCCCTGAGGCACGGAGAGAACATGCAAACTCCACACACACATGGCCGAGACGGGAATCGAAACCCGGATCCCTGGCGGTGTGAGGCGAACGTGCTAACCACTAAGCCGCTATACCCCTATACAGAGTGGAGAAGAAATGCATGATGATGATTGGCCGTCGGTGTCCTAGTGATGTAATATAGGGTTCAGAAGATGATAGGTTCCAAACCCTTTGGTCCTCTCCTTCCGGATGGAAGGAAGGTTATACATTTAATCCCAGATATTCCCTACATCTGTTTTTTTTTCTGTCGTTCTTGGCCTTTTTTCAGGTCCCTTCAAATCCTACTGTCTATATTTTTCCGCTCACGTGCTCTAAACAACGTGATCTCATTCCAGTCTTTTAAATAAATAAATAAATAAATAAGCGCTTGTTATATTGCTAATAACGGTGTAATAATATTCCTCTCGTTATTCGGTGCGTGGGCGTTTCAGTGAGAAAGGTCAAAAGGCCTAGCATAAGATGGACAAAGTTGTTTTGTTTTCGTTTGTTTGTTTGTTTGTTTGTTATTTTTGTAAACGTACCAGGGAATATGGATAACGCGGCGTTCCTGCAGTAAACGTTGCCCTCGCTGCTGAAGGATGCCTTTTAGAATCTGATCGGAGCGCCGATGTTTCCTTAATCAGCACCGACATGTAATCATTTCCAGCAAGTCTGAGTGATTGTTCTGTTGTTGTTGTTTTGTGTTTTATATAAGGAAAGCAGTGTGTAGGTAGTAAAGTGTTTCTGTGTCTTATGGATTTAGGTATGTGGGCAGCGCGACTTGATGAACCCGTGGCTTTTGCGCCGCTTTGGCCGAAGCCCGAGCTAATCCATCGCGCTTACGGTCCGGCTGAGGTTCGAGAAGTGCATTCGCTCCGAATGACCGAGTCAAGTGTTAGCGTGTTACGCTCATCGTTTACGAGCGCTTAAACCAGTTATAAGATGTGTTTACGTCTTATAGCGAAACCCGAGACGTCTTTAGATGAATAGATGGAGTCGGGGGTTATTTCTCAAGCGTTTCGGAAAAAAAGAAAAAAATGGGAGAGCAATTAAAGATAATGTAATGTTTTTATATATATATATATATATAGGCGTGGGGCACGCTGGCATAGTGGTTAGCACGTTCGCCTCACACCGCCAGGGTCCGGGTTCGATTCCCGTCTCGGCCATGTGTGTGTGGTGTGAGTTTGCATGTTCTCCCCGTGCCTCAGGGGGTTTTTCTCCGGGTTCTCCGGTTTCCTCCCCCGGTCCAAAAACATGCACGGTAGGTTGATTGGCACCTTGGAAAAAATTGTCCCTAGTGTATGAATGTGTGTGTGTGTGGTGTGTGTGTGTCCTGTGATGGGTTGGAGTATCCTGCCTTAATGCCCATAGACGCCTGAGATAGACACAGACTCCCCGTGACCCGAGGGAAGATCGGATAAGCGGTAGAAGATGAATGAATGAATGAATGAATATAGATATATATATATATATATATATATATATATATATATATATATGTATTTTTTATGCAGTGAGACAATAATAAGATTTCTTTTGGACATTTAAGTGTGTTACATATAAAAAGCCCAATACAATTCAGACAAATAACAACAAAAAAACAAGGCATTTTAGAGTTGCTGGAATTCTGATCTAAACTTCAATTCTACAATTTAATTATAATTTCTGTAAAAAAATAAATAAATAAAATATGCAGTAAATGTTTGAAAACAGTATTGAAAATTGAATTGGATTTGTTCTTTATGGTGTTATTTATCTATAGATAAAATAAAAATAAATAAAATAACTTAATAATAATTATGAAATAAATGAAAGAAAGTAAGAAAGAAAGAAAGAAAGTTCAAATGAATGAAAAAAGAAAGTGCAAAGATAGAGAGACAGATGGATGGATAGATAGATAGATAGATAGATAGATAGATAGATAGATAGATAGAGATAGATATAGATATAAGATAGATAGATAGATAGATAGATACAGACTGATAGACAGACAGACAGACAGACAGACAGACAGACAGATAGTTATATATATACAGACGTGGACAAAATTGTTGGTACCCTTTGGTCAATGAAAGAAAAAGTCACAATGGTCACAGAAATAACTTTAATCTGACAAAAGTAATAATAAATAAAAATTCTATAAATGTTAACCAATGAAAGTCAGACATTGTTTTTCAACCATGCTTCAACAGAATTATGTAAAAAAATAAACTCATGAAACAGGCATGGACAAAAATGATGGTATAGACCCTATACTAGAAAACACAGAAAATAATGTGACCAAAGGGACATGTTAATTGAAGGTGTGTCCACTAATTAGCATCACAGGTGTCTACAACCTTGTAATCAGCCATTGGGCCTATATATATGGCTCCAGGTAATCACTGTGTTGTTTGGTGATATGGTGTGTACCACACTCGACATGGACCAGAGGAAGCAAAGGAAAGAGCTGTCTCAAGAGATCAGAAAGAAAATTATAGACAAGCATGTTAAAGGTAAAGGCTATAAGACCATCTCCAAGCAACTAGATGTTCCTGTGAGTACAGTTGCACATATTATTCAGAAGTTTAAGATCCATGGGACTGTAGCCAACCTCCCTGGACATGGCCGCAGGAGGAAAATTGATGACAAATCTAAGAGACGGATAATCCGAATGGTAACAAAAGAGCCTAGAAAGACTTCTAAAGAGATTCAAGG
This sequence comes from Kryptopterus vitreolus, assembly GCA_030449085.1. Classification (NCBI taxonomy): domain Eukaryota; kingdom Metazoa; phylum Chordata; class Actinopteri; order Siluriformes; family Siluridae; genus Kryptopterus; species Kryptopterus vitreolus. The sequence goes on from JACRUU010000005.1 coordinate 35,242,314, forward strand.
TGAACTTCATGCTCAAGGAACATCAGTGTCAGATCGCACCATCCGTCGTTGTTTGAGCCAAAGTGGACTACATGGGAGACGACCAAGGAGGACACCATTGTTGAAAACGAATCATAAAAAAGCAAGACTGGAATATGCCAAACTACATGTTGACAAGCCACAAAGCTTCTGGGAGAATGTCCTGTGGACAGATGAGACAAAAATCGAAGTTTTTGCCAAGGCACATCAGCTGTATGTTCACAGACGAAAAAATGAAGCATATCAAGAAAAGAACACTGTCCCTACTGTGAAACATGGAGGAGGCTCTGTTATGTTCTGGGGCTGCTTTGCTGCGTCTGGCACAGGGTGTCTTGAATCTGTGCAGGGTACAATGAAATCTCAAGACTATCAAGGAATTCTAGAGAGAAATGTACTAGCCAGTGTCAGAAAGCTTGGTCTCAGTCGCAGGTCATGGGTCTTGCAACAGGACAATGACCCAAAACACACAGCTAAAAACACCCAAGAATGGCTAAGAGGAAAAAATTGGACTATTCTAAAGTGGCCGTCTATGAGCCCTGACCTCAATCCTATTGAGCATCTTTGGAAGGAGCTGAAACATGCAGTCTTGAAAAGGCACCCTTCAAACCGGACACTACTGGAGCAGTTTGCTCATGAGGAGTTGGCCAAAATACCTGCTGAGAGGTGCATATGTCTCATTGACAGTTACAGGAAGCTTTTGATTGCAGTGATTGCCTCAAAAGGTTTGCGCAACAAAATATTAAGTTAGGGGTACCATCATTTTTGTCCATGCCTGTTTCATGAGTTTATTTTTTTACATAATTCTGTTGAAGCATGGTTGAAAAACAATGTCTGACTTTCATTGGTTAACATTTATAGAATTTTTATTTATTATTACTTTTGTCAGATTAAAGTTATTTCTGTGACCAATTGTGACTTTTTCTTTCATTGACCAAAGGGTACCAACAATTTTGTCCACGTCTGTATATATAAGATAGATAGATATATAGATAGATAGATAGATAGATAGATAGATAGATAGATAGATAGATAGATCTAGATAGATAGATAGATAAGTTAGAGAAGAAAGAAAGAAAGAAAGAAAAGAAAGCAAGAAAGAAAGAAAGAAAAATTAATGTAAAGAAAGTAAGAAACAAAGAAAAAAGTATAAATGAAGGAAAACAAAGTACAAAGATAGATAGATGGATCGATAGATAGATAGATGGATGGATAGATAGATAGATAGATAGATAGATAGATAGATAGATAGATAGATAGATAGATAGATAGATAGACAGACAGACAGACAGACAGACAGACAGACAGACAGATAGATAGATAGATAGATAGATAGATAGATAGTATAGATAGATAGGTAAAGCGATGGTGAAAGTGATGATTAAATGATGGTGTTTTAGTGGTAAAGTGTATTATTTGGTTGTTTGTTGTGTATAATGTAAACATATAAACATAAACACACATACACCGAGATTTTATTTTCTCCACAATTTTCCATCTTGAATACAGCATAATAATTCCAATCCCATCTGAATATTAGTGTACTCATCTCCCCCCCCCCCCCCCCCCCCCCAACAAAAAAAAAAAAAAAAAAGAGAAAACATTGCTAATAAGTAATCTCTAGTTTGGCTTGTGCCTTGTGCCTGGCGGTTTCCACATGCACAGTGTGTTGATCCTGCGCGCTCAGCAGCCGCGACTCCACTGTAATTGAAGCCATTAGCAGCAGTGCGGTGTAGTAATGGCACATCTGAGTCCTTTCTCCCACCCATCCAATGCAGCCATTAATCAAAAGCACCGGCGCACAGCTCAGCCCGCACGGCCCCACTACTCCACCAGGGGCTTTAATACTCAAGCGACTCGCTTTTTTTCTCTTATCGAAACGTCTGGTGGTGAGGAAAAGTGTCGGAAACTGATTCGGTGGCCGAGTAGCGCCGAGTGATCCGTGTTTACAGAGATATTTCATCACACATCAGTCACAAAGTCTGTAATCACAACTGTTGTAAATGTTATTAAAGTTTTTCTCTGTGTATGTTTATTATTATTATTATTATTATTATTATTATTATTAGTATTACTTTTATTATTAGGGGGGCACGGTGGTTTAGTGGTTAGCACGTTCGCCTCACACCGCCAGGGTCCGGGTTCGATTCCCGTCTCGGCCATGTGTGTGTGTGAGTTTGCAATGTTCTCCCCGTGCCTCAGGGGGTTTTTCTTCCCTCTCCGGGTTCTCCGGTTTCCTCCCTCCCGGTCCAAAAACATGCACGGTAGGTTGATTGGCACCTTGGAAAAAATTGTCCCTAGTGTATGAATGTGTGTGTGTGTGTGTGTGTGTGTGTGTGTGTGTGTGTGTGTGTCCCTGCGATGGGTTAGCATTCCATCCGGGGTGTATCCTGCCTTAATGCCCATAGACGCCTGAGATAGACACAGACTCCCCGTGACCCGAGGGAATATCGGATAAAGCGATAGCAGATGAATGAATGAATTTATTATTATTTTTATTATTATTATATTATTATTTATTATTATTATTATTATTATAAACCAAACTCAACATAGAGCATGAAGACGAAATATTCTTGTAAACTTAATTGTAGTGTTTTAAATGACGTAAATCAGTAAACCCAGAATAAAAAATTATTTTCTGTGGAGTTTATTATACATGCATATATATGGGGGGTGGGGGGGGGGTCTAAGGTGCTCACTAGTGATTGTAAGGTCGGGGGGTTAGAGCCCTGGGTATCGCCAAGCTGACACTATTGGGTCCTTAAAAAAAGGATCCTAACCTCCTGTACTCTAGGGGGCGCCTGAAAGAAAGACATGTCACTGTACTGTAATGCATAAAGGCTATGAGGACAACGTGCGGAAAAAACACATCCCGTATTTATGATGGGACCTTCATGGGGATTTTATTATTATTATTTATTATTATTATTTTTATTATTATTATTATTATTATTATTATTATTATTTCACACAAAAGAACCACCATCTCATTTCCATACTCATTTTCGAAGTACATTTGGTTTTTTTTTGTCTATTTATTTATTTATTTATTTATTCTTTTTTTCAAATTCAAATTGAATTTTGTTTGTCACGTACACACAATGCGTCCAATGTGTAAACATAAAAGAAAACAGAAATAGTGCAGAGATATTTAAAAGGAACCCTAATAAATATATATATATATATTTATATGTATTATATATATTATTATATATATATATATATATATATATTATAGGTTTTATATAATAATTTTTGCCACTTTTATGAACCATTTATTTATATTTTTAATACAAATGGTCAAACAGAAATAATTAGTTTAATAAAATTAATGAAAAAAAGTATTTTCTTTTCTACTGTGTATTGCTATTTCCTATATTCTTGTATATTCTACTATGTTTTATAAAGAAATTGAGCAAATTTGTTATTTCCCAACCAAATTCCACCTCTTTTCCCCATACAGTATCAAATAACCTTCATGAAGAATTATTATTATTATTATTATTTTATTATTATTATTGTTATTATTATTATTATTTCAAACAAAAGAACCTTGTACATTTGTTTGATTTTTTTTTGTTTTTGTTTTTTTATTCCATTTTATTTCCTTTTCCAATTCACATTAAATTCTGTTTGTCTCATACATGTACAATACGTAGTGCGACATGCATTGAAATGCTTATTACAACATGTAAACATAAAAGAAAACAGGAATAGTGCAGACATTTATATAAATAAATAGAAAAAATAAATAATACATTTTTGGAATGGTGTATTCCGTACATCACTAGCGATTTCTGCATTTCTATTCGGAAAATAGGGAACTCTATAAATGCAGACTAAAGCAAATATACAGTCGTAGTGGAGGGGGGGGGGTTACAGTCTGATGTAACTATGGTGAAATTCATGGAACCCTTTGAACAAATGGAAACATGAAGTTGTAGCCATATTTGGGATTGTAACATAACGGGGTTTTCAAATCGAAGTCCATTGTGAAATCGTTTCATAGAACAACAATTCTTTTTGCGTTTTTTTTTTATCTCATCGTTGAATGAACGATTTTACTAGCGAAGAACGTGAAATTGACAAAATTGGTCCTCGTAAAACACGTCTTAATAACGGCTATACGGGATCTACACTGTAACACTGGACTGCCAAAAGTTTTCGGACACCTCGTCATAAATAAAAATGTGTTTTTTTCCACATGTTGTCTTGATAGCCGTTATACGTTACAGTACAGTGAAATGTCTTTCTTTCAGCGCACCCTAGAGTACAGGAGGTTAAGGACGCTTTTTTAGGACCCAATAGTGAGCTTTTAAGTTTGGTGATACCCAGGCTCGAACCCCCGACCTTACAATCACTAGCCCAGCACCTAAGACCCCCCCCATCCCCCTCCGTCATTGTGTATGTATATACACACACACACACGTATGTATATATATATATATATATATATATATATATATATATATATATAATAAAATCCCCATGAAGGTTTCCCATCATAAATACGGGATGTGTTTTTTCCACACGTTGTCCTCATAGCCTTTATGCATTACAGTACAGTGACATGTCTTTCTTTCAGCGCCCCCTAGAGTACAGGAGGTTAAGGACCCTTTTTTTAAGGACCCAATAGTGTCAGCTTGGCGATACCCGGGCTCGAACCCCCGACCTTACAATCACTAGCTGAGCACCTTAGACCCCCCACACCCCCCTATATATATATATATATATCTATATTATATATATATATATATATATATTTATATATATTTATATATATTTTATATATATATGCATGTATAATAAACTCCACAGAAAAAATATTTTTTATTCTCTAAACATTAGTTTTACTGATTTACGTCATTTAAAACACTACAATTAAGTTTACAAGAATATTTCGTCTTCATGCTCTATGTTGAGTTTGGTTTATAATATAATAATAATAATAATAATAATAATAATAAGGCACAGGGAGAACATGCACAAACTCCACACACATGGCCGAGAACGGGAATCGAACCCGGATCCCTGGCGGTGTGAGGCGAACGTGCTAACCACTAAACCAACCGTGCCCCCCTCCCCACAATTCACAATAAAACACAATACAGTGTATATATATAATATATATATATATATATATATATATATATAGATATATATATATATATTGTGTTTATATTTGCTCTGTAAATTTATTTTTTATGTTTATTTGTTGATCCTAATGGGATTGTTGAAAGAGCTTCTGCAACTGAAGATGCTCGCTAAAGGGAATGCGTGTGTGTGTTGGTGTGTGTGTTTGGTGTGTGTGTGTGTGTGGTGTGTGTTGGTGTGTGTGTGTTGTGTTTTGTGTATTGGGTGTGTGTGTGTGTGTGTGTGTGTGTAGGCAGCCGAGCAGCACGCCACATCGGTCCTCCTCATGTTTTCATGAGTCATAGCGTCTATATTAACATCTGAAAAAGCCCCTGAACGCTTTTCTCTCACACAAGCGCACCTCCTACAAAGGTCACTCTGGCACAAAGTGCAATCCAGGTCACGTTGACAGAAGATGCGCGATCGAGTAGCGCTTCAGGACTTGAAACGAAAAGCCGCGCCTTTTAGACTTATCGCGTTCGATCGATACGACTCTACATCGTGGTTCCCATCACTATACTATAACGAGGGGGGGTGGGGGGTGGGGGGGGGGTGTCACCCATCGCGTTCACTTCCTGCATTGCTCAAGCGCGCGACGAAAGAGAGAGAGAGGGAGGGAGGGAGAGAGCGTAGGGGCGGAGCGGTTTGACAGGAGAGGAAGAAATCACCACTTCCTATCTCGCACTGTTCCATGACTCGGCAGATCGGGGAAGTGGAAAGTGCGCGTCTGTGCGGTGCTGAAATTAGCCCCGACCGACGCTATTTTTGGAGCGGCGTGTAAAATCTGTAGGGGGGGCGGGACGGGACCCGCAACATGGGCCCCAGATGACGCCGTGGCCGCGCGGTTCGCCGCGATAATTCGGGCAGGAAAATGAGGAGGCCTTTGTTTTTTTTTGTTTTTTTTTGCCTGGAGGTCGTTCTGTATTAAACGCTATCTGAGGGGGAAACGGTGAATTCAAATCTTTCGGAAGTGACCCCGCAGTGTTACAGGCCCACACTGTGTGACCTTTAGTAACCCCTGTGGAAACTGACGATGACGGTGCGTTTAAAAACGAGACGAGGAAAAGGGTCGTCGCTCTTGCGCTAGCAGGCTAACGTAAACAAATCGTATCAGCCATATCTGCACATGGAGACATTGGGGGCGAATGTTATTATTACCAATTTATGAGTACAATTGACGTTTTGGGGTGTTTTTTGTTTTTTTCACAACGGGACCAAATAGGGTCCAAATCATCAGGGTCCAAATCACACCACCATCAAGATACCACTTGAGCAAGGCCCTTAACCCTCAATTGCTTAGAAGTACGTAGCTCTGGATAATATATATATATATATATATATATTATCTATAGATATATAGATATATATATATATATATATATATATATTATATGATATGATAATGGTCATGTGACCTACTGATGAGTAGAACATTCATTCAGTCATTCATCTTCTACCGCTTTATCCGATCTTCCCTCGGGTCACGGGGAGCCTGTGCCTATCTCAGGCGTCTATGGGCATTAAGGCAGGATACACCCTGGATGGAATGCCAACCCATCACATCACACACACACACACATTCACACACACATTCATACACTAGGGACAATTTTCCAAAAATTTTTTCAACCTACCGTGCATGTTTTTAGACGGGGAGGAAAAACCGGAGAACCCAGAGAAAAACCCATGAGGCACGGGGAGAACATGCAAACTCCACACACACATGGCCGAGACGGGACTCTGAACCCAGACCCTGGCGGTGTGAGGCGAACGTGCTAATATATATATATATATATATATATATATATATATATATATATATATATATATAGATGTATGTATATTATAAATATACTTAATACATATATTTATTTATTTTTTATTTATTTCGGATTTAAGATAGTGGCTGAAAGATTCCACTCTCTTACATCTTTGACAATATCTTATAAGGGTGAAGTGTGTGTGTGTGTGTGTGTGTGTGTGTGTGTGTGTGTGTGTGTGTGTGCGCGTGCTGCCCCAAACCATTGTAGGGTCAGTTGGGACTCGGTATGTGCCGAGGCGGAACATTATCTCCTCCTGTTCTCGGACCTGAAGGCCTAAAAGGTCACCTGACCTCATAATGCCAGGTCCCTTTACTCCATCTCTCTCACTTAATCACCAGAGGACTGGACACACACACACACACACACACACACACACTGTCCTCACACACACACTTACCTGACTCGAGGAAATCTCGACGTGGAGCGAAAAATAGCGAGAGCCTTATTATTTCCGTCTAAACACCACCTGTGCCCTTCGCCGGGTCACACCTCTGCACTGGCCGAGCGCTAATGGAAAGCTGGGAGATGGTAATTGTACTGGTTTGGGTACAACACCATCGCTGACCGTCTCTATATTAATACTGGTCTGTCTCTCTCTGACCTTTCTTCTTCTCCTTCCTCTTTTTTTTTCCCCTCCTTCTTCTTCTCTTCTCGAGTCGTATTTTTGCACTCTCCCACATGTATTTGCATGCAAACATACACAGGCGACCACATTTTCACACACACACACACACACACACACACACACACACACTCACACAGATGATACGGTTCGTTCCAGGATGTGGCCTGTTGTTCTGTGTGTACAACTACGGGCTTTCCCTTTTCACCGCCGCTGCATTTCCTGCTTTTTATCTGCGTTCTTTTTTTTCGTATGTGTTCGACGACCGAATTAAATCGAACGAACTTTTTTTCTCGCGTTTTTTTTATTTACCCCCCCCCCTTTGCTTGGTTCGAGGGGGAAATTCGGCTGTGTGTACGCCGTACCGCTTAGCATTTTCCATTCGGCTATTTTTGGCGCGGCCGATCGGAAGGTTGGCTTGGTTTTTCCCGACTTGTTTGGGCCCCTGAGCGAGGCCCTTAGGTCATATGACCTGGTCATGTGACCTCACGTTTCCTTTTTAGTTTTCTTCGTAACAAATGTGTCCCTCGGAACCCGTATTAGCATTTAGCCCACGTTGTACGCTAATAAACGGTAACATGAGGAAATGCAGCTTTTTGGGCCCGAATGTGATTGTGTGTGTGTGTGTGTGTGTGTGTGTGTAGCCATTAACGAAGACGCTCAGGATAAGATATCGTCTCAGCAGCCAGAGCTGCGGCTGCTATTTACCCGTTCCGTCCTGCCAAAAAGCTCGCGGTTCGCCTGTTGCCACCTTCGCCGCGCCACAACAGCCTGAGCTTTTATTTTAGACATGATATGTTTCACAGGGTTTCAGGAGCCCAGAGAATCACAGCGACAAAAAGGGAGCGCATCTCGTTCATCTCTCGTCCTCAGATAAACACGATTAGTGAAGAAACAAAGAAAAAGCAAGAATAAACAAAGTCTAGCTGTTTTTGTTTTTGTTTTTTCGCCACCAAATTTCTTGCGGACAAACTTTCTTACGCCGTGAATGTTGGCGTAAGTCGAAAAGGGGGCGGAGCCAGACGGACACACCGGATAGTCTCATCAGTGGGTCATCGTTTTGGTCTGGCTCCGCCCCCTCCTACCAAACCGGATACCCCACCCGCCCCTTTCCCGAACACGCGTTTAACGATTTTTTTAGCGTCGCGAGAAGAACAATTTACTTTTGGACGAAGTTCTAATCCAAAACGACGGGCCTTTCGTTGGGATTCGAACTTGTGACCTTCTCATCCAGAGGCGATCTTCAATACCGAAAGATTCAAGCTTTACGAAGCCTCATAAATGTCCTAATAGTGGCACTTGGCTACATTATTATTATTAGTCGTTGAATTTTTTTGCATTGATTCCCTTAAAGAGATAAAAAAAAAGTCCTTCAAATGTCCCAGCGATGTACGAAACCCGCTGTACAGCAGCACTAGAGCGCACAGGGTTAAGGGCCTTGCTGAAGGGCCCCAAAATGGTAGCGATTCTGATAGACATAGCCGAAAGACAGACAGACAGACAAGATCGGACAGATTAGATAGATAGATAGATAGATAGATAGTAATATAGATGGATAGATCGATAGATTGGATAGATGGATAGATAGAGACAGAGACAGATTGATAGACAGACAGACAGACAGACAGATAGATAGATAGATAGATAGATAGATAGATAGATAGATAGATAGATAGATAGATGGATAGATGGATAGATAGAGACAGACTGATAGACAGACAGAAAGACCAGACAGATAGATAGATAGATAGATAGATAGATAGATAGATAGATAGATAGATAGATAGATAGATAGATAGATAGATATAGATGATAGATAGATAGATAGATAGATAGATAGATACATTTACATTTGCAGCATTTGGCAGACACTCTTATCCAGAGCGACTTACAACTGAGCAATTGAGGGTTAAGGGCCTTGCTCAAGGGCCCACTAGTGGCATCTTTGTGGTTGTGGGGTTTGAACCCATGATCTTCCGGTCCAGAGTCCAACACCTTAACCACTGGGCTACCACCTCAGGGCTACCCACAGATAGATAGATAGATAATAGATAGAGATAGATAGATAGATAGATAGATAGATAGATAGATAGATAGATAGATAGATAGATAGATAGATAGATAGATAGATAGATATTATTACGAATGTTAAAATAAAAGTTGTATGTAATGTTTCGTTGTCATGACCGTTTTGAGAAAGTGTTTGTTTCATTGTGGATTTTATTTTTTATTTATTTATTTGTTGTTGGTTGTTGTTGTTGTTGTTCCCCCTCTGTAGGAAACTGGGATCCTGAAGCGTTCGTGGACAAGTTCCAGCTCGACGGCCCGGTCGCCTCGGTCCAGTTCCTTACTCAGCACTTTAACGATTAGATGACATCACTAACACCTGAATCATCGCTTATGCAAGTGTTCAAGAATGGAGGAGTCGAATCTAATTGGACTTCACGTCGGTACCTTTTTACACACGTCTCGATTAGTCAATCGTGTTTTTTTTTTCTTTAAATAGGGATTCATTAATGAATTGAATTGAATGATTTTAAAGCTGAAAAAAAACGTGTTGGTTTTGGGTCTCGTCACTTCCTTTGTGTGTAATAAAATAAATAAATAAATAAATAAACAAACAAACAAATGCATAAATAAGAAATAAGATTCCCTGAAAAAAAAAATCTGAAAAACCACAAAATGTGTTTATTGAACGGACGGTGAAATTTAACGTGTATTTGATAGACAGACAGACAGACACATACAGAAGATAGATAGATAGATGATAGATAGATAGATAATAGTAGATAGATCGATAGTATGATAGATTAGGATAGAAAGATAGATGAGAGGAGACAGACATAAATGACAGACGCAGATAGAATAGATAGATCAGCTAGATAGATAGATATAATAGATAGATAGACAGACAGACATAGATAGTAGATAGATAGATAGATAGATAGAGACAGACAGACGAGATATAGATAGATAGATAGACAGATAGTCCAGACAGACAGACAGATAGATAGATAGATAGATAGATAGATAATAGATAGATAGATAGATAGATAGATAGATAGATAGATAGATAGATAGATAGATAGATAGATAGATAGATAGATATAGATAGACAGACAGAGATAGATAGATAGATAGATATAGATAGATAGATAGATAGATAGATAGATAGATAGATAGATAGATAGAACTGGAAAACCACAAAATGTGTTTATTGAACAGGTGGCGTAATTTAACATGTATTTGCATTCAGTACTAGTAATGTACGAGGCTGAATATTCTCACACCACACACACACACACACACACACACACACACACACACACACCACACACCCTTTTTTTTAACTATTCTGGCACTCTTGCATAATCCACCTCTCACTTCCAGGCCACTGCAGCGGTGCATTCCCGCTTTCTTGGCAGTCGTTTTTCCTCGGGTTCGCATTCAGAAACGTACTCTGGTTTTGGGGCTTTTTTCTTTCTCAGCACTGGGGGATTTCAGGTTTATTCACACACACACACACACACACACGGAGAAAAAAATAATAATAAAAGTAAAAGAGAGAAGGAAAAAATGTTTCGAGGAACGAGTTGAATCGTGGCTACTAGAAGCCTTCGGAGAGGGTGTGTGGAAATAAGTGCAGTCGGAGAGGAAGTACGTCATGTCAATAAGGAAGAAGGGGGGGGGGGAGAGGTGGGGTGTGATGGGGGGGTGTTTGAAACCAAACCGCAAGTCATCAGCAGTGGAAGTAGGATGAAAATACTCACACAGCTACTTTCAGACAGACAGGAGGGGCACAAGTTCATTTCACCTCTCTTGTTTTTATAACCAGTATGGTGTTGCGTTGTGGTTCACTGTTGTTTGTGGGTTTTTTGTGTTTGTTTTTTTCGTAATGGGAAACGCAAGTGTCGTATTTGTGAATGTGACCGTCAAGTTTCCACCGTGCAGTTTCTGTCTCACACGCTCGAGTGGCTTTATGTTTATATTCAGCAACACATTTACATCCAGCACTATTCCGAGGACCATTCGGCTGATAATGGCGTGACGGCTTTCCGATAGATATGCATGTTTTTGGACCGGGGAGGAAACCGGAGAACCCGGAGAAAAAAACCCTGAGGGAAACATGCAAAATTCCACGACAACATGATCGCTATGGGAATCATACAGATAGATAGATAGATAGATAGATAGATAGATAGATAGATAGATAGATAGATAGATAGATCGATAGATAGCTAGATAGATAGACAGATGAAACCGGAAACGGCCGCCCGCCGATAGAAGGTATATAGAAACTCCGATACCCAAACATAGTAAGAGATACAGATAGATCGATCGATGTGATAGCTAGCTCGAATAGCTCGATATAGACTATATAGAGGTATATATGTAAAACCTGCGGCCCAAAAAATTCCTTACAGTTTTGCGAGTTATTCCTTTTTCTTCTAAAAAAAAAACTCCTCATGCGAGCGTAAAAACTTTTTTGTGTATTTTTGCGAATTAGACGTGAATTAGTCGTTATTCGCTTTTTAAATCTGTGCATTTTGAAGGGAAATGGAAACGCTCGTTTATCAGCTCACGCATGTAAAAGAGGGCAAATAGCAGCTTCCAAAAGATCTGTTCACTCGCTCTGTTTTTTTCCTGTGAGGAAGTGACAGTAACACTCGTTCTCCACAGTCCATATCTGTCATATAACTATGCCTGGGGAAAGGGCCTTAAAACGAGGAAGTCCGAGAGTGCGGAAGATCATTACAGAGGTGAATCAGCGTGTGTGTGTGTGTGTGTGTGTGTGTGTGTGTGTGTGTGTATGTATGGTTTTAACATCTTGGTGTATGCAAAAGTACCTTTGATGCTTTCTACAAGATCTCAGTTTGTAGCCCTTAAAATAAGTAATTATTCGCGCTAATAATCATATCAGTGAAAGGTCCTCACAACGATTAGACTTAAAGTGTGTGTGTGTGTGTGTTTGCCTATTCAAATAAGGGAAACTTTCGCCAAACAGGTTCGCCGTGTTGACATTCAGACCCTGAATTTATACCAAACCTCATTCTTCTGCCTGAAGCTTGTGTCTGACAGGATCGGACCACTTGTCCGATATTTACTCCTTTTTTTTCCCTTTGTCTCGCGCTGATACTGTTTCTTTAGAGCAGGCGACGGCGGCACAGGACTTGGAATCCGAATACTGCAGTAGATCGGCTTGACCGATCCTGGTGCGCTGCCATCTAGCTGTCATTAATAAAGCATGGTGCTCTCAGCAACAACGTTATGGAAAATGTGTTTATATACCTAATTGTAATATATTGCCTTTATTTGTCACATACACAATGGGCGGTTCGAACGTTCGGGCCCTTTGGGCATCAAGGCAGGACACGCCCTGTATGGATGCCGACCCATAGCAGGGCGCACACACTCAGTCACACCACCATTCATACCCTAGGGACAATTTTCCAAGGTGCCAATCAACCTACCGTACAGGTTTTTGGACCGGGGAGAAAACCGGAGAACCCGGAGAAAAACCCCCTGAGGCACGGGGAGAACATGCTAAACTCCACACATACATGGCCGAGACGGGAACCGAACCAGGACCCTGGAGGTGTTGAGGCGAACGCGCTAACCACTAAACCACCATGCCCATCTATAATAAAAGTTAATTCATTCATTCATCTTCTACCGCTTTATCCGATCTTCCGATCTGGGCCTATATCGGGTCACGGGGAGTCTGTGACACCCTGGATGGAATGCCAACCCATCGCAGGACACACACACACACATTCACACACACATTTATACACTAGGGACAATTTTCCAAGGTGCCAATCAACCTACCGTGCATGTTTTTGGACCGAGGAAACCGAAAACCCGGAGAAAAACCCCTGAGGCACGGGGAGAAATGCAAAACTCACACACACATGGCCGAGACTGGAATCGAACCCAGACCCTGGAGGTGTGAGGCGAACGTGCTAACCACCAAACCCCCACTGCCCCAACTATGATCAATTTAAGATTCTACTATCTAGATATATTATTCATATATATATATATATATATATATAATTTACTAAAACATTCAATGAGAACAACAGAATGGCTGAACATCGTCCCATTTTCAATACAACTTTGAAATCTGATCCCAGGTCAGCATATGTTTAACTATCACACGAAGTCGTTCCCACCAACAACAAACCAGTTATAAAATAAAATCGTTTAAAAAAAAATCGCGCTTCCAGGCCTCGGCTTTTGGCAGGACGAGGAACGGTCATTTGAATTGGCCTGAATGCAGCCTGGAAAGAAACACTACTAATTTGATTACATGGCCCATGGCGGCTTCGAATCTTTTTTTTTTTCCCTCCACCTCGCTTTAACAGATCTGTGACAGCTGAGCAATTCCATGGAATCCCTGCATGCAAAGTGAGCCGAGGGAACCCTGGTGATGCAACCATTGAATGGTGCGAGCGTTTTACACAACAGCCACCGGTAAGGCCAGTCGTTGACTCATAGCTTTATCATAAAAGAACCAAAAACATGTGTGTGTGTGTGGGGGGGGGTGTCCTGCTTTCTTTACACCCTGTTAATGGGTTTAATAACAAGCCAAAGCGGAGTGAAATTAATAGCGCTCCTGCTCGACCGGATGCTCTACACCGATAGAAAAGTGGGGTCCCGTGTCCCCGGAATAATGAATGGATGAGAAAGCAGTCCTGTACTTTTTTTTATGGAAATCTATTGTTTTGTTTTGTTTGTATGGAAAACGCTGGAACGAAATGTTGTCGCGTGTATTTATGCGCTTTACATTTACGCCTAATTAACTTCCTAATCCAGTGCCTAAGGGCAGGAGGGTTAAGGGCCTGACTCAGGGGTGTGAACCCATGGCATTTGAGTCAAATCCAACATAGCTACCCATACCCGCTCCGTGTACATCACACTTTAAGTTATGCCACGCGGAACATCTTTCCTTGTGTATCCCAGATACTCGAAATGCTGGGGGTCAGCAGTGATGGAGCACAAGAGCATTAAGGGCCTTTATAAAGGGCCCAAAACTAGCAGCCTGGTCTTGATGTGTGGCTTAAACGACAAACAACCAATAATCCACTTTACCACTAATTTACCATCATTGAATCATCGATCTATCATTGTACTTTCTTTTTGCCGTTCGTTTGTACTTTTTCCTTTCTTTCTTTCTTTCTTTCATTCATTTGTACTTTATCTATCAATCTGTCTAGCTATCCATCTTTGTACTTTCTTTCTTGTACTTTTTTTTCTATTTTCTATCTATCTATCTATCTATCTATCTATCTATCTGTCTGTCTATCTATCTATCCATCTTTGTACTTTCTTGTACTTTTCTCTTTATTTCTTACTTTCTTTCATTCACTTACACTTTTCTTTCTTTCTATCATTCTTTCATTCATTTATATTTTTCTTCTTTCTTTCTTTCTTTCTTTCTATATTGTACTTCTATCTAATATCTATCTATCTATCTATCTATCTATCTATCTATCTATCTGTCTACCTTTGTACTTTCTTGCTTTCTTTCATTCATTTGTACTTGTCTTTTTTCCTACTTTTTTCATTCATTTCCACCTTTCCTTCTTTCTCACTTTCTTTCATCTGTTTCTGCTTTGTTTCTTTCTCTATAACTTTCTATCTATCTATCTATCTATCTATCTATCTATCTATCTATCTATCTATCTGTCTATCTATATATCTATCTATCTATCTGTCTATCTATTTATCTATCTATCAAACCAATCCAATTAAGTGAATCCTCTTCTTTTACACACCATTTTCCGTCTTTTTGTCTTTAAATGAATGTAGAGGTAAAAAAATAAAACACATGTCAGACAGGAATCGGGCGAGAAACGAACCTGATTTCCAGAGAAACCTTAATATCATATTCCTGCCTGCAGGACAGGAGAGTACGAGAGAGAGAGAGAGAGAGAGAGAGAGGAGAGAGTCGAGAGAGAGAGAGAGAGAGAGAGAGAGTAGTCCTTCTCAGGAGCACTTCGAGACAGAAATGACTATCTTTAACAAGTAAGAACCATGCCCAGGAGGGAAAGACACCCAAGACAAGACTGAAGCATAACATTACAGCATGAAGCAGGCCGAGAAATGTGTTCCACCTAAAGGCAAAGCCAAGCTTGGAAAAGCATTTTGATAGGAACTGGGTTTTTTTTTTTTTTTTAAACTGGACAGGAAAAAAAAAAAAAAAAGAAAGAGGAGATCCGAGAGTGAAATTTGTTCTCAGCACAGACCGAGTGAGTGTTAGGGGCAGGTTTGCCAAGCGAGACACGTCATGGCATCAGGCAGTGGAAGAAGAATATGAACGAAAAGAAGAAAAAAAGAAAAAAAAAGAAGAAGAAACGTTCTACTTCCTCTGTTATGGTCTATAAAAAGTAATATTCAAATGATCAAGTCTTCATTCTCACTTTCAGTGTTCGCTGCCATGCTGCTCCAACTGCCACCCAAACGCTGCTGCCAATGGCCTTCCTTGTTCAATATGAATGAAATATCTGTGAAATGGAAAGAGCTACCAAGACGTCCCCGGCGTGCCAAGTACTGGGTTCTGGCACCATCCGGATTCCTCTGTTTCCTATCATTGAGGGGGTGTGTGTGTTTTTTTTGTGGTTGGGGGGGGGGGGCTGGGGTGATGCAACCCCCGCTATTATATGATTCTTCTTTTGCAAAGTTTCGATAATCACCACCCACAACAAATATATATATATATATATATATATATATATATATATATATATAGATAATATATATATATCAAATTTGTTTCTGCTAGGGGGGGAAGAAAAAAAACGTTCCTATCCTGATCGGATCGTAGGATATTTCCGATCGTGTGGAGACGGAGAACCCGTAGGAATCCCGTGATGACAAATCCTGCTATGTCATGCTATCTTTATATGCTATCACCTACACATGTTACAGAAACGTACAACCATACAATCAAAGCCCGCCCATACTGTGGCAACGAGCCACTGGATTCCCCGGTGTACGTGCATTTGTGTGTGTGTGTGTGTGTGTGTGTGTGTGTGTGTGTGTTAGCTGTTTTGTGTCTATGTTTATATACCGCGGCCCCCCTGATACACTCATGATTCAGACCCCTCTCCCACTCACTCTATTTTCGCTTCATTAGGGCCAAGTCTCTAGCGTCTCGTATCTGTATTGGTGTCAATTGCCAAGGCGATTAATTTTGAGAGATAGGGGGCGGTGTGCAGCGGGGTTTTTTTTTAATTAATTAATTATTTATTTTTTGCCACCGCCTCGTGTTGTGTGGGATTAACTAGGCCAGGTGGAGGTAAAGGTCACTTGAAATTTCGGGGCTGTACCAGTTTCACGTGTGGTATGAAGCATGACAGTATCGAAACCACAGCAGTTTCCCTCTTAAACAAACAAACAAACAAACAAACAAACAGCGACCGAAAGATCCACGTCTATTAAGAACGGAAGTGGCGTTCGGTTTTATTCGTGTTTGGGGTTATTAATAGGGCGGTAATTGTGTTTTTGTTGTTGTTGTTGTTGATCTGTAGACGTTTGCATGTGTCCTAGCCATACTAATGCTCACTTCTTCATCCAAAAAAACAACAATGTGCTTTCATTCATTCATTCATTCATTCATCTTCTACCGCTTTATCCGATCTTCCCTCGGGTCACGGGGAGTCTGTGCCTATCTCAGGCGTCTATGGGCATTAAGGCAGGATACACTCTGGATGGAATGCCAACACATCACAGGACACACACACACACACACACACACACACATTCATACAATATAGGGACAATTTTCCAAGGTGCCAATCAACCTACCGTACATGTTTTTGGACCAGGGAGGAAACCGGAGAACCCGGAGAAAAACCCTCTGAGGCACGGGGAGAACATGCACAAACTCCACACACACATGGCCGAGACGGGAATCGAACCCGGACCCTGTGAGGCGAACGTGCTAACCGCTAAACAATGTGTTTTACACATCAAATGTATTTTCTGTTCTTTTTTTGTTCTTCCCGGAGCGCTTGATTAGCCTGAACGTTGGGTGGTTAAGGCATTGGCTTTTAAACCGGAAGGTCGCTGGTTCAAATCCCACCATCACCACTAAGCAACCACAAATGGGCCCTTGAGCAAGGCCCTTAGCGCTCAGTTGTAAGTCGACGTAAACATTTGTCCCGATCGTGGCGGAGACGTCTTTAAGGCTTGTTTTTTTCGCTGGCCTTTAAGAGACATAAAAGAGCGTCCCTTTTCGGATCAGCGTCTCTGCCAAACGCCATAAACGAAAACGAGGTGGAAAAATGATTCGAAAAGCAGAGCGGTGGAAATACAGACATTCTTTTCATTCATACGTTGATTTTTTTCTTTCTTTTCATTCGTTACGTACCGGACTTCACGTGAAGCGCTCCATCCGTATCCAGGCTGAGGAAACTCACCATGGTTTTTTTTTTTTTTTTTTTTTTTGCTCCGAACCAGACAAATTGTTAGGAGCAGGCAGAATTTGTATTTTTTATTTTTTCACCCCCCCCTCTGATTAAATATTGATGTATGCTGGGTTAATATCATAGTCCTGTCAGTAAAGTGTCAGCGAGGGGAACATTGTGGCACCGAGCCGAGTCTGAATTTCATCCCAGTTAGATGTTAGTTGTTGAGGCCCTGCTGAGACACCAGTAGCCTGGGCTCGATGGCACTTGCTCTAAGGCCTCTGGGAGGGAAGGAGGAGGAGGAGGAGTAGGAGGAGGGGGAGGAAAGAAACTTATTATTCTTCTGTGCATTTTTTTTTTCTTTTTTTTCGGCCTATCGGTTGACAGGCTTGTAGCCGGCATGCAGATGTCAGGCTGATTTGCAGTCCAAATTGTAACTTTATCTTTCTTTCTCTCTCTCTCTCTTGCTCTCTTTCCATATTGCATCAGCATCCGTTCCAGCGCATGCATGGCAGCCTGGAGTTTTACTCAGTGTTCGATAATAAGAGCAGCTCACTGCCTCACTGATTGGCCAGGCTCAGGAATTTTTTTTTGGTATTTTTTTTTCTCTCCCCCCCCCCCCCCCCCTCCTCCTCCCCGCTGGACACATGAGCGGTCTCTCGGGATTCTCCGGCCTCCTAATTGGCCCCTGTGTACAGTGAAGTATGTCCATCCTACACAAAAAAACTATATATAATAATAATCATTATTAGCATTGTGTCATGTACTTCTCTCCCCCCCTCTCCCTCCCTCCCTCCCTCCGTTCTGTTTGTTTTGTCCACTAGAAAATAGTGTATTTTTATTTATTTTTCTTGATAGCTTCATTTATACACCCCTATCTGCGAAGATCTTTTCTTTTTATTCTATCATCCTGCTCTTTTTGCGATACATTTTAAAATCTGCAAAAAAAAAGGGTGTTTTTCTTTCTTTTTTTCTTTCTTTCTTTCTTTATTTATTTTCGGGACTTTAAGGAAACATGACCCATGACGTTTGGCCTCTGCGGTTCCTTTAATGGCGGCAGGTTCCGATCTCTTTTCCACCAGGTCGCTCAGGCGGAAACGCGCTGACCATATAAGGGCAGCGAGAGGGGGGGCGGAGCCGGACATGCGGGCCTAATATGGACTTTCCACTTTCGGCGTGGAGCGAGCGCGGTCACAAGCCTCGCTCGCTGATTGGCTGAGAGCGCTCAATGTATTTACAACTGTGTGTGTGTTTTTTTTTTTTTTTTTTTTTTACTCCGTTTTCTTCTTTTTCTTTTTTCTTTTTCCGCGTCTCTTTTTCACTAATGCGCTTCAGAGAGAGAGAGAGAGAGAGAGAGAGAGAGAGAGATGATTCCTTTAGCAGGGGAGAGAAAGACTATAAGAGATTATAAACTGAGGATTGGAAACATTCTTTAGAACAGAAAGCATGCCTTGTTTATTTTGTTTGTTTATTTGGTCTTTTAACAGTGGACATTGTCTCCTTGTGTTGTAGCAAAAGGAAGCATGCATCCATGCATGCATTATAATCCTTAATAACACTGCGCGATGAGTGCACGAATATGTATTTATTCAAAGTCGCACGAGTTTTGCGGGGTCGTTATAAGCTCGGCATGACGTTTGTGACGTCATAATCACAAGCGCAGCATTAACCTTAAAAGTTGGAAATTCATTAAAAGTTATAATTGATCATTTATATGTATAATATATATTATATATATATATATATATATATATATATATATATATATATATAAACACCATCCATGCCACTCTACATGGTTATATTGAATTGTTCTTTATTTCACTAAATAACGATTATAAAGTAAAGTGATTAAAAGTAATAAAGTCGCTCCTTCACGTTCACTTCACCGAGGCTCGGTCTTAAACCGCATCCCGCAGTGATCCAGTGCCCTGGGTGAGAAAGCATTACGCCGTCGCAAAGCGCGGAAAGCGGCTGCCCCGCGGATTCCGGAGCGGCGGTTTGAGACGCGGCCGCGGCGGATCCGAACCTTTTCCACTACGAGGCGCTTCCATTGTGACGTCGCGCCGTCGCGGCCGCGGCTCCTTTGTGTCTCCATGTATGGGCATCTACGTCACCGTTTCGCGTTCCGCCCCTCCTCCTCTGGCTTGAACCAGGCAAAAGCGTTGGAGTTCCCTCGGCCGAGAGACACAGCGAGCAGTCAAGTCCGCGAGCGCGCTCTCGTGCAACCATCACCAAGCTCTCATCGCTCTCCCCGAGCCTCCGACACTTCCAAAACAAAAATAATAAACAGCAACAACAACAACAACAAACATCCAGCAAACAAGCAAATGCAGAATTGAAAGGAGAAAGAATTAAAAAAGAGAGAGACAAAAAAAGAAAGGGTTGAGTTAGGGCATCTTCTCTTCTCTTCGTACGGGGAGACTTGGATACAAAAAAAAATCACTCCAAGGATTTTGTGTGTGTGTGTTTTTTTTTTTCTTTTGTTGTTTTTTTTTCTTTTTTCTTTCTTTCTTTTTTTTTGCTCGCAATTTTGACCTGAAGACGAGCGCGGAAGCCTGGAGGAGACCGCGGGCGAGGGAGTTGGAGTCCGCGCGTTGTCGCCGACACGAGCCCCTTGATTGAACTTGCTATGACAGGTCAATTAGCAGAGAAGCTCCCGCTTACCATGAGCAGTTTAATCAACGCCATACCTGACAGCCTGTACCCCGAGGAGGACATTCCTACTTCATCTATGAACATCTTCACCAGCACGGACTCGGTCTCGCACTACTCGCAAATGAACACAGGTGAGTTCACTTTCGAGCCTCGCGGGTTGTGACGCCACAAGTTACGGGCACGGGGTGCGCATAGGGCGGGGTGGTTGTGCATGGGGGGGAGAAAGAGACCCCGGGTACGAGTGTTATCGTGGTCGGGTTTGGAAGGGCATCAGATCCGCGGGCATGGTGGAAA
This sequence comes from Kryptopterus vitreolus, assembly GCA_030449085.1. Taxonomy (NCBI): domain Eukaryota; kingdom Metazoa; phylum Chordata; class Actinopteri; order Siluriformes; family Siluridae; genus Kryptopterus; species Kryptopterus vitreolus. The sequence goes on from JACRUU010000005.1 coordinate 35,263,277, forward strand.
GTTTGATTGATTCTAGGCAGAAATCTCACCCCCCCACACTCCCTTCGGACCCCGACCCCGTCTCAGAGCGCACTATCCGGGGTTTAGGCGTTAAGTGAGTGTTTAGATGCGTGTGTGGAGAAGATGGCCATCTCAGTGATGCTGAGACGGGATGCTGAGCGAGCCTGGCTGGAGGTGTCCATCACGCTTCCCGTGTTCTAAAACAAAAGAACGCGTTCACGTGTTCCGTCGCATACGGGATGATCATGTGATCAGGTGAGATCAAGTGCACCTGCTCAACAAACAGAGATTACAAAGTGCCCACGAGTGCCCACACCACCTACAACTTTATTATTATTATTGTTGTTGTTATTATTATTTTGTTTGTTTGATTTTATTTCATGCTTTTTTCGGTGCCGTTCTAAAATAAATGAACACATCAAAAATGGGTAGGAGTAATGTACTGAATTTTTTTGTGGGAATGAAAATTAATTAAAGAATATATATATATATATATATATATATATATATATATATATATATATATATATATATATAAACTGTCTGTTCTAGAAAAAGGTTCGTGGATGACATCAATCTATTATTATTATTATAATTGTTATTATTATTATTATTATTATTATTGTGTTAAAAACACATTCATTTATTATATTCATAATATGTTTAAATTCCTTAAATTCCTGTTAAAAATAGCTCAGTGGTTCGTTTATTTTTGGGGCCCGAGTTTGGGTTCGAGTTGCCCTGGCGCAGGTGGGCGGATTTATTTATTTATTCATTTTTATTTTTTTCGGATGGGGGGGTCCGACGTGCTTTCGAAATATGTCTCGTGCCAAAAAATCGCTTCACACGTGCACCGCGTCCACAACACACACACACAACACAACACACACACACACACACACACTCACGCGCGCGCAACCTGCGCTAAACATGAAATCCGTTTAGAAACCTGTCAGGATCTTCTGCTCAAATATCTCTCTTTTTTTTTATGAGGACCTTTTTTATGTCCCTAAATCCCTGTTGACCATATAAGGATTGAAATGAAATTATGAAATTGATTTAGAGGCGAAATGGAAATGTACAAAATATACGATCTTGCATTTGCGCGTTGTGCAAATTAATAAAAAAAAATAACTAACAAAGAGAGAGAGAGAGGGAAAGGAGGGTAATATATATATATATATAATATATATATATATATATATATATATATATATATATATATATATATATATATACAGTGCACGACAATAGTTATAAAACATGCAGAATTTGTAATAGGCAAAATATATGTATAAACTGCGGAACGCACAAATTATATATATATATATATATATATATATATATATATATATATATATATATATATATATATCATCACAAAATAACCGTGTGAAAATTCGGAAATGTCATATCCCGGTATTTACATTTTCATTTCTATTTAATTCAGGTTGAAAAACGCGATTTTTTTGGACGCAAACCAATTTCTTTCTTTCTCCATTTAGAAGGAATTAAAATGTCATTGTTATAGTAATAGCCTGAACAAAACAAATTGTATTGATTTATGGGCACAAATATAATAATAATAATAATTATATTATATATATATATATATATATATATATAGATATATATATATATATATATATATATAAACAAGGACGAAAAACAAAGAAAAAAACATCTTACCCTTTCTAATGTTAAAACACATCTTTATGGGAGAAATAGATAGATATATATATATATATATATATATATATATATATATATATATATATATATATATATATATATACTAATAAAGATATTGATATATATACATATATAAAAAAACGGTGAATTGGTGAAATTGTCGTTTATAATATATATATATATATATATATATAATATATATATATATATATATATATATATATCCCGTTTGAAATAGAAAGTGCGCAGGTTATTTCGGGGTGTAATCAGGGGTCACGGGGTTCGTTGCATAATCAGCCACGGACTTCTGAATGAGCTCCAGTTAATTACGCACATAAATACATAGACTCTCTCTCTCTCTCTCTCTCTCTCTCTTTCTCTATGTATCTATCTTCTCTCCATCACACACACACACACACACACACACACACACACACACACAGACACACACACGAGCAAAACAGGAGGAAAAAAAAAAAAATCTCCAGTGTTAATTTAACACCTACAGTGTTTCATTCGAGTCCATCTGGACTTATAGAAGCACAATGAGTGTTAATTTGTCCTCATGGCATCCATCTCAATGGGGTTAAAAGTGGCAGAAATGACACATCCACATTACATTCAATTAGACCTCGGTGAGAAATATGGCCGATCCAGATTTAGATGTTTTTAAGTGAAAATAAATAAATAAATAAAATCAATCAATAAATAAATACATATTTTGCCCAAGATTGAATTCCTCAGACAATGCATTCAATTTTATACAGATACATATGATTTTGCTTGTTCTCACCGGTCACCGGAATCACGATTTGGAATATCGAATGGAATATCAGAGAACGGAATTATATATATATATATATATATATATATATATATATATATATATATATATATATATATATATATATATATATATATTGGATATATATATATATATATATATAATATGTACTAGCAGCGAGTGTACGTGAGAAGGAGGAATTGGTGAAGCAGATGGAAAGCATGCTCGATATGACACACGGGGAATCCTGTATCTTCTGTAGGACACGTTGTACTTTAGAACCTTGAGGGAGGGTGAAGCAAAAAGAGAGAGAGAGAGAGAGACAAGGAAGAAAAGATTGAGAGAAGGAGGAGGAGGAGGAGGTGGTGGAGGAGGAAAGTGATCACCACTTTGCTCTCAAGTCAGCCGACCAACTTTTGTTTTGTTTGTTTGTTTGTCTTTTTGCGTACCGTCGATGATCTAATCATTGTCCGGAGCGAAGGATGGCGTGACGGCGTATTGTGTAGCCCGACGATGTTTGTGTTCACAAAAACGAGTTTATTCTGGATTCCCCCCCCCCCCCTTCCTTCCTCGGCTGACCTTTCCGTTTCTTCCCGCAGATAATATCATGGACTTAGGAATGGGCGGTGAGAAGAACAGCAGCGAGCTCCCGTATGCTTCCGGTAGTTTCCAGTCGAGTCGGAGCGGGCAGACGGTCACCTATTTGGGAAAGTTTGCGTTCGACACGCCTCCTTCCGGGAGCATCGGTGGCTCGGGTTGGTGCCCGGACAACAACATCATCAGCCTGGTGAGTGCCGGCATCCTTGGCGTGTCCCCGTCCCCGGGCAGCATCACCACGCAGACGTCGTCCTCGGGCGGCATGAGCGTCCAATCGTCGGACATCGACCAAGTGTACGCGCCGCCCCTTCCCGCCTACTCGGCCTGCAGCGACATGTACCAGGAGCAGGTGGCGTTCCACCACAGCCCCGCGGCGTCCTCGTCGCTGCCTTACGCGCCGTCCGAGTACCACAGCACCACCAAGGCTGTGGACGCCAGCCTGTTCTCCATGATCCCCGACTACAACCTGTTCCAGCACCAGGGCGGCGCGGGCGAAGCGGGCGCCATGGAGCACAAGCCGTTCCAAAGCGTGGAGCCGCTCCGCGTAAACCCGCCGCCCATCACGCCCCTCGAGACCATCCGGGCTTTTAAGGACAAGCAGCAGCTGCAGCCCGGTTTTCTGGGCTCGCAGCAGCACCACGTTTCCCAGCACCAGCACCACCACCACCACCACCACCAGGGCCAAACGCTCACCCTGAAACCCGTGCGCCCGCGCAAGTACCCCAACCGGCCCAGCAAGACGCCCGTGCACGAGCGCCCGCACGCCTGCCCGGCCGAGCACTGCGACCGGCGCTTCTCGCGCTCCGACGAGCTCACGCGCCACCTGCGCATCCACACGGGCCACAAGCCGTTCCAGTGCCGCATCTGCATGCGCTCGTTCAGCCGCAGCGACCACCTGACCACGCACATCCGCACGCACACCGGCGAGAAGCCCTTCTCCTGCGACTTCTGCGGACGCAAGTTCGCCCGCAGCGACGAGCGCAAGCGGCACGCCAAAGTGCACCTCAAGCACAAGGACAAAAAGCCCGCAGACAAGGCGGGTAGCTCGAGCGCCACGCCGGCCTCGGCCGCTCGCCCGTCCCCGCCCGGTTCCTGCGGGAGCGGCGGCGCCGGCGGGGCCAGCGTCCTGGACTGTTACCACGTGCGCGTAGGACCACTAGTGTTGGAGGCAAAAAAGAACGAGGGATGAAGAAACTTTCCTTTCATCAGAAAGGCCTAGCCCAGACTCTTACAGACTCTCCCTCTCTTCATGCATACGTTCTTCGGTTACCATGGTACATGTTTTCGTTTTTGTTTCTCTCTCTCTTTTTTTTTTTTATATCCAAGGTGGTGTAATCACGTTCACGTCTGCCCTTTACCCGAGGGGGGTCGAGGTGGGGGGGGGGTGACGGGGGATGAGGGGGGGGGGGTATGGGGGGGCACACTAGTGTTTCATGGCAGGGGAGAATAGCAGAACGGGGTAGCAGGCCGGTGGACAGTCAGGTCATTCCAGGGAAAACAAACAAACAAACAAACAAACGAAAAAAAAGCATTACAACCAGGCTCAGGGAGTCCTCACTTCCGGCTCCATGGACCTCCACACACACACACACACACACACCACACACACACACACACACACACACCTGTCATAAAAAAAATACAAGAGAATACAAGCTAACCAACATTTTGGCGTCGATTATTTTTTTACACCGTGTTTGTTGATGGTTTGTCGAAATTTATATATATATATAACGAAGAAAAAAAAGTGCAATTTCATTTCGTTAATACTTTTCGTTTGGGCTGCACTTGTGTTTCGTACGTTTTGCTCGTTAATGATTTAACCGATGGTTATTTTTGCGCGATTGTCTCGTCGTCGACGCAAATATCGCAAAATAAAACGTTATCATATAAAAGATCTCAAAATCCCATCAGTACAATTAAAGAGGATGTGGACGGCTGGTCGGTAAACAGTGACAGATTGGCTGTACGATAGCACGAAAGGGAGGAGAGAAAAACAAAAAAACAAAGAAAAACGACAACAACAAACAACAAAAAAACAACAACAAGAAAACAACAAAAGCGTGTGTCGTGGCATCGGAGCTGGCGAAGTGCGGTTTAGCCTGAAACGAAGTATCGATGCGTCGTGAATGTGAACGTGACGTCTTAAGACCCAATTTAATCGTCCTTCCATTTCATCGTTACGCTACGTTTTTTTTTTTTTTTTCTCTGTAAAAATGATGGATTTTCCGTCTTTTTTTTTTCCCCCGCACGTTGGTAGCGTGTCTCAAAGAAGCACTGAAGCGAAAGGACATTTCTGCGAGCAATACGCGTGAACCCCCGAAACCCTCTGGAAAGGGGGGGGGGGTGTCACGATGTGGAGTCCGTGAAAAAACACAAAACAAAAAAACAACGGAAAAAAAAACGTTAAACGTTCGTGCTCATGATGATATTCCTGTTTCGTGTCGTCCTCGGTGCTGTTGTTTTTCAACGACGACTTGCCGGGTCGCCGTTGGTTTCTCTTGCGTCTCACGTTTGTGCGCCACACGTTTGCTCACACACACACACACACACACACGCGATGGAAAAAAAAAAAAAAAAAAAAAAAAAAGCATTAGCGCACGGCTAATCCGGGACGCCGGCTTCCTGACTGAAATTCAGCCATATGCATGCCATCAGAGATGTTTATTTTTTTGTTTGTTTGTTTGTCTTTCCTTGTGTTGTTCTTTCCTCCCTCAATGTTGTAAAGACTGTTTATTCGTTCTTCCTGAGAGAAATCTGGACGATCCCGAGAGTCGCTCGTCCGTCGAAAAACACGCACGGCTGCTGCGTGTGTGTTTTTTTTTTTCTACTACGAATGTACAGGAAAAAGCAACGCGCTTCAGTATTACCGAGCGTGTGTCCGTGCGAATAACACACACACACACACACACACACACACACACACACACACGAGCGCGCGCACACACACGTATGCCCTGTCTCTCTCTCTCTTTCTCTCTCTCTATCCTCCGCACTCACGGATCCCTCCGGATGCAAAAGGGTGTGTTAATGTATGTACATTTCTCAAGACTGTGTACATAATGTAGAATGTGTGTGTGTGTGTGTGTGTGTGTGTGTTTTTTTTAATGCGTGTGCGTTTGAAAAAGAAAAAAAAGGCAAAAAAAAAAGAGTGTTGTCCGACTTTGTCAAACCTGATGCATCCTACGTCCTGAATTTATTGTTTTTGTGCATAATATACAAAGATGGAGACACACTGAATGATGTGTTTATTAATAAAATAAACCATAAGGTTATTTGAAACAAACAAACAAAAAAGTGTATTGTGTGTGTGTGTGTGTGTGTGTGTGTGTGTCATATGTCAATATGTCAATATGTTGGCTCTTCATTAGCTGTCTCGGCCCTGTATACACTGTGGGATGGCGGTGGAGCGGGTTGAGCTTCTAGCCCGTGGCGGGGGGGGGGGGGCTTCGTGGGGGTCGGCGTTTCGTGCCAGGAAGTGATCTAGAAGTGAAACGCACATGCCCGGACGCGAGCGCTATGACCGTATTAGAATAAGTTTGGCACGGGCGCTTTCGCTCGTCTCCGCCGTGACCCCTGCGCATGCTCCGCCTAATGAACCGACCCGTTTCCTTCTTCCCAGCCTCGCTTGTCCTGCAAACGAAACCCTTGCGGGCGTTTGCGTGTCCTGGCACTCTGCCACGCGTCCTCCAATTAACACGGCCTCCGACGGCTCCGTCTTCGCTCGGCTTTCCCCGGGATGAATGGAGACCGTAGGCGGCGGCTAATCGAGCAGCGCGGATTTCGCGCGGGCGTGCCTTTGACAGCAGATCGAGTACGGTTAGGAACGCGGCGGCGATGCAGGAGCTCTGATGGCACTCTGATGGGACGCACTTGTGGAGGCGGGAACTCGGGGGCTAAGGCTCTGGGTTAGAGAGACTGGAAGGTCGTGGTGGTTCAAGCTCTGGTATCACCAAACTGCCATTTTTGGGGACCTTGAGCAAGAGATTTAACGCTTTGTTCTCCGGAGGGGGCGGGGTATCCCCAGCTTCCACAATGGCAGAAAGAATATAGAAATATAAAGCAGTCTGTAACCGGGGCAAAAGTGGAATTCGCCGTCAGAGCGAGGCGGCGTCGCTTCCCATTTTTGTCTTGACTACAGCAATACATTTATATTTATACAGTTCCAGTACTCACTCGGAATTTACCCTGAAATCCTGAAATTCGCACTAATATCACTTTGGTCATTAACATTCCAAAATAAATGTTTTTGGTTAACACACACACACACACAAAACCGCACTAGCTACATTATAAGGACCTCCTCTCTTAACCTCAACATGGTTCTTATGGGACCCCATAAAAAGCCATAAAGCATGAAGGGACACACCAGGACGGAGTGTGTGCAGGTTTTCATTCCAATCCAAGCAAAACACCGAATTCTACCTGTTTAAAGGGGACAATTTTCAATAACTATCAGGCGTGGCCTCTGATTGGTTGGAAGGAAAACCGCCACCCACACTGTCCCTTTGCGGAAAAAAATATCGGATAACTTGGGCCATGGCGTGTTAATTAAGAGGCTATGAGAGGAGGTCCTTATAATGTAGGTAGTCCAGTTTTGTGTGAAAAATGATGGGGGGGGAAAAATAAATAAATTATATATATATATATATATATATATATATATATATATATACATATTTTACCCCCATCATTTATATATAGATGTGTGTGTGTGTGTGTGTATTACAGGAACTAAAACTATGAACACATGGATCATAGGCCAGGCCGGACCAAAAAACGATTGTTAACAATGCATTTAGGTTGTTTCGAAAGAAATGTCAAAAAAGAAATACTAATAATAATAATTTATTTTAAAAAACACTTGTGAATTGAACGCAATTGCGAAGCTTCACGATAAAAATATCCTGTCGCAGTTTCGTTTCATTTGGTCATGTGACCGCGGAGATTCTCGAAAGGTTTCAGACTGTAACGATAACACTACTGTAGTGTGTGTGTGTGTGTGTGTGTGTGTGTGTGTGTGAGACAGAGCACTCATCTTGTGTTTGCTGTAAGAGGAAAATCTCAGCATGAATAGGTTACGCGCTTTGATCGAAAAAGGCAAACGCTGGCGCTCTCCGTGGATTTGGCTCCTGCGCTCTTCCACCGCTTCTTCTCCTTCTTTTTGGACTGATATCTTTATTTCTCAGGGATGGTTCTACATGGTATCGGGAGGGGAGCGGAGTCAGGAAGGGAGGAGGGGGAGGGGGGGCAAACAAGCATAAAAAAAAACTAACAAAAAAAAAAACACTTGTTTTCTTTATTGTTACAAAAATAGCTTCTGGCATAAGTGTTCCTTTCTTTGATTTGGATTTGTTTTTATTTATTTATTTATTTCCGGGGGAATAATTTATTTATTTGTTTGCCGAGAAGCGTCAGAAAGCTGGGCCAAAGAGAAGCAGCAAAACAGAGAAGGTAGTGTGTGCAGATCAGATGCAAGTAAAGCCTTTGGGTGTATGTGTGTGTGTGTGTGTGTGTGTGTTTGTTGAAGCCAGAGATAGTTGGGTGTTGACATATACTGTATGAGAGAGGTCAGCGTTTTTGATGGCAAAATATAGCCATACTGGGGAAAAAAAAAGGGGGGCGGTGGCAGAACAGTACTATTGTACGAAGATTCCTTTAGACCGCGGTGCTTGAATCCTTCGACCTGATTGGCCGGAAGGTTTTATAGGCTTGACCTCAGCGTATCGTCTGCGGTGGAGAGTTCAAACCGGGACCACAACTGCACCGCCGACATTCATCACATTCATCTCGCGACATCGTTAAAAATTAACCTCGGACCACAGAAACCCCCCCCCCCCCCCCCCCCCCAACGGGATTCCAGGTTTTCCTGCGGATATGAACCCGTGCAAATTTTCGACGGAAAAGGTTCACGGAAAACATTTCCCAATTCCCTATTGACCTTTTTATCGCGAACCAACGTCCTAGTGAGTGGACTAAATCTGCGTTTCTTCCCCCTCGGTCAGTCATCGTGGAATGAAAAACGGCTATTATATCTGACCAGTGTCCATCCAATCAAAGGACATGTTATTGTTATTGGTAAAATGTTATTGGACGCCTGTTAGATACCCCCCCCCCCCCTTCCCCCCCGCCTCGGCCTCAACAACTGGAAATCTGATCGTTTAAAGCTACAGCCTTCGGGCAAAATACACTTTGGTACCCGCACTGTGCACTCTAAAGGGCTGGCGGCAGATTCGTCGGTAACAAGCGACGGCTGAATTCTGATTGGATAGAAATTCTAACGTAAACAGACTGAGTGAGAAAAGCTATGAAATGAATAGAATAGACTATTGGGAATGGTTGGATACACACACATATATTTACATTTACAGCATTTGGCAGACGCCCTTATCCAGAGCGACTTACAACTGAGCAATTGAGGGTTAAGGGCCTTGCTCAGGGGCCCACTTGTGGCAGCTTGGTGGTGGTGGGGTTTGAACCAGTGATCTTCCGGTCCAGAGTCCAACACCTTAACCACTGGACTATACCACCTCCCTTATATAAAAATATCCCTTATATAAATAAATAAATAAATAATAATAATTCTCCATATATCAGGGCTGTCGAAGTTAACATGTTAATAGTAATATAATGTACTTTAATAGCACTAATGTTATTAACGCGTTATTATGCCAGTTATTACTATATGAGTCCGTGTCCGCGAATCTGCCCGGACGGGGATCCTTCAGAGGGAAAATCTCTGTGTTGTTTTGGGTGTTCAATTACTTTTCTCTAAAATACAAAATGTGATTAACCGCTTCTTAAAAAAAAAAAAAACGAGTCAGACTTTTAATCATTAAACTCCTGGTAATCAGCTCATCAGTGTGAGCAGGTACGAGAACGTCTGGAGGGGAGAAAAAAAGGGAAATTGTTACACACCCTTATAATTCATACAGCCCCCTCTTGAGCTATGCAACTAAATTACAACCATCAAAAAACACTGAACATATCCATTCATTCATCTTCTACTGCTATATCCGATCGTCCCTCGGGTCACGGGGAGTCTGTGCCTATCTTAGGCGTCTATTGGCATTAAGGACACACACACACACACACATTCACACACACACACATTCATACACTAGGGACAATTTTCCAAGGTGCCAATCAACCTACCGTGCATGTTTTTGGACTGGGAGGAAACCGGAGAACCCGGAGAAAAACCCCCTGAGGCACGAGGAGAACATGCAAACTCCACACACACACACACACATGTGCGAGACGGGAATCGAACCCGAACCCTGGCGGTGTGAGGCGAACGTGCTAACCACTAAACCACCGTGCATACTCTTCCTAAATTCCCCCAAAATACGCCTACTAGCTGCGCACGCATGTCACAACAGGTACAATATGCGCTACCTGCTATATTACCGTACGTAACCTAAAGTCTATGGAAAAACGTATATAGTTAATATCAAAAGCAACCAAAACTGGAACACAATTCTTAAAGGAGCCATGTACCATATTTAACAATTAACGCAACCAGGCCAAAAGGTACCTAGCTATGAATAAGTCATTAATTAACAAGAAATTAATATTAAAAGAATAATTTCCAAAGTGGAAAAAAATTGTATTTTATAAAAGGGAGAGATTTTGTGCTACATTCATGGTACATTGAGAACCTGTGATTAATTTGTGATTAATCACAAGTTAACTCGTGCCAAATGTGCGATTAATCGCGATTAAATATTTTAATCTATTGACAACCCTAATATATATATATATATATATATATATATATATATATATTTTTTTTTTTTTTTTTTCAAAAACATTCTTCCCATGTTTTTTTAAAAAAGGAAAATAAATCACATAAATCACATTACAGGTCACAAGTATATAGTGATACCATTCATGGAAGGAGACTCCAGTGTCAGCGCTTTGTTACACTCAGAAACAAAGATTTAAGATTTTTTATCTTCAACAATGAGTGTGGCTTTTTTTAATTCATGAACTGTCATCATATATATATAGATATATATATATATATATATATATATATATATATATATATATATTATTTTTTATTATAATTTTTAAAAAATAAATCTAAAGACCATTAACGGGCCCCACATGGCACATTGGTCAGCGCCCTTTATATAGAACATTTACATCATATCCCAAGGTGCACTATAAGATGACATAAATGAGCAAAAAAGTAACACAACACACAAAACTAAGGCGTAAGACAAACAAGCGACAATTAGTCCAAAAACAACAACGACAAAAAAATAAACAAACACAGACTAATACAGATTTGTGTTAGTGCAAAAATCTTGTCTATATAACCATAAACATGGTGCATGTAAACTGTTTTTGTTTGTTTGTGCATCAATTTATACAACTGTTAAGTAGTTTGTGTGTGTGTGTGTGTGTGTGTGTGTGTGTGTGTGTGTGTGTGTGTGCGTGCGTGCGTGTGTTATACAACATTCCGTTATTGGTATTTTTGTTATTTTGTTATTGTTGTGTACTTTTGTGTTATGTTGTTGTAATTGTGTTGTGTAGTTGTTGTGTTACCGTACCATGACCTCAGACGCCCCGTAAAACTCATCCACTTTAAATCCACTCTTAAGCCACATACCAAACATCACACCTTTCCCTTCACACAGCGCACTACCCAGTGCAAGTTAGAATGACACTCGCACCCTATCTAGTGCACCTTGATTACACATTTCTCCCGTTCCTTCCTGGTTGCAGACTTGTACGGAGACAGGTAGAAAAGGCGATGTGTGTGGGAATAAAGTTGTGTTTTGCGGATAAACTGGACTGAACGCGACACCATGAGCTGGTATGTACCACGTATAACGTCTTATAACCGAGGTTTGGTCTTTTTCTTACATTATTTTTTAAAAAGCATACACAGTGAGCTTGTCCGGGGCTAATCCGCTAGCATTTACCTCAGCCTGTTAGCATGTAGCTCGCTCAAGCGACGAAAGTTCGGTTAAAAACGTTTGTTTATTGTTTTGTTTATTTCGGTGTTTGTTTGATAAAAAAGACGATTAACGACCCCATAGTTACTCGTTAATAGACAAACACCGACTTTTGCGCTAGTTTGGTGTGTGTATAGCTTAGCGTGCTAACATACAAGTTGGTGTTGATGTTTATTTTACCCATTTTGTTACATAAAATTTAAGCTTCGCGTCTTTCGACCGAATAAAACTAATTCCGTGTGGCTGAGAAATTTCCTATGCAGCTTTATAAGCCTGTTATTATGAGGAATAGCTCAGTGGAGTGAAATGTCAGTCAAAGACTCCTATACGTTACTTAATGTTATGTATTTACATATACATATTTCCTTTTTGGAGTGCGTTCAGTTAAATGTCATTTGTGTATGAATTCTTAAACAGCTTATAATGCGTGTTTTTTAGTCATATGTCATGTAAACGAACTCATTTGCGCATATCGATTCCAAAAGGTGTTGGTCATGTTGTCATGTTGTCAACACGACCTAGTCATGTGACACCATTGCGACACATTGCGACATATTAGTTTATTACAGTAATTGCACTTAGATTTGTTTTTACAAAGTGTATCCTCACTTTTCCTGCGGTCTCTCTTGTAATGTGATGTTTAAATGACCACTTAAGGTCCTGGCAGATTGGACATGGGGAAGGTCCTGGCAGATTGGACATGGGGAAGGTCCTGGCAGATTTGACATGGAGAAGGTCCTGGCAGATTGGACATGGGGAAGGTCCTGGCAGATTGGACATGCGGAAGGTCCTGGCAGATTGCAGGTGGAAAAAAAACGGAAGAGGGAATTGTAACTTCATAACTAGACTTGGGACATTTACTGAAGAAAATGTGAGTGATGTGTGCCGATGCAAAGCACAGAGCCTGGTCCGTGTGATATTTAGCGTCGACTTCGAAATATGCACGTGACCTCATCAAATTATCCAGCGCCCGAATCCTGTCGATGTGCCGAGCGTTTAGACATGTCACATGACCCCGCATCCGAGTTTCGCCATTTCGCAGATTTTTCACATTTGTGGCCATGCGGCAGTCATATGTTCCCAAGTTACGCCATCTCACCTACGAGCTGATATGTCAAATGTACATGTCGGGCGAACAAGTGGCGGACAGCGGAGCGTCAAATTTCCACATTCATTCTCTATGGGGCCGGAATGTTGCGGATTTCCCGAAATTCCGAACGTGTGTGGGGTTTGGAAGGTATATGATCGTGGTCCTCTCCGGACCCCCTATGAGTGGATTTGCCATATATGCATGTCGGACGCTCACAGGCCCGAACTGTGAGGCACGAAATTTTTCCCCATTCATTTTGTAATGGGAAAAAAAATTCCCGCTTTTTGGCCCCGGGTTCGGAACTCCGTGCATCGGGCCGCACGATATGAGGTATGATTGGTGAGGATCGGACAAAAACTGTGGGAATAGTTAACCGCCGAAAATTTGGCCGAAGCGAGAGAGAGATTATAATAGCGATGCTTTTGCAAAGTATCCGATTCCAGAATCTGAATGGATTTTTGATTCCCATCCCTAGTACGGATGTAGGTGAGGGGATGAGGCCTGGACTGCAGTCAGCATTCAGATTCAGCCCCGAGGTGCTTAATAGGGTTATAGAGCAGTTATAAAGCATTATAACAGGAGATCTTTCACTCCAAAACGGGTAAATCGGAGGTCCACAATCATTAAAATAATGGATCATTAAAATAAGTTGTTAAAATGACGACAACTATTAATTTACTGAAGTTGTTTCAGACACGTTTTTTGTTCACTATTAATCAACAAGTTAATCTCGCACTGATTCTGTATTATGGTGAGTTTAGTTTTTATCATTTATGTAATAAGTAAATTAGTAATTCAATCATAACATGTATAATAGTAATATGGTATGCAAGCAGCCTGTGCAACAATTGAAACTGGTCCATGGTGCAATAATGGATGGAGATCACTGATCTAAGACAACACTATGTTTATAGAGTTGGAAAGCAAATAAACGCCAGATTTCAGATACTTCAATAACTTGATGCTTGAGCAATTTATGGGAAATGCTTGAACGTGAAAGTGGGCAAAATGTGTTTTGGGATGAAAAATTGTCGTCCTCTGTAAAAATCTGGCTGGAAAAGTCTGGTGTGCCAATACTTTTGCCCCTGTTGTGTGTGTAAATGTGATGTATACAATCATAAACACCTAAAGAGATTTTCCAATGTCAGTATTACACTAGTATATAAAAAAACATCTTTCATCCACATTAATCCTGAACAATTTAAATTGATAAATGCAGGTTTATTAAACTGTGAGAGTACTAGAAATTTGTGTTTATTGTGCAGTCCCCCCCCCTCCCCCCCCTACACAACACTTCTTGTTCAGTGTTGGCTAGAAGGTCAATCCGTAGAGAAAATATGCATTTTACAGATTTTTCAGACTTACTATAGACTTGACCTTGGCCTCCGTTCCAAACCTGGGCAATGTTCCTATCCAGTGAAAATAGAGCTGTTTGAAACGCTGCACTGCATAAATGTAAACACGTTATAATTTAGACTAATAAAACAGAGATTTCTTGTTCAGGGTTACCATTACCTGCAGCTATATATATATATATATATATATATATATAATATATATATATATATATATATATATATATATATATATATATATATATATATATATATATATATATATATATTATTGGTCGAATCCTACAAGCAGATATACAAAGTTTTATATATATATATATATATATATATATATATATATATATATATATATATATATATATATATATATATATATATATATATATCTATATAATATATCTGCTTGTAGGATTCGACCAATAATAATTTCATTGTGTGTTGTAGATCTGTAACAATTAAATCCAAATAAATAATCAATAATGAAAATGCGTTAGTAGGCTTGCTCTAGTTCCTTTTTGTTGTTTATTTACAGTAAGAACCCCGCATCCCCACGGACAGCCGTTATTAGCGTTAAAATGTCAAAAAAAAGATATTTAAACTCTGTATACGGCTTTTGCATTTTAAGTACACATTTATACATCCCGAACAACAGTTTTCTATAGTTTTTAAACATTTTAACATTATAAAAATGTTTCTGTTTAATCGGAGGGAAAAATAATCCGATTAATCGATTATTTAATTGACCATCTTTTGCAGCTCTTTGTGTGGTGTAAGAAACCGCAGACGATTATTCGTGTTTGTGGTGACGCCTCTGAAATAAAGCATCTGAATTGAGACGCAAGGTGCGCAAAACAAAAGAGCTTTAATAAGAATAATAATCCGGAAAAAATCCCAGAGACGTTAGAAGCAGACGAGAATCGTCCGGGGGCCGGGAAGATCGTTTCCCGAAACCATAAGTTCATGGTTCGATACCGGAGCATCCTAACAGGTCCATCTAGTAAAGTGATGTTTAGATAACCACATAACGGTCCTGACGGGTTGCCAGGTAACAAAAAATGAATGCACCCAGGAATCAGTGAGAGGAATCGAAATTTAATACCCGATTCTTCTTAATCTTCTTAAATCTTAATTTTAATGATCCGGAATCAATTTTTGATTTCCAGCTATAGTCTTGTTTTCATCTGGACGCAGAGTTTATAGAAACAGTTTTTAAAAAACGCCCGTTTTAAAACAGAAGCGCAGGTTTCAAAGCGAACGTGAACAGAGCCTCAGACGTGAGGACCAGCACATGTCAGGTGAACCGCAACACTCCGTGTTCTTCACTTTCCAACGTGACTAGCAACATGTAAATCTGCAAATGTCAAGATTAAATACAGTAATGTGTCCTGCTACAGTGCCGGACGTCATTCTGTCTTTTACATTTTACATTCTAGGGCTCTTGTCGAGCTCTGCCTTCAGCATGACCTTTCTTCTTTAAAATGCCAGCAGTCCATCATAAATGAATTCAACATCCTTCCCCCCCCCCACATGAACATCCGAAAATCTGCATCAGCACATTATATCTGAATGGCCGCTGCAGTTTTGCGAATCGAGCGTGCAGGACGAACCGACGCGTGATGTCACGGCCGCCGTCTGTGACATCAGCGGCTGCAAGCAGGCCCGTCCTCGTTGCACACACGGCCAGTGTTGGGTCGGTGGCCAACGCAGTCACTTGCTGAAAAGATCTTTTGTGGCGTGACCGCCACATTCCATACAAGCCACCCAACTGGACCCAGTGACGCCGTCACCATGACTCCTGGGTCACGGGGTTGCACTCGGCATCAACCGAGCCTTGTGTGCTGCTTAGTGATGAGATCCTTGTTCTGCTCGCTTGCTTTTCAAGCCTTGCTGATGTGGCATTATGGGTATCGTGATTCGAGATTTACGCACGTCAAAGTAAACGCCTTTGTTAACGTGTACGAGGAAAATGTGTATGTATATATATATATATATATATATATATATATATATATATATATATATATATATATATATTATATATATCTATATATATTTTTATATATAATAATTTGTTTGAAGCACACACATGTAGTAGAAATAATGTTATCTGGTCCAGTCTGGACTTTCAAGGTCTTCCATCCCACATAATTTTATTATTTATTTTTTTTTATGGGGCTCAATTTGTGAATAAGTGGTTTGTGTGTCTAAATCCCCATAAAGGGGAAATCCAAACTGGGAGCTGGGAATTTATTTATCATTATCGATTAATTCGAGTTTATGGTTGAAAAAACGACAATCTATGTTTATGATTTCACCAGCAAGCTTCCGCAGTTCTCCTGCACTTGCGAAATATGAAATACAACATGGCGACATGGCTCTGACCAATCCGAAGAGCTCATTTCCAAAAGGGGGCGGGGTTTCATCAGTCGTATAGGAAATGCTTTGGGTTTGTAAACGTAAGATGTTCAACAAGCCAAAGCCCCCCCACTGTAAAATTTGTCAAAAGTTTGTGGTGACTAAAGTAAGCAGCACGAGTCATTTATTACAGCACCTCAACACAATCAATCACGTTGTTGAATGTGTGTGTGTGTGTGTGTGTGTGTGTGTGTGGCGCTGCGGGATAAACATGACAGCAGCAAACCCCAAAACTCCAGACTACAAACAAGTAAAAATAGCGCAAACATTTTCCCCAGATCTATACAGCAGTACCGAAAATTCACCGCTTCCAGCTTTTGGCTACATACGGCTGTGACGTTCGAGTGTCCACATACTTTTGGAACATTTTGTGATAAAAGACCTGATGACGAATAGAAACGGCGAGAGCACCCTCGTCGCTGTTCTGTCTCTTCCAGTTGATCGCTAATTCCTAAATCTCGGCATGAAGTGTTTCCGTAACCAGTGCGTTCACACTAAGCGATAATGAAGCGGGGAAATGAGTCAGATTCCGCCCTCGGCATTAGAAGCCGATAACCAGAGCGCAATTCTTGGTTTCATAGATCTGCGCGCTTCATTCATTCTCTGCACCATGACTGAATCCACTGTCATTCAGCTCATTGTTGTGTGGGGGCTGATTTTTGCGCATCTTTTTTTTCCCTTCTTCTTCTTCTTCTTCTTCCTGCACTAGTAGCATTCATTCATTCTTCTGAGCATATTAAAAACACACACGGGTCACCAGGGTAGTTTTTCTTTGGTGATGCCCCCCCCCCCCCCCCCCCCCCATCTCTCTCCGGAGTTGGTCTCGGACTGACCACTCATCCACCTGTGTATGTGTGTGTGTGTGTGTGTGTTTGTATAAAAATGGCCCAGCCTGCGGAGACGTATATCTGAGGAGTCTGTCCCCTTCCTTCCTTCCTTCCTTTCTCCTTCCTTCCTTTCTTTCTTTCTCCTTCCTTCCTTCCTTCTTTCCTCCTTTCTCCCAAAACATTCCTGGGGTCAGAGCGCATGATCAGCCATGATACAGCGCCCTCTGGAGCACAGAGCGTTAAGGGCCTTGCTTAAAGATACCAGGGCCTGGAACCCCCGACCTTCCGATCAGTAGCCCGGCACCTTAACCATTGAGCTTGGAGACACAATTTGGAGACACAATTTGGAGACACAAATGTCTTCCGAGCACGGTGGCGTAGTGGTTAGCACATTCGCCTCACACCGCCAGGATCCGGGTTCGATTCCCGTCTCGGTTTGCATGTTCTCCCCGTGCCTCAAGGAGGTTTTTCTCCGGGTTCTCCGGTTTCCTCCCGGTCCAAAAACATGCACAGTAGGTTGATTGGCACCTTGTCCCTAGTGTATGAATGTGTGTGTGTGTGTGCCCTGCAATGGGTTGGCATTCCATCCAGGGTGTATCCTGCCTTAATGCCCATAGACACCTGAGATAGGCACAGGTTCCCCGTGACCCGAGTGAAGATCGGATAAAGCGGTAGAAGATGAATGAATGAATGAATGTCTTCCGATGCTGATGTCTTAAACCAGAGACCTAACCTGTGATTTTCATCTCTCCAAGAGCCACAAGCCTGAACGTGTCACGGTCGTTACCCAACAACGCGTCATCGAGCGAAATTGACCTGTAACACACTCGCGATTCACAGCTCACTTTTTTTCCCCCGGTGCAAGTTGTGAAATAACTCCCGACATTCAAGTTTGTAATCGTGACGAGCCTGTTTATGTACAAGGGGGGCGACACTTGTTGATTCAACTAAATGCGTCATCAGTATAGAGAAACAATCGACTGGATCTTCATCGTTTGCCTTCTATTTCTCTCTCACTTTCTCTCCCTGCTAGACACGTGCGATTACTGGTTAGATAATATTGGCGTGACTCAGAGTTCGGGCCCGTAGAATTTCGCCGCTGTGATGATGCAAACTTTTCCATGACGGTGCGTTCATGTACAACGTGGTTTTTTTTGTTTGTTTTTGTTTGTTTTGTTTGTTTTTTTTTTTTGGTCTTCCTGCCAGTGTGTTTGCACGTATCCTTGTCAATCAAGACAAATAACCTCTAATGCTGACAAGAGGAAGTCTGTGCATCCACTTACAATGCACACACACATGTGTGAGTGTGGGGTCACATTCTGTCGGATGTTTTTTATTTATTTATTTATTTGTGTGTGTGTGTGTGTGTGTATGTATGTATATGTGTGTATATATATATATATCGGAATGAAACCCATTAAATCACTACTTCAAATCCTTGATTGAGCCGTCATCACGGAAAGCCCGACCCGGATGACGATTCTGCATACCTGTCACACAAGGCATGCACACACAACACCCTCACACACACACACACACCACCCTCACGCACACTTTCACACCCTTGTCTTTCTGTCTAATTAGCGCACACACCTCTGCTTTGACGCAGCTGCCGGCTTCCATCGGCTGTCATCTCGAGCCGTCCGTCATTCTGCAGGGACGTTATTACTGTCGCACCAATAACAGCCCGTGTACACGCACACGTGTGTGTGTGTGTGTGTGAGAGAGAGACTATAGAGGTAAATGCTTTCTTCATCATAAGCTCGCTCTGAGCTGTAATTAAGGAGCAACTGTGGCGTATCGCATCGCCATAAATATAGTCTTTCAAAGACCAGGCTCAATCGCTACCTTTTGCTGGAGAAAATCCGGGGGGCGGGGGGGGTTTAAAAAACTTTATTTTAATATAACGTTACGAAATTAAAAGAATGAATAATTGCCTCCGTGTTGTGAATCTAAATACTACAGAAAATATACGTTTTATTTTCGACGGGAAAAAAAACTTTCATTTCAGAAGGGATGAACGCAGGATTCCTATTTGTTTTTGGAAAAGTACGAAAAATTTGACGAACACTTTCCCGGTCTGGAGTATTGTAAAAAATATTTCCCTTTCGTACAAAGGCTACATCTTCGCTAAATCGGATCCATTCGAAAACGCCGTTTTAAAACTTCCACACTTTTGTCTTCAGTCGATTCCTATAACATAAGACGATTCAACCCAGGGGGCGTTCCCATCCGTCACTTATTTACTTTACGGACCTTCGGAACGTCGCAGCACTGACTAAAAACGCATCATGCTTTTCACAGTCCACACTGAAAATGGCCTTTCAAATTTTATCCACTTTGTTATTCGGAAAGTTATGTTTGCGCCGACCGAGTACACCGTCCCGGCCTAAACCGAAAATATTACGGTATGGAAAAACATATTCCGACTCGAAAATGTACCATAATTGAATGCATGTTATAGTTGGAATTTATTTTTAATGTATTATTTCCGGTCGTAAAAATTGTGTAACAAAGTCTGCATATTTAAATCTATAAATGTGAATGGAAAAATCCAACCCCTTCGTAAAATCTTCATCGTAAACGCAGCAATTGAACCGCACGGAATTCTGGAAATTCTGATTTTCTAATTGCTATAAAAAACAAACAAAGAATTAGTGAGCAATTCAACAACAGCGCTATCGGCCCTCATCCGCATACTCGATCCGACAGACCTGCTATTTGTCCTTGTTGCCGTGATTGACTGGCAAGAGCGTGACACCAGTCCTCCTACGGGCAGCTTTCCATCCTTGGCACAGTGCCATGGATGGGTGTAGCACCACGAGGATTTGGACTCCTGCTTCACCTGTTTCACCATGCAGTTACCGTCAGGACCTGTGTGTTTATCTGACCTTTACCTTAAACAATAACGTGTTGTTTTTAAGCGATGATCCAATTTCTTATTGATTGATGATATCTGTCTTCCTGCTCCCGACAAGCTGTACGTCTTTTTCATTTTCTCGCCGTTCATGTATTTGAGCTCGTAAACCTACAGTTCGTGGCGTTTTTTTTTTCTTTTTTTTTTCTTCCCGGAAAACACACATCTGATCCATAGACTGATTATTTCTCATGCCTGATTGGATTCGTTGTTAAGAGGAAGATGAGATCGCAGACTTTAGAAAAATGTAACCCGGCCGGAGCAGATCCACCGAGCACAAAGGCTTCACGCCAGTGAACTCGTGAGACCCGGACACACCCACTAACACTTTTTTATTTATTTTTTTTTTTAATACACACCGTCACGTATTAGTTCCTTAGAAATGCCGTTGGGATTCCTCAAAGGGTTTTAGTCATCAGCTGTGGTGTGGAGAATGCGTAGCACGAACCTTGCTTCTAGAAAGACAGATTTTAGGGTACTTGATCGTGATTTTGCATGTTGTTTCCTTTTTTTAATTATTATTTTTTTTAATAATGCTATAATTTTTTTCTTTTTTGAAGTAGCGAGAGAATTTATCTCTCTCTTTTTTTTTTTTTGCTATAGTGTGGGACGAGATGTAAGAGATGATTACGCAGCTTCATTCTTCTGGTTGACTCATGAGTAGCAGTCAGATGTACATGTGTAAAAGTCTAGCTTCTGTTGATTGTACGTGTGTGTGTGTGTGTGTGTGTGTGTGTGTGTGTGTGGGTGCATCAAGGAATGCCAGAATGAATTCGCTGAACTAACAGTGGGCATTTCAAAGACCTTTCTATGATATTCATGATCCTTGCGTAAATGAGACGTTGTGCATTTTTACCTCTTTATGTGAAAATAGTATTAAATAATGGATTAAATATATTATACGATAAATTCATGACCCCTTTTTAAGCGTCTAATAAACTTTATTTCTAACGAGAAATTGTATACAAATTTTTATGATGATATTCTTATTATAGCGTTATTATTTATGTATGTATATAATGATACAATAGGACTTGCACGTCCCACGTTTGCACGTCAGTTAGGAAGCCGTCGCGGAGAGGAATTAACGAGCGTCGGACTCCTCCGTGTGATCGGACTGGACCGAGCGCCAGTTGTTTAGATGTTTGACGATTTTCCCGGGTCATGCCTAATTAGCATAAATTTCACACACCATCTCGCATCATACACACACACGCATTAGCAATGCTAATTACAGTGGGTGGAAATAATAATGCGTTGAGAGCAGTCGGTGGCACGGCGTTACTTTACCCTGACTGAAATCATTTTTACGCGATATTATCCCTACGTTTTGTGTGTGTGTGTGCGCCACCCTTCGTAGTGGGCTTTGTTGCATTATAGACCCTCCATAGTGCAATTCATTGCCTTGTACACTATGCCTGTTGAATTTTACAGACCCTTCATAGTGGGCCTCATTGGCATGTACACCCTTTCTAGTGGGCTTTATTTACTTTTACACTATTTCTAGTGGGCCTCATTGCCTTGTATACCCTTCATAGAGGGGCATCATTGCCTTGTACACCCTTCATATAGGGGCCTTATTGCCTTGTATTGTATACCCTTCTTAGAGGGAATCATTGCCTTGTACACCCTTCATATAGGGGCCTTATTGCCTTGTACACCCTTCATAGAGGCGCCTCAATGCCTTGTACACCCTTCATATAGGGGCCTTATTGCCTTGTATTGTATACCCTTCTTAGAGGGAATCATTGCCTTGTACACCCTTCATAGAGGGGCCTCAATGCCTTGTACACCCTTCATATAGGGGCCTTATTGCCTTGTATTGTATACCCTTCTTAGAGGGAATCATTGCCTTGTACACCCTTCATAGAGGAGCCACATTGCATTATACACCCTTCATAGAGGGCCCTCATTGCCTTGTACACCCTTCATAGAGGAGCCACATTGCATTATACACCCTTCATAGAGGGCCCTCATTGCCTTGTACACCCTTCATAGAGGGGCCTCATTGCCTTGTACACACCCTGTATAATGTACCGTGTTGCCTTTTACACCCTTCATTGTTTTGTACACCCTTCATAGCGCATCTTGTTTACTTGTACATCCGTCACTGTACAGCTACATGTTATACCACATTGCCTTGTATATTCGATTGTGGTCCTTGGATAAGTGTGTGTAGGCTTTGTGTGTATACTTCTGCCTACTTTACAGATCACAAGACAGTCGGTTAGAGGTCATTTTCCATTGGCTGTGTTTAATGCTCTTGATATGATATGCGATCTTTCTGATCCGCATCGGAATGTTTTTTTTTTTGATAGTTTTGTTTATACTTAAAAATGAAAATCTCAGAGACGGCACTTAATAATTGTTTTCGGGAGTCTGCGGCATGAACCTGCACTTTTGGAGGTTTTCAAGGCATCCAAAGTTTAAATCTCAGTTGTAGCAGACACGGGCTAAATTTGCTAAGTCTGCCAAATTCGTGTAGTGGGAATGATGGGGGCCAATCAGCATCTCCTGCTCATGTACAGTCTCATGGTCCCTCATGAACCTGCTCAGTCGGGCTGACTACTCTGTATATTGTAGTCAGGAGGAGGAGAAAGTGTCGCAATGTTGACATTGCTATGATAACATTCATTAATCCCGGTTGGGAAGTTGCGAGCTGTTCTTTTACAATCGGAATTCTTCAACTGCGAGGAAAACTAATGTTTGTGGTTTTTTTTTTTCTTCTTCTTATTTTCTTCTAGGATTCCATTTAAGATCGGGCAACCGAAAAAACAGATTGTTTCAAAGACGGTAAGGTCCGACTCACCTTCCAGCTTTTATGCTTTTCTTCCCTGACTAAGGTTTTGCACCCTAGTGTTCATTTAGCACGGGCCTTATTTTGTTCCTCTGGCATCTTTGGAAGAACCGCAACAGGCTGCCTGGGTCACCCTCTTCTCTTCACCCAGCACAGAAAGGCAAAACACTGTATTTTTAATTCTCTTCTGAAGACTGGACACTGGCCCAGAGTCAGGATCTGGCCACTTTAGACACTGTAAAAGTGTGCTAGAAATGCACACTGGCATGGGGCCTTGTCACCAAACGTCTACCCGGAACATGCCCATATGCAGAGACGCTAGTCTTGTTTTTATGATTTTTTTTCCCCCCAGTTTTTCCCACACTGTGCAGTATTGTACGGTGAGGATTGGCAGAAAGGAAACAACCATATAGCAAATTAGTTTTCTGTCTTATACCACAGATCATAAATATACAAGTACTGGACAATAACAAAGTCATTTATTAAATTATTTTTAATACATTTTATTACTAAAATTCCTCAGTAATTTTACAGACATGTGGAAAAGCTACTTAAGTACAAGACAACCAAGGCTTTGGTCTAAATTGATCCTAAAAGAAGGCCGGGATATGGCGGGTTAGACAGAGAAGCAACCAAGTAATGTTGCCACCACCATGCGTTACCGCGGGGATCGTTTTCTTAAGATAAGCCGTGTTTGTTGGGTTTCTGCCAAATGTAGCTTTTTTTTTTAATTCCAAACCCAGACGGCTCTTGTTTTAGCTACGACAGACACTGGGCTTTTTTTTCTCTCCCCCCCCCCCCCCACATGTTTACAGAGTCTCCAAAATGCTTTTTGACAAACTCCAAATAAAGTTACACATGACTCACCAATCTTCCATAAAGCCCAGATTGTGGAGGCGATGTTCGTCCGCTGACCAGCTTCTCCAACTGCTACAAATATGGAAAAGTCGAAGGAAGCGGTTGAATACTTGTGCACTGCTAATGCTAATCATAAGTACATCCTGGAAAGGCGTTCAGACGGACGGTGCATTTTACAAATCGCCTAATATTCAATTTAGTTTAGGTTTATTTGTGTGTGTGTGTGTGTGTATATGTATGTATATATGTATGTATGTATGTATGTGTGTGTGTATATGTATATATATGTGTGTGTGTGTGTGTGTGTGTGTGTGTGTGTGTGTGTGTGTGTGTGTGTGTGTGTGTGTGTGTGTGTGTGTGTGTGTGTGTGTGTGTGTGTGTGTGCACACATATACAAATATATATATATATATATATATATATATATACACACACACACACACACACACACACACACACACACACATTGTTCTTTTCACAATGGACCTTGTGTCAAGGCTATGAAAGCTCGTTTAAAAAATTTATAAAATCTGTTTTTTGTTCAATACAAATTCTCCATTTTTCCTCTCTAAGAATTTTAAGATATAAACTAGCAATTGCGAGAAACAAAATTGCGATTTTGTGAGTTTATAACTCATTTGCGACACTTTGTGCGCTTCACGATAACACACTATAGCGATAGTGGGGGAAAAAAAAAAAACAACCCAAAATTGTTTGTTTAGATCTGGCAATTCTGACGTATTTTCTTCCGCGTAATTGTGAGTTATCGTAAAGGATTATCATGCAACGGTCAAATGTTATGTGGCACATGGATTATAATCTCACAATTATTATTCGTAATCGTAAACTTTTTATTTCGCAATTTTGACAACTTTTTTTTTCTCACAATTGCTAGTTTATATTATAATAATATTATATATATATATATATTATAGTTTATATAATAATTCAGAATTCAGAATGGCCGAATTTCCCTTGACATCCTCGGAGACGGGCGAACGCTCTCTCACCACAAGGACCTTTCCGGAAGTCGCGGAGCGTCTCGGCACTCGAAACATCTTCCCCACACACACACACACACACACACACACACACACAAAAAGTTTAATTATTGTGTGTCTGAACATTCCAACCGTCTGAGCCGGTTTCAGAAAAATACCATCGCTTTATGAAGTCCGGATCCGTCGCCGTATACCGACGTCTCCTTCCTTCTTTTTTGCTTTGGGGAAAAAAAGAGAGGACCCATTTGGTTCACCAAACAAAAAAACGTCAGGGTCCGGGATGTCGTGTAAATCAACCACGGGCAAAGCAGATTCGGAAAAGTCCAAATCAAACCGCACATGGTCACATCCGCTTCCTCCCCCCCCACCCCAAAACTGATGGGGGCAAAACCACCTCCTCTCATCACTCTGTTCCCCTGTCCGCCTCGGCCCTTTCCTCGGTCTCCTTCCTGTTATCACACACACACACACACACACATATACATACACACCCTGCAGACCCTCCTCGTGGGCAGTTCAGAGGACAGGCGAGTCACCGAAGCAGCCCGCACGGCTACCATCCTGTAAACTGTTTATTTACACGACGTGCCCACAGGCTCCGCAAAACAGGAACCTAAAAACCCCACTTCACACACACTATCCAAACACACTCACACCGGCCCCATACAGGCACGGACAGACACAAGCCAGCGTTGCTTCATTTAGAAAAAACAAGAAATAAAGTGAGGATTTTTCCTTTCCCTTTATGCTTTTTCTTGCTTTCTGGGCCTCAAAAAAAAAACAGATTTGTTTTTAATCTTCCATTCTGTTTTCACGTCAACCCAAATACAAATCGGCCATACGAGTTATTAAGCTGGAGCGTGTTTCGGTTGTGATCTGCAACGCAACGCATCGCGACAAAGCAAAGCGCCGGAAACTAGAGCAGTCTGCCGGCTCTGTTTAACTTGTGTTTTTTGTGTGTGTGTGTGTGTGTGTGTGTGTGTGTGTGTGTGTGTGTGTGTGTTTCCTTTCGCAGGTTGAAAGGGACTTTGAGCGGGAATATGAGAAGCTCCAGAAGTAAGTTGACAGGTGTTCAGCGATGTCTTTCGTTAGCGTTGCCTGCTATGAACATGTCCAGCTTCTCGATCCTTTTTCTTGACAGTAACGAATGATGTATTAAAATAGGCTAGGGGTAAAATAAATAAATAAACAAATAAATAAATAACAAAAAAAAAAAAAAAAAGTTGTGCGTCGAAAAAGACAGAAGTTTCTCCGTAATCTGAATCCACCAGGGAAGGAACCTAACATGCCCCCCCAGGCTGGCACCGGGCTCCTGGTTGGCTCGTTCACCATGTTCATCATCAAGAACACGTATCTGCGTATCTCTGGTCAGGTCCCACGCAATCGTGCAGCCGTCAGCGGGCTGTGGTGTCCCAATACTTTTGACCACATAGCGGATGAGAGCAGCTTAACTCGCTCACGCACAGGGTTTCATCCGATTCCACACTCACAGGTTGCTGCATCACACACACACACACACACACACACACACACACACACACAATGCCACTCCATATGACGGATCGCATTTGGGCTACTTTTACACTAATCCGGATCGATTTTGAAAAAAAAAAACAAAGTATGTGGGATTTTGTTGTTTGTTTGTTTGTTTGTTTGTTTTGTTTTGGTCCAAAATAATTTTTTTCCACGCGTGTCCACCCCTTAAACACTGGGCTTTTTTTTTTTTCCGTAGGGAAATTGCTCCCAAACGATTATTTTCATCATTGAAGTCTCTTGGAGCAGGCGCTTAGTGGTTCGCACGTTCGCCTCACACCTCCAGGGTCGGTGGTTCGATTCCCGTCTCGGCCATATGTGTGTGGAGTTTGCATGTTCTCCCCGTGCCTCAGGGGGTTTTTCTTTTTCTTCGTTTTTTTCTTTTCCTCCCCGGTCCAAAAAACATGCACGGTAGGTTGATTGGCACCTTGGAAAATGGTCCCTAGTGTATGAATGTGTGTGTGTGTGTGTACCCTGTGATGGGTTGGCATTCCATCCAGGGTGTATCCTGCCTTAATGCCCATAGACGCCTGAGATAGACACAGACTCCCCGTGACCCGAGGGAAGATCGGATAAAGCGGTAGAAGATGAATGAATAAATGAAAAGTCTCTTGGATTGAAACGTTTCGAGGAAAAATACAATTAAATATATTATTTGCTCATTTTGTCGAGTGATAAAAAAAAAAAAACAATCGCAAGTTAAAAGACGGTTTTCAATTTCCTGCCGACGTTCCTTTTTATGGAATTTCGCACAAATGGGACGTCAATCAGCTGACAAACAGACGGCGAGCGGCGGAGCAGAAAAACTTGAAAATCCTCCCGTGTGATCCCGTGCTCTAACGTCTCTTGTAATGAACAGAAAGTAAATTCCATTTGTCCCTTTTTTTTTTGGGTTGTCGTTTATTTATTTATTTATTTATTTATTTATGCCGATGGGAAAACTGATCCGATCCGATCCAAGACTCGCATTCCGGCAGTCATGTTCATATTCCACATATCAAATATCAACATCATTCCGATCCAGACTCAAGAAACAAAATGGTCAAAAGTATTGGGATTTCAGACTTTTCCCGGCCACATGCGGTTTTTCCCCACAAAGTCGGAATCCTTAAGTTCGGGCGTCCGCAAACTTTTGGCTCCGTTTCGGTTTCAATCCACAGACCAGTCGTTCCGATAGAAACCAGAATCCATCAGCGCATTAATATAACGTGTGCGTTAATATTACATTCACGGCAGACGCCACTTACAACTGAGCAGTCGAGGTTTAAGGGCCTTGCTCAGGGGCCCCGCTCCAGGGATTTTAACCGGATCTTTCGGAAAATACCGAGCCAGCACCATTCCGATATTAAAGATAATAATAATAATAACAATAAACAAATAATTCATCAAAATCCTGATAAACCCAATCAAAGAAATGCACCCTTATTGAAACCCCGAGCACATCTAAAGCTAATATGTCAGTCTGTGACCTGAGGTAACGCTACATGTCATTCACATGTTGGAATGAGGCCTGGCGTTGGCATGCTCGTGCACAGAACCGAGCAGCTGGGACACCGGGGTTCGATTAGCACCTAGTATGGGGGCTGTTGCTTCATCATCTGGCACTCTTTTCTGCTCGGGGGGGGGAATAAATACAATAAATAAATACATCCCTCACACACACATAGACGCAGTAGAGAGTTGCAACAGTGCCATAATTGCAGATATTGGCACCCGAGCGCACTCGCGAAAGGGTCACAGTAGGGAACAACCGCGCGAAGCGATCCCACTCGGATCGTCCCGGCGTGTTACCGCGGCGACGAGAATCGCCGAACCCCCACATCATCCATAAAGGAATTGAATCCAGAATTGATGTGACGCAGATTATTTCCCTAATCCCGGCCCGATTCCAGTCCTCACGAATTCTCCGTCTCCGTCCTCAGGTTGGAAGACCAAACGAAGAAGCTGCACAAAGACATGAAGAAAAGCACGGAGGCTGATATCGGTGCGTATATCGCAGCTTTAGAGCTTTCTGCAGGAGAACGCGCCGATGATTCAGGGCTTGTAGGCCTTTCTTTACTTCGTGCGTCTTCCACAGAGCAGGAGTGAAAGATTCCTGGTGCCAGAACGATTATTATAAGCGGGAAGAGAAACTTGTACGCGACTATAAATAGCCGTGCGATTGTTCATTGAGAAAAGACAGGTTGCTGAGGCAGGACAATGGAGGGTGTATTGGTGGTGTGTGTGTGTTTTGGTTGTAAGACAGC
>JACRUU010000005.1:35297357-35300290 GCA_030449085.1 Kryptopterus vitreolus
TTGGCGAGAACACAGCAACCTTTTCGCGAGGCGCGCTATATAAGTACAGCTCGATTTAATGCACGCTGCCGCGCGGCAGATCTCCCAGACAACAGATGTGATGCAAATGCGCTCTCTCTGCACTGACCCCACTGTCAGCTTCACTAAAGCGAACACTTTCAGCAGCGCTGCTTCGAGTTCTCTCTCTCTCTCTCTCTCTCTCTCTCTTTTCCCCCTCTTCTCTCTCTCTCAGCTCTGTGGCCTGCTATTCCAGTATATGTGCACTTGGCAGGCGAGTGATGCGCTAGCCGTGGGCGACAAGAGATGTTAGCACAGCTGACTTTTTTTTTTTTTTTTTTTTTAAATAATTTTTCCCCTCCTCCTCCTCCTCCCCAGCTTGCCGTTCTTTTTTTACCACCATCGGTACGAATTACCACCTCGGGATGCCCGGAATGGTTAATGAGACTTCCATGAGACGTAAAACTCGGACGCACGATCCCATGCAACGGCTAACCAAATCGCGCTAGCGTTAATAAAAGACGACAAAATCTTCTCTTTTTGCGGGGGAGGGGGGGGGGGGGGTGGAGGGGGGGGGGGGTCGCTCAAGGGCAGTAGATAGAGAGGGAGATTGGAGAGGAGAGAAATGCGTTATGTATGGTAATGAAGGCAGCTCCAACTCAGGCCTACGTCGTGTTTATATTTTGGAGTCGTTGTGTTTTAAACGGCGTTAAGGGCCGCAAAGTCGAGCGCTTAGTGGTTAACGACTAGCGGCCATGACGGTGGGAAAAGGGGGGGTTATTGATTTTTTTCAGGGTTTTTGTGCTTTTTTTTTTTTTCCCTCCCTTGGTTTGTTTGTTTTGGGTTAGCGCCAGCGTGGTAAAGGGATAAAAAAAAACACTAGAATAAGGGAGAGAAAGAGAGTCGGGCTGATCTTTGCCCTCTGATTTCAAACCGATGCTTTCGCTTCAGCGACGACCTCAGGCTCCGCTCTTACCTTAAGGAATACTCGCTGCAACCCTTCACCCAGCTTTCCCACATCTCCACCGTCAGTTCCTCTGCAGCCGTAATCCTCCCCCCCCTCTCACTCCGACCCCCCCCCTACCCCTCCCCCGACTCCCCGACCCCACCCACTCCACTCCACTCCCCCACTCCACTCCGATCCCCCCCCCACTCCACTCCCCACCGATCCCCCCTCTCCCGACCCCCCCTCCACTCCGATCCCCCCCCCCCCCTCCACCCCCTCCGATCCCCCCCTCCACTCCGACCCCCCCCCTCAACTCCGATCCCCCCCTCCACTCCGACCCCCCCTCCCACTCCGAATCCCCCCCTCCACTCCCGACCACCCCTCAATCCGATCCAGCCCATCCACTCCGACCCCCCCTCCACTACGCCGCCGTGCAGTTTATTAAAGTGTTTGCGTGTTAATAACCGAGCTGGTACGTGTTGATTTTTCCATCATGCTCTATTTGGGTTCCAACTGAATGAATTATCCCTGGCTCTCCCTCTCTCTCCCTCTCTAGCAATCTCTCCTATATTCTCTATATCTATATATATCAGCACAAGGATTCTTCTATCTCTACGTACCTATATATATTCTATCTATCCCTCTATCGCTCTCAATTACTCTCTCTTTCCTATCTACTATATATATCTCTATACATCATATCTCTTATTAATTAATATCTATATGATGGTAGCCGGTTCTATCTCTCTCTAAAAAATATCTCAATAAATATATATATAAATATCTATATCTACCATATATCTAAATCTGTTTGTCCCTTCTACTACCCTACTCTATCTCTCTATACGACTATATCGATTTGTGTTCTCTATATCTCTCCACTCCTCTCACTCTATATATATTCTATATGGTCTCTCGATATCTATAATTATGAGTGCTATTATGCGATGCGAGGGCGAGCGCGCGAGGCGGGCTCTCGTCTTGCTCGCGTAGGAGACGCGAGCTCTGAGTAGATATGTGCGCGAGAGGCGCGAGAAGACACACCTCCACATAAGAACCGGAGAAGAAGCGCGTCGAGGAGCGAGCGGCGAGGCACTCTATATCGTTTCTCCCTCGCCTCTCTCCCTTGCTCTATCCCTCTTCAGTCGATGTCCCTCTCTCTCTCAGTCTCTCTCTCTCTCTCTCTCTCTCTCCCCCCCAGGTTCGGATGCGCGGTCCCGACACATTACACTATATTGTTTTGATCATGAACTCAGAGAGAGATTTTGAGAGAGAGAGAGAGAGATTTGGGGCCTCGAGGGTCAAGCGAGGCGTTTTCCTGATGTTCTATTGTTTAAAAACAGAGAAAAAAAAATGTTTGTTTGCTAAAAACTTTCATGTCGCCTTCCGTCTCCCAAACGCGCTCCTCAACCCCGACCGCGGCTTCGCTTTCATGTCTCACCCAAACAACACAGACACGTACGCCTTTTTTGTTTTGTTTTAATTCACCACTCGATGAATATTCACATCCCCCCCCATATCCTTCTCCTGGGGGGTTTCGAACCGATGCCATAAAGAGGTGACATCGACGGCGCTCACTCACCCTGCGCGGTCTTTCGGGGGGGGGGGGGGCGGGGAGAGGGGGGCGCGACGCATCTGTACCAATTATCTCGACTTAATGATCAAGTAATACGATATGAGGTTACCACTTAACGCACTTTTCTTCCACTTAGTCTTTAACTCTCATCATTGTGTTGTGTTGTTGTTGTTGTTGTTTTTTCTACACAGTCAATAGATCCAGAAGACGGTGATTGATCCGCTCAAAAAGTGATCTGTCATTCTTGACTTTCCAATGACTTTTTAGTATGTTATTTATTTATTATTTTTTGGAGTGTGTGACGAAATTTTATACGTCGCGTTTGAGCGCGTGCTTCGCACACCGTCGCTTATAAAGGTAAGTTATATGTCCTCCGTCGTTACAGTTGGAAAGACATGAAGTGGTTTAGATTCC
>JACRUU010000005.1:35300790-35310790 GCA_030449085.1 Kryptopterus vitreolus
ATATACATAAATATATATATCGTATGTGTGTGTGTGTGTGTGTGTGAGTGTGGACTGGGTGGTACAGGCTGGACAAGTCTCTAAATATTGTGTTTGTGTATCTCCATGTTAGCGTCCTTATATAATTTTTTTTTGGCATTCAGCGATCCGCACATGCAGCAAGTCACGTTCACATGGTAGGATGAAAATCGGTATTTATTTATTTATTTATTTTTTTGGCCGAGCGTATAAGACACATTTACACATTTACTATTTCTGAAAGCGGCGCTTCTAATTAGAGGCAGGCGATCTGAGCGGAGATATCGCATTGCCACACGAAGGCAATAACCGAAGAGGGATTGAAATAGCGATAATAACTGGAGGAATAGAGTTATAAGTAGTCGTGTTTGAGAATTTAATAAAGGTTCTAATGTGATTGTTTTGGTCTTAAGAGACCAATTTAACATAAAATCTGATTAAATGAAATAATAGTTAAAAAAAAATAAATAAATAGTGGTCATAAAATCATCATTATCATTTGTTTATTTGCAGTAGGTGATGTAGTCACTACAAGTTAGACTGAATGAAAGAGAGAGGGAGAGAGAGAGAGAGAGTTTATCCCCCCCTCCACGGTTAAACAGTCGGTTTAAGTGGGCCAAGGTGATGTCGAATGGAGTGTGTGGGTTGACGGTGACGTGTTGTGCACGACATTGTGCCGCTCCCTGTTCTTGTTCCTGTGGGAAAACAATCCGGGGCTTGTCTTAACAGAACCCGGCGTATTGGGACTAAGTCTATCCGTCTTTTTTATCTCAATCTCTCTCTTTCTTTCTCTCTCTCTCATTTTTCAGTCCTCCGCCTCTAGGTGAGCTCTATTACTGTTTCCGATGTCATAACGATGCGCTCTGTGTTTACATTACGGTCCCTCCTTTGGGTTTGCGGTTGAAACCACTAAAACCTTTAAGCTATCATTTTTCCATTAAAGACAAACAAAACAAAACACACACCTCCACGTTCCCCCAGCGTTGACACACACCACCCACACACACACACACACACACACACACACACTCGGGTACCTTGCGTAATTGTCCGGAAGGTCTCTCTCTCTCTTTTTTTTTTTTTTTTTTTTTTTTTTTTTTTTAATGCTATCATTATAAGAGTTGGTCGAGACTTTCCTGAGATGATGTCAGGACCTTGAATCATCATAATAATAATAATAACAATAATAATAAATAAGGGGCACGGTGGTTTTAGTGGTTAGCACGTTCGCCTCACACTCCAGGTCCGGGTTCGATTCCCATCCTCGGCCATGTGTGTGTGTGGAGTTTGCATGTTCTCCCGTGCCTCAGAGGGTTTTTCTCCGGGTTCTCCGGTTTCCTCCCCGGTCCAAAAAACATGCACGATAGGGTGATTAGCACCTTTGAAAATTGTCCCTAGTGTGTGTGTGTGTGTGTGTGTGTGTGTGTGTGTGTCCTGTGATGGGTTGACATTCCATCCAGGGTGTATCCTGCCTTAATACCCATAGACGCCAGAGATAGACACAGACTCGCCGTCACCCGAGGGAAGATCGGATAAAGCGCTAGAAGATGAATGAATGAATGAATAATAATAAATATAGCGATCAAGTTCTTAAATAGAGACCTACCAAGTTTCGTGATGACATTTTTTGTCAATGTGGCCCCGCCTACTTTGAACTTTTAGCTGCGCCGTTTGCGATGGCGAGTGGAAAGTTTTTTTTGTTGTTTTTTGTATATTTTTAATTAATATAATTCAATAATTATAATATATATATAATTATTGATCAGATTTATA
Organism: Kryptopterus vitreolus; assembly: GCA_030449085.1. NCBI lineage: Eukaryota > Metazoa > Chordata > Actinopteri > Siluriformes > Siluridae > Kryptopterus > Kryptopterus vitreolus. Next base: position 35,302,582 of record JACRUU010000005.1, read on the forward strand.
ATACTGCACATTTCTACACTGGTTTTGTTTCGACGGCGCAAAAAAACCTACGACTAATTCGCAAAAAGTGGGTTTTTAGCGTAGCTATTTTATTTTATTGTATTTTTATATTTATTTATTTTTATGACAAAACGGGGAAAAAATGTCACAATGAGTCCATAAATATAAAAGGTTTGATTGGACGATACATTTTTGTACGATATATACCGTAAATTCCGGACTATAAAGCGCACCTGGATATAAGCCGCATCTGCTCTATTTAAAAAAAAACCCAAAAAATTCATAAATAAGCCGCCCTGCTACAAGCCGCATCCGCTTTTGAATTGAAAATACAGTATGTACCTTTCGTCCACTATGTATTTTAACACGGTGTAACGGTGGACGCTGCACAGATAACGGAGATCCGGAATTAATAATAAACATTAGAAATAACGACATCCGAGGCACGGGCGGCCTTAGTGGCTAGGGAGCCTTCGCTCTGCGCGCCGTGGTACCGGGAGTACCGGAGAGCAGGATTCCGGGAATCGGGAACAGTGTTAGGTGGAGTTTGCATATATCGTTCCGTGTCCGCGACACTAGGTTTGCTAAGAGCCCGGACGGGATTGTAGGGTGAACCGGGCTTATATCGGGAGAGAAAACAAGAACCGCTGAGGCTGTATTGTGTGTGTGTGTGTGTGTGTGTGTGTGTGTGTGTGTGAGTTGATGGGAGAATGAGGAGTTTTGTGTTGTGCGCGCCTGCGTGTGGGTGGGTGTGTGTTCGTGTGTGTGTGTTTATGGTGTATGTGCCTGTAAAGCAGGGAGGAGAGAGCAGAGAGAGAGAGCTGAGCAGCAACTTGCTGATTAAAAAGGGACAGAACGAAGAGAAAAAAGCGCTATTTACAGTATTTACCTTCATCTCTGTGTGTATGAAATCACGTCACCTTCCTTTATATCTCCCACTTATATCTGCTAGGATTCTTCTTTGCATTTTTTTTTAGTTATTTTTCCAGTTAGAGCCCCTAATCGGGAAAAAATCTGCAGAAAAGCCGCACCTTATTATTAGCCGCATGGTTCAAAACCTATGAAAAAAGGAGCGGCTTATAGTCCAGAATTTACGGTAAGCAAAAAAAATTGTTAAAACCAAAAACTAGAAGAAGAAAATAAAAGTAGACTTTCGGCACTATGTGCTTGAACCCCTGATAATAATAATAATAATAAACAATAAATACTACATCCAGCTGTCAGGTGTACGCCGGAATGCGCATGAACTCGGGACCGAATTCGAACGTTACGATTAATTGTAACGAAAAAGACCGGAAAGCAGCCTTTTGCTCGCGTTCTTTCCCCGTCGCTCCGCACAAATAATAGAAACGCTATTTTTCTCCGTTTGTGTTTTTGGCCTGGAAGAGTCTCACGTGTTTGTGCTGCTTCCCCGACGCTTCTTGGCAGTGCTACGCAGGAGCACAGTCAGGCCTCGAACCAAACCACCCGCTCCTGTTGCTAAGTTACAGCCTGAAGTTTTTTTTTCTTTTTTTTTTTCTCCTCTCCCTCTCCCCTCTCTCCATCCTTTTTTTTTCTTCCTATTTTTAGTATCCCGATATCAGTATTTTCACTCATTTTCTATCGGAAAAAGAAAACAATTAATCACGCAATCACCCCCCCCACACACACAACACACACATACACACAGATCACCCCCCCCCACCCCTCGTGCTTTAATTAAGCGGTAATGTAGAAACAAGGTCAGCCGTGTCTGGACCTTATCGGAGGTCAACGCTGTGTAGAACCATCATCTATATGGAAGAGCTTGACTTCTGACGATGGTGCGATCGATCGCTGCACGCCTCCCGGTGATGCAAATCAATAGATAACGCTGGAAAACTTTGCATTCGTTTATGATGAACTTATAAATGTCGTGCATCCCCCCCCCCCCCCCCCATTTATTTATTTATTATTTTTTCCTGGGTGCAGGTTCAGCAGCGTGTTCCCCAGTCTGAACATGGCGGTGAAGAGGAGAGAGCAGGCCTTGCAGGATTATAAACGGCTGCAGGCCAAAGTGGAGAAATACGAAGAGAAGGAGAAAACCGGACCCATCATGGTCAAAATCCATCAGGTAAAAAAAAAAAAAAAAAAGTTTTGATCACATTTATTTTAAACAAGTGCATTTTTCCATGTGACTCTTTGTGAGGTTTTTGTTTGTTTGTTTGTTTGTGTGTTTTTTTTCCTTTTGGGTTCTTTTCTGTGGTTCTTTCTGTCTCAAGTCCAAGTATAAATCGACGTATTAACGACTGCAAACGAGACCAACAGCCAATCAGCTTTCTCTAATTACATTCCCTTCGTTAGCGCAGCTCAAGTCACGCGTTTCATGACTTCACCAAATGTACGACCTCCAACTAAGTATTCATTCATTTCATTCATTCATCTTCTACCGCTTTATCCGATCTTCCCTCGGATCACGGGGAGTCTGTGTCTATCTCAGGCGTCTATGGGCATTAAGGCAGGATACACCCTGGATGGAATGCCAACCCATCGCAGGACACCACACACACACACACACACACACACACATTCACACACTAGGGACAATTTTCCAAGGTGCCAATCAACCTACCATGCATGTTTTTGCACGGGGAGAACATGCAAACTCCACACACACATGGCCGAGACGGGAATCGAACCCGGATCCTGGCCGTGCGAGGCGAACGTGCTAACCTCTACGCCACCGTGTCCTTCCCTAATTTTTATTAATTAATTAATTGATTTATTTATTGTTGAAAAAGGGAATCACTGTAAAAATGGCAGTTTTGTGAAGACTTATGAAAACTGAGCCACCTTTTTTTTTTTTTTTTTTTTTTAGCACGTATGGAATTAAAGTGCGTGGCGGGAGACGAAGCATCGTCAGCGGTCCTTCTCTAAAACGCATCCGCACATCAGTCCGTCCGTTTCGCCTCGATTTCCAGGTTCCGCGAATATAATCCCAGATTCTCCGGTTCTCGGGCGTCTCCGCGGCCCACGGGCAGCCCCCGGCGGCCCGGTCCCCGGTCTCTCCGCCACGCCAGGCGGCGTTCTCCGGCTTCGGCAGCGTAACAAATGCTGACTGGAGCCTTTACAGAAATAGAGCACATGGATGCATTCGAGCTCCCACGCAAGAGAAGCAGCTTCTCAACTCCGCTGCTGCACTTTAGAGGCTCGAGCGCACGCACAGAGCTGGGATAATTAGGTTTAGAGAGTGCGTACATATTCGCGTGCGTGTGTCTGTGTGTGTATGTGTAAATACTAACCGAGACGCCGTAGTAGCAAATGAGCGCTCGCTCACCCAGTCGGGTGCGTCGAGGTCACTCCATGTATATGCATAGACTCAATAGTGTGTCAACACACAGGCGCACAAAAGGCTTAGGTGCGGAGAAAATATACGAGTTGACCACCTACACACATCGAGAGAGCGGGCGGCTTTATCGGGGCCATAGAGTAGCACTAAACAAGCTTCTGATTAAATACTGTGTGTGTGTTTTTCACCGTGTTGTGCTTCTCGCTCCCAGTAATGTTTTCTCTCATGCACCCGTAAAGCAAAAAAAAAAAAAGAAAATGCAAAAAAAAAAAAAACATCCCTCACTGTTATGAGGCGCATTCTTTCTCACACTATCCATCTCTCCTTTCACCACTACATCATTGCATCACTCGTTTGCTCTCATTTTCAGCACCTCCGCTTCCTACTCTGTGTCATGGAATCCAGTTCAGCGGTGTTATTCTAGTGACAAACCAACTCCAGAGAACCCCCCCCCCCCCCCCAAAAAAAAAAAAACCCTGCCTGTCTTTCTTTAGTAGGGAAAGTAAGTGTGTGTGTGTGTGTGTGTGTGTGTGTGTGTGTGGTGTGTCCCTTTTAGGCAAGGGAAGAGTTGAGGCCGGTCAGGGAGGATTTCGAAGCCAAGAATAAGCAACTTTTGGAAGAGATGCCCAAATTCTACAACAGCCGCATCGACTACTTTCAGCCGAGCTTCGAGGCGCTTATCCGAGCCCAGGTGAGCTGCGTACACACACACACACACACACACACACACGGCGCCTTTTTAATCACAAATACCGTTCACGTCTCCGTTCTTAATTACCATATTTAATCTGTGCAGATATTTATTACATGTGTATTGGTGTGTGGGGGGGGGGGGGGGGGTGTACATACTTATGCATGCCCAATGCGAATCGTTGGTCGCTCCGTAATAACCACTGGATGCACAAATGGTTTCCTGTATATTCCAAACAGTAGGCAGTTTTTAATGTATTTATTTATTTTTTGGGTAAAATGGGTTTCGACCTCTAAACTGAAGCAGGTGCACAGATGAGCAGACAGATGTTTCCTCCTCTTCGTTTCCCACAGCAAAATCTCAGCTCCAAGTATCGCTTCGTATGTCTCAAATAGTTTCAACAGGAGCCAGTGACACGGCTGGGGGGGGCAGTTTTAGTCGAGGGGGGGTTAGTTGAAGAGGGTAGTTGAGGAGGGTAGTTGAGGGTAGTTGAGGAGGTTTGATAGGGTTATTTGAGGGTAGTTGAGGAGGGATGGGGTTTTGGGGAGTTGAGGGGTTGATGGGGTTAGTTGATGAGGTTTTGTTGATGGGGTAGTTGAGGGAGTTGAGGGGTTTGTGAGGGTAGTTGAGGAGGTTTGATGGGGTTAGTTGAGGGTAGTTAAGGAGGTTTGTTGAGGGTAGTTGAGGAGGTTTGATGGGGTTAGTTGAGGGTAGCTGAGGAGGTTTGATGGGGTTAGTTGAGGGTAGTTGAGGAGGTTTGATGGGGTTAGTTGAGGAGGTTTGTTGAGGAGGTTTGATGGGGTTAGTTGGGAGTTGAGGTTGAGGTTTGAGGAGGTTTGATGGGGTTAGTTAATTAAGGAGGTTGATGGGGGATGGGGTTGAGGTTTGATGGGGTTAGTTGAGGAGGTTTGAAGGAGGGGTTAGTTGGGGGTAGTTGGGGGTTGAGGTTTGTTGAGGAGGTTTGATGGGGTTAGTTGGATGGGGTTGTTGAGGAGGTTTGATGGGGGTGAGGGTAGTTGAGGAGGATTGTTAGTTGAGTTAGTTGAGGGTTGTTGAGGAGGTTTGATGGGGTTAGTTGAGAAGGAGGGTTAGTTGTTGAGGAGGTTTGATGGGGTTAGTTGAGGGTAGTTGAGGAGGTTTGATGGGGTTAGTTGAGGAGGGTTGTTGAGGAGGTTTGATGGGGTTAGTTGAGGGTAGTTGAGGAGGTTTGATGGGGTTAGTTGAGGGTAGTTGAGGAGGATGGGGTTAGTTGAGTTGAGGGTTAGTTGATGGGGTTAGTTTAGGTTTGTTGAGGAGGTTTGATGGGGTTAGTTGAGGAGGATTGTTGAGGAGGTTTGATGGGGTTAGTTGAGGGTAGTTGAGGAGGTATGATGGGGTTAGTTGATGAGGTTTGTTGAGGTTTGATGGGGTTAGTTGAGGGTAGTTGAGGAGGTTTGTGGAGTACTGTTGAGGTGATTAGTCGGTGGGGAATTAATGGGGTTAGTGGGGGGTTAATCGAGGGAGTTAGTTGAAGTTAATTAAGGGGGCTTTAACCTTGATTCAAATGTAAAGCGTTAAACAGGAATATAAAATATGTTTATTAGAAAGGGTTAAATATAGAGTTTAAATTTGATGCGGCGGGGGGGAAATACATGGCGTATAACAGGTAGGTGTAATTACATCATAACCATTATGATCTAGTATGGAAATGAAATGGCTCGTTTCTTTTTTTAGGATCGGCAATTAAGCGCCGTGTATAAAAATGGCGTAGAAAGAAGTTTGTTATTAATAATAATAATAATAAAGGGTCATTTGTTTTCCATTTACCACAGCGCAGTGTATGATGAGCTCCATCATTAATTAGGAATAAACATGTTACTTACTAATTACTGAACTGTATCACTGTCATCTTCGTTATTATTATTATTATTATTATTTTCTCCCTGTTTATTTTTTTTTTCCTCCCGACACAATCGCTTGTGGCGTTTCTCCTCCTGTCGGCAAAGTAATTACAGTCAGTCCGGTCGTCGTGACGGCGTTCTATATCGACGCGTACACGCGTGTGCTTCGGCTCATCAAAACACGCCTGGCGGTGTTTGAATGGGAGATTGTCGCTGGTTTCGTAGGACAACACACACACACACACACACACACACACACACACACATGTAATCCCCTCTACAGCTCTCTCCACCCAGAGCTAATGTGATTAACCTTGACCACCCCGAAGAACTGGTCAAACAAACACACACTGATCCTTTTTTTTCCCTGTTCTATCTCTCTCTCTCTCTCTCTCACACACACACACACACACACACACACACGTATATAGATATACATACACTCCCCACCCTCCTCCTGTTTATAATGTGATTAACCCCCACAATCCTGCTTCAGCTCAGACTGTCACTTCAGGAAGTTTGTAATTATTTGCTTCTTTCTCTCTTTCTCTTTCTCTTCCTTTCCCCCTATCGCTTCCTCTCCCTCTCTCGCTGGCTGGCTCCCTTTCCTCTGTTTGGTGTTTACCGCTGACTTTGCCGCCCCACGCACCGATGATGAGCTTTAAGTGGACCAGCATATCGTGTGGCTTTCACAATAGTAACCTTGTGATTGTTAGTGTGTGTGTGTGTGTGTGTGTGTGTGTGTGTGTTGTGTGTGTGTTTATCTTTCGGCCCGGCAGTAGACATAATGTTCCTGAGGCTTTTTTTTTTTTTTTTTTTTTGCTAAAAGCACAGGGTTTAGATACAGTGGGAACAGCTGGTGCGCCGAAGGTTAACTACGCCTTTACGTTTACAGCGTCTTGAGTCTTTGAACCAGTCCACGGGTCACTTCCTTAAACCACCAAGCTACCACCTCATTACCTGGCCCGAACGAGTTACTGACGTATGTGGGAATAAACCTACCGAATTCTTTTTTTTTTTTTTTTACAGACACCGGGTGTATTAATCAAGTGGTAGCGTCACTGAGTCGCCTCTAGAGGCCGCTATCGGCCTGTATAACACAACCCGGAAAAACTATCAGTGTGGATAGTGCTGGGAAAGGCTTAGCTGGGAAAGGCTTAGTCGAGAGGTTAAGGATTAATGAAGGGTGGTGCGGTGCGACAGGGTCGGATGGAGTCAGTGGTGGGAATTGTCAGCGCGTCGGGATCCATTCGGTTCGGGATAGTCGTCAGGTGTTTAAGGGCATCAAGGTTAATCTCCAGACGACACGCTGATCCCAAAATCCCAGCACGCATTGGACTTCCATCAGGTTGAAAAAAAAAAAAAAAAAAAAAAAAAAGTTTTGCTCACATTATTTTAAACAAGTGCATTTTTCCATGTGACTCTTTGTAGAGGTTTGTTTGTTTGTTTGTTTGTTTGTTTGGTTGTTTGGTTTTTTTTCCCTTTGGGTTCTTTTCTGTGGTTCTTTCTGTCTCAAGTCCAAGTATAAATCGACGTATTAACGACTGCATAAGAGACCAACAGCCAATCAGCTTTCTCTGATTACATTCCCTTCGTTAGCGCAGCTCAAGTCACGCGTTTCATGACTTCACCAAGCCTACGACCTCCAACTAAGTATTCATTCATTCATTCATCTTCTACCGCTTTATCCGATCTTCCCTCGGGTCACGGGGAGTCTGTATCTATCTCAGGCGTCTATGGGCATTAAGGCAGGATACACCCTGGATGGAATGCCAACCCATCACAGGACACACACACACACACACATTCATACACTAGGGACAATTTTCCAAGGTGCCAATCAACCTACCGTGCATGTTTTTGGACCGGGGGAGGAAACCGGAGAACCAGGAGAAAAACCCCCTGAGGTACGGGGAGAACATGCAAACTCCACACACACATGGCCGAGACGGGAATCGAACCCGGATCCTGGCGGTGTGAGGCGAACGTGCTAACCACTAAGCCACCGTGCCCCTCCCTGGGGTTATTTGAGGGGTTGAGGATTTGAGGGTAGTTGAGTTTGATGGGGTTTGATGGGGTTAGTTGAAGAGGTTTGATGGGGTTAGTTGAGGTAGTTGAGGAGGTTTGTTGGGGTTTGTTGAGGAGGTTTGATGGGGTTAGTTCGGGATAGTCGTCAGTTGTTTAGGGGCATCAAGGTTAATCTCCAGACGACACGCTGATCCCAAAATCCCAGCACGCATTGGACTTGGTTTTTGCGAGGTTACCCGAGGCCTCCGTCTGGGAACCGTGCGATGATTCCGCCAAGCCTACCCCCCCCCTCATCCCAAATTG
>JACRUU010000005.1:35315790-35323290 GCA_030449085.1 Kryptopterus vitreolus
TTGGTCATTTCAGTTCTTCATCTCTATATTTTGCTAATGTCTCCATGTAATCTCTGTTTGAAACAAGAAAACGTGCCTTTATCCGGCCTTTACAGGCTTTCTAACACTAATCATCTCGTACAATCCTTCATCTCTGTTCTGATTGGTTGGCCCGCTTAAATACGAGGGTTTCGCGTGGGTCTTTTTAAAAGTTGTTCGCTTGTTCTAATCCCGTGTACTTTTTTCATTCTCGTTGGATTTTTTTTTTTTTTTTGTATTTGTCATGCAATAAATTGGCTGTTGGTTAAAAAAATAAACATGGTCGGAAATATCATTTTATATAATTTTATGTAATATAATTTTCCTGTAATCAGGGTACGGTGGCTTAGTGGTTAGCACGTTCGCCTCACACCGTTAGGGTCGGGGGTTTCGATTCCCGTCTCGGCCATGTGTGTGTGGAGTTTGTGCATGTTCTCCCCGTGCCTCAGGGGGTTTTTCTCCGGGTTCTCCGGTTTCCTCCCCGGTCCAAAAAAACATGCACGGTAGGTTGATTGGCACCTTGGAAAAAAAATTGTCCCTAGTGTATGAATGTGTGTGTGTGTGTGTGTGTGTGTGTGTGTGTGTGATGGTTTGGCATTCCATCCAGGGTGTATCCTGCCTTAATGCCCATAGACGCCTGAGATAGACACAGGCTCCCCGTGACCCGAGGGAAGATCAGATAAGCGGTAGCACTAGATGAATGGATGAATGAATGTATTTGCTGTAATATATATGAAGTAAGTGTGCTTTATGATTTGTAGTTTTACGTATTGCTTCTTTCTTACACTTTTTCGTTCCATAGTTAAGTTCATCCGTGGAGTCATTATGTATAAATCATTTCTAAAAAATCCATTTTAAATATATAAATATTTAAATGTAATAAAATATAATTTAAATATAATACAATATTTAAATATATATAATCATATTAAAGGGCGTTTATACTGTAACTCAATCACGAGAAAGTATTCATTACTATATTATATACAATATAGATTTTTACACGTGTTTCTTTTTTTTTTTTTTTTTTTTTTTTTTTAAATAAATATAACCAAAAACAACATTTTGCATGGAACAGAACCTTTTAAAGTAAACACCTCAGGTTAAAGTTGAGGACTCTTGGGTGCTTGAGCAAGGCCCTTAATACACCTTTGTGTGCTCCAGGGGGCGCCGTATCACAGCCGTCTCCTGCTTGGATTGTTGGATGGCTGAAGTTGCAAACCAGAACCATTTGCATATGACTGATAAAACCACGCCCCTTTTGGAAACGAGCTCGTCGGATTGGTCAGAGCGGCCTGTAGTTTGGGGATCTTGGATATATAAGTATTGTAGCGTCACAGGAAATAAATCCATCAACAGTCAAGCTCCTAAAGCATATGATGATCTTACTAATATTGTCTTTTCCCCTGCCAAAACTGTCCAGACCCTTTGAGATACCACACGGGCCGGCCTTCACCTCCCGCATGCATCAGTGAGCATGTTTCCAGTTTCGCTCCTGTTCTATCCTTGGGAGCATTTTTGACCACCCCCCCCCCCGTAAAAGGAGCGGATAATCAGCGTTATTCAATTCACTGCTTATAATTGAAATTACACTTTCGCAATATGTCTCTGTTCTGAGTGACAAACGCAGGTATTCCTGCTATAGAACCTAAACGATTGTATTATTGAGATAAAAGTGATTTGACGACATGAAACGAATCCGTCGGCAGTTTAGTTTTATTTGCAGAGCCGTTTTAATTCTCCCCAGGCAGCTTTCGGAAGAAAATAGTGTGTGAAAATAAATGTTAGCATCACAGATGAGTCCCTATAGGTTCATATCGATAAAAGCCCCTGAATAATAATACAAAATAATTTATTGTGCCCCCCCCCCTCGAAATGTGAGATATTAAATGAGATAATGAATTCTACCAGATGTGATAGTAAGAAAAAAATGGAGTTCTTTATGATTTTATTATAAATAGAGCTTTGTTTGTACATTTTCCTGACAATAAGATATTTGTTTTTCGAGTTTACTCTTTGGTATGAGAATCCTATATGATAACGCAAAGAGAAAAAAAGTCAGAATACCATTTTTAGCTGTTTCTTTTCTAAATATCTGACGGTTATAACAAGTAAAAGTAAAAGTATAACAAGCAATAACAGCGTCGTTGTTGTTTAGTGTCGGAAACGGTCCGCTATAGACCTTCGAAACTCATTTACTGAATGAGCGCTGTATTTTACATACAATCATTTTTATTCCTGTTTGAATTCTTTTTACATCCGTTTTTAACTCATCCTATGTTTTTAACTATGTTTTAATTGTTGACACACTGTGAATTTGTGTACAAAATCTCCTAAATAAATAAATAAAGGTTCCAGGTTCGATTCCCGTCTCGGCCATGTGTGTGTGGAGTTTGTGCATGTTCTCCCCGTGCCTCAGGGGGTTTTTCTCCGGTTTCCTCCCCCGGTCCAAAAACATGCACGGTAGGTTGATTGGCACCTTGGAAAAAATTGTCCCTAGTGTATGAATGTGTGTGTGTGTGTGTCCTGTGATGGGTTGGCATTCCATCCAGGGTGTATCCTGCCTTAATGCCCATAGACGCCTGAGATAGACACAGACTCCCCGTGACCCGAGGGAAGATCGGATAAAGCAGTAGAAGATGAACGAATAAACACCCTATTGGTCGATCCTTCGCACCTGCACACGACAAACAAATCACATCCCACTCCAGCGAAGACAAAACCAGTGTTTGGGGGTCATTATTCCATATGATTTATTAAAAATGATTATTAGTGCAAATGACGCTACAGTAAGGAGTTGTGTAGGGAGACGTCTGAATAAATTAGCGGCTGGCGCAATTAAGGTGTGACTGGGAGGTGGTGTAGCCCAGTGGTTAAGGTGTTGGACTCGGGACCAGAAGATCATAGGTTCAAACCCCACCACCACCATCAAGCTTCCACTAGTGGGCCCTTGAGCAAGGCCCTTAACCCTCAATTGCTCAGTTGTACGTCGCTCTGGATAAGGGCGTCTGCTAAATGCTGCAAATGTAATTAATATTTTGTCCTTAATGTTGTTCCCTCCCCCCCATTACTTTTATACTTTGAAACCAGTACTTTTACACTTTTTATCTATCTATCTATACTTCTATCCATGTAACCAGTGTGAATACTTTTGACCCCATTGGCCCATTATATTAATCGGACCGCGCAATAGAAATTAAATGCAACCCTTTTTACCCTCCGGACCATAAAACTAAAAGGCAGGACGATTACACTCACGATTAAAAGGTATTATCTTTATTCGTCTGCTCATCACGAGACAACAGATACAAAATACAGTACATCTCTACCCTGGATGGAATTAGTGGCATATTTCATAATCGAACGTATTTTTTTTATTTATTTATTTTTTCCCCTCATTCTCAGTATGTACAGCTCCCAAAAAAAACAACAATCCACATTTACAGTTCGTTTTTATAATAGACACTGCATAAATCATGTGCCTAATGTGAGAAATTAGCGTCGCGCGGCGTACGACCGTTCTGCTTTTAACGAAATAAAAACACCGACCGCAATTCAATTACAGCAGCAGGAAAAATGGACGCCATGCTTTTTGTTTTTCCTCTCGTGACGGACGGATTTGTGGTTCGACTGAATTCCGGTCACTAACTTACGAGCTTCTTTCGCCTGTTCTCTGAGCTCTGTTATATACACGATTAGTGTGCATTTTTAGCTTTCTAATTCTCTAGCTTCTTTAAAAGAAAAAAAAAAAAACGTTAAAAAAAATCACGTCTGGGGTTTCTACATGGCCGATTTGCTGTACATGTGTGCGATCTGCTCGGCGAAGACGCGCCGCAGGTCCACCCGCTTGCTTTTCAGGGTGGGGGTGAGAAGGCCGTTGCTGATGCTGAACATCTCGGGGTGCAGATACAAATCCTTCACCTGCGGGAGAGGAAAAGAGGGGCGGGGGGGGGGGAGCTCTGACCATTAAGGACATGAGGTGGGGGTGTGTTTTTTAGATTTATATTGCCTTCAAGAGCAACAAGGATCCCAATCCATGGTCTGATTAATATAATAATAATAATAATAATAATATATATATATATATATATATATATATATATATATATATATTATATATAATAATCATATAAGATAGTTATAAGATGTATTTCGTCTTTGATGTACTTTCTAATCTACAATGTTGAACTTTTAGTGTGTATTTTTTGTGTTGTGTGTGTGTGTTGTGTGTGTTGTGTGTGTGTGTGGTGTGTGTGTGTGTGTGTTGTACCTGCTCAAAAGATTTCACAGTCCTGCTTCCTTCCCCAACTGTGGCCATGTCCTCCAGCACGGCTTTCTTCATGTCCTGAAATAAACACAGCATCTCAACCTCTAAGTATATCTGATCAAACATGGAAGAACATATTATTGTTATTGTTATTATTATTATTATTATTATTATTGGTTTTATTATATCTGATCAACATGAAAAACATTATATTGTTATATTATTATTGTATTATTTATATTGTTGTTGTTGTTAGTAATGATCAACATGAAGAACATTATTATTATTATTATTATTATTATTTGTTTATTGTTGTTGTTATTATATCTGATCAACATGAAGAACATTATTATTATTATTATTATTATTTTATTATTATTTTATATATATTGTTGTTGTTGTTGGTTGTTGTTATATCTGATCAACATGAAGAGAACATTATTATTAGTGTTATTATTATTATTATTGTATTATTATTATCAGTAGTATTATTATTATTGTGTTATTATATCTGTTGTTATTATATTGTTGATATTATATCAAACATGAAGAACATTATTATTATTATTGTTATTATTTATTATTAGTTTGTTGTTGTTGTTGTATTATATTGTTGATATCTGATCAACATGAAGAACATTATTATTGTTCTGATTATTATTATTATGTTAATTATTATTATTATGTTGATTTTATTATTATTATTATCAGTAGTATTATATATTATTATCCATTAGTATTATATATTGTTGTTATTATATTGGTTGATATTATATTCAAACATGAAGAACATATTATTATTATTATTATTGTTATTATATTGTATCAACATGAAGAACATTATTATTATTACTATTATTATTATTATTTTATTATATCTGATCAACATGGAAGAACATTTTATTATTATTTTATTATTATTATTATTATTATTAGAAACATATTTATTTAATTATTATTATTGTTATTAAATCTGATCAACATGAAGCACATTGTTAATACTATTAATATTATTGTTGTTGTTATTATAGATCTGATCAACATGAAGAACATTATTATTCTTATGATATTATTATTATTATTATTATTATTATTATCAGTGTTGGGGAGATAACCAGTTACATGTAACGACGTTACGTAATTTAATTCCAAAAGAAAAGTAGTTTGTTACAGTTACTGAGAAAAAATGTGTCAATTAAATGAGTTACTTTTGAAAAAATGTCAAAGATTATAAATCCCAAAGACCCCCAAACATTTTGAAAGTTTCGAAAAATAGAACCTACTTTCTCCGAGGGTTTTAAATTTCTTTTTACTACCCTAGAATGTTAATTAAAGTAAGCGCCACCTAGTGGACGAATGAAAAAAAAGTAATCAAAAAGTACTTTACTTTTATAAAGTCATTAAAAAGTTTGTATTCTGTAATCTACGACATTTCCAAAGTAACCTTCCCAACACTGGTTATTATATTAGAAAACCATACACACACACACACACACACACCACACACACACACACACACACACACACACACACACACACACTGCCAAATATAACTTATAACTCACAGGATTCTGACAGAGCTCTTCATACGATCCCACAATTCCTCTCTCTTTGGCCCAGTTGACAAACACTTCTGGGTCTGGGACAACGATACCTATCAAGAAAGACTGACACAAACAAACAAACAAACAAACAAACAAATACACACATCAAGCTTTAGTAAATGAAGAGTGTAACACAAATGTCTTACTCCATGGAAGTTAGCATGCAAATCCATTATAATATTGTGTGTGTTGTGTGGTGTGTGTGTGTGTGTGTGTGTGTGTGTGTGTGTTACCTGTAGACTGTCTCCATGCACAAACACCTGCAGCACAGGCACACAGCGCATGTAGACATTCTCGATCTTCTCCGGAGCGATGTATTCTCCCTGAGACAGTTTAAAGATGTTCTTCTTACGGTCGACGATGCGAAGAGTCCCGTTCTAAACACACACACACACACACACACACACACATACACATATAGATATACGACAGGATATACGACTTTTTTTTTTCCCCCAATTGCATCCATATAATGGATTTTTTTTGTATTGCATCATATAATACCATATAATACATGTAATAGCACTGTATTACTATAAGGTCCAGAGTTCAGTATTTATATACATTTATAATAATATCTGAATCTAAATACTGAGGTTTCATTAATAATGACTAATTAAATAATGATGTATCATGTGTGTAATATAATGACCAAACTCTTTAATAGTTCTGTTTTAAAGCGAGAATTATTAGTATTAATAGTTCATTAGTATTAATCTATACTTTGAAATTGAATCTCACACACACTAATTACACCGAATAAAATTAGGAAATGCCAGATATGATAGATATAGATAGAGAGATATATATATATAGATTATATATATATATATATATATATATATATAATTATTTATAGATATAATTTGTATACTTTTTTAAATAATAATTAATAATTTAAATATATATATATTATATATTTTTTATGATTATTGTTGATATTATTATTAAATGAATGATGGAAAGTACAGGGTGTGGTTTAATATGAATTGTGCTAATTGTTCCTTTTATAATTCTGTGTGTGTGTGTGTGTGTGTGTGTGTGTGTGTATGTGTTATAAGAATCGTGGTGTGTGAATCCTTGACTCACGGGAAGCCAGTGTCCCACGTCCCCCGTGTGCAGCCATCCCTCACTGTCCAGAGCCTCGTCCGTCCTCTCCTTGTCCCTCAGGTAACCCTGAAATACACTGGGTCCCCGGATACAGATCTAACACACACACACACACACACACACACACACACACACACACACGTATGATTACAGCAAAATAGTAACACAGAAAATATAGATTAGCATACATTTGCATATGTGTGTGTTACCTCTCCTTGTCCGCTTTTGGCATAATAGTTCATGTCTGGAATGTCCACCAGTTTGACCATGGAGCAGGGAAGAGGAGCTCCGACGTGGCCTGAGACACAATTCAGGATTGCATCACTGAAATCTAGACTATCCAATAATGATATAGTGTGTGGTGTGTGTGTGTGTGTGTGTGTGTGTGTGTGCATGTGTATGTGTGTGTGCGTGTGCGTGTGTGTGTGTGTGTGTGAGAATCAGATGAGTTTGTATGTTCATTACTGTCATTTCTATTTACTGTTTTATTGGACTTTGATA
>JACRUU010000005.1:35328290-35330790 GCA_030449085.1 Kryptopterus vitreolus
TAAAATAGTTATAAACATTATTATGTGATTAATAAATTATTAAATAATATAGGGCTCTCAGTGCAGCATGAAATCTCGTGTAAAAACCAACAGCAATTCAGTAATCCGCCTCTAGAGGCCGCTCTTGTAATGGCAGCAGACCAGGACCCGAAATGAAGTCAGACAATAACGAGAGAACACAACGCGCATGCTCAGAAAATAAAAGTAAATAAACAAAAAGGAGCTATAAATATAAAATAAGAGATTG
The DNA here is from genome assembly GCA_030449085.1 of Kryptopterus vitreolus. Taxonomy (NCBI): domain Eukaryota; kingdom Metazoa; phylum Chordata; class Actinopteri; order Siluriformes; family Siluridae; genus Kryptopterus; species Kryptopterus vitreolus. The sequence goes on from JACRUU010000005.1 coordinate 35,328,538, forward strand.
TGTACACAAACAGGGTAAGTGTGCTTTTATATATCAAGTAGAATGGACGGAAATTGTTTTGCCTTGACCTTGCAATGAACATGATGACCTTTTGTTTTTAACAAAAATTAACTATATAAATAAAAATAAAAGATTCCAGAAATGCAAAGGTATCATTAGTGTGTGTGTGTGTGTGTGTGTGTGTGTGTGTGTGTGTGTGTGTGTGACTCTGACCTCGAGAATCTTAATGACGGAGGAGGTGTTGGAGGCGATGTTGCCATGTGTGATCATGGCTCCTTTGGGTTTTCCTGCATCAATGGGAAGAAGGGAAAAGTGAATGCGAGACACGGAACGCTCGGAATGTGGTGGTGGTGGTGGTGGTGAGGAAACTGTACCTGTCGTCCCGCTGGTGAAACACACCACGGCCAGGTCCTGAGGCTGCGGAGGCTACGAAAGACATACTTCTTAATCTACACGCAAAAGCATTAGCATCTAGACCAAGAACACTAATCACACGCTTCCCCTTACAGACTCGACCTGGGGATGCTTTTGGACTACACAGTGTAATTGAGAAGATGTTTCAGCGCACACTTACTACTGGAGGATGGAGATTTTCTCTGCCCAGGTCCTGCAGGAATGAAAAAAAAGAAAAAAAGAACTCGTTACTAAAGCAGCCTTTATTGTTCATTAATTGTTTAACCGTTAGCGTCCGTGTGCGCTGACCATGAGCTGTTCGAGTTGCAGGATCTCCACCCCACACTTCCTCCCTCTCTCCACCAGGGCGGCGCTCACGGGGTTGAAGATCACCAGGCAGGACAGAGCTGGAGTCGCACCTTTCTCCTTGTTCGCCAACAGAGACTCGGCTTTCTCTTCCTTATCGCAGACGACCAGGGAGATCTCGGCTGGGCACGGAGATGGAGACAGAGAGAGAGAGAGAGAGAGAGAGAGAGAGAGGGAGAGATGTATGTTTAAACTTTAATTTACTTGAAATGTTTATGGTGAAAAGCACAGCTTCGGCCACAAGGGGGCGACAATATCTCACAGAAAGTGAAAGCCAGATGGATGGATGGATAGATGGATGGATGGATGGATGGATAGATAGACAGATAGATAGATGAAAATACTCTTAATAATATACTGTTCATAATAATAAAAATAATAATATATACTGTGTACATGACAATTGCATATCATGGTTTAGCTCTTAGCACGTTCGCCTCACACCTCCTGGGTTGGGGGTTCGATTTGTCCTGCCACCATTTGTGTGTGTGTGTGTGTGTGGAGTTTGCATGTTCTCTCGGGGTGGGGGTTTCTCCGGGTTCTCCGGTTTCCTCCAAAAAGACGCAGGTTGATTGGCAGCATGGGAAAATTGTCCCTAGTGTGTGAATGTGTGTGTGTGTGTGTGTGTGTGTGTGCCCTGCGATGGGTTGCCATTCTGTACACCCTTAATGAACACCCAAAGAGGCTTCTCTTTTGTAGCAAGACTCACTTACCCAGGTTAAGGATGTGCACCATGGCCTCCTGACCCAGCGTGTCATACAGAGGCACCAACGCCATGGAGAAGGTGTAGCAGGCCAATTCTGTAATAACCCACTGTTTCCAGAAGGGGGAGACAATGTTAACATCGGTATTAGTCCTTGATATTGACTTGAAACTTTGTGTGTGTGTGTGTGTGTGTGTGTGTGTGTGTTTTGTACCTCTGGTCTGTTCTGGGCGAAGATGCCGATGAATTGTTTAGGAGAAGGCTGGCATCCTTTGGCCAGCAGACCCGAGCCCAGCACCTGAGCCCGCTCTGCCACCTGCAGCAGCACATGAAATGGCAATGTTTAATAATAATAATAATAATAATAACAATAATAATAAACATCCAGCATATATATATATATATATATATATATATGACTAATGATGCCTTTATAAACCTTTATAAACCGCACTCATATGCACATTTCACTTATCACGTGATTACGGGGTGGATAACTATGATGACATCAGTCTAGTCTAGAAGTATATGTTATGTGTACATGAATTGTCCTTATTTATTTATTTATTCTACTTATCAAGCAGAGAGGTAAATATAAACATAGGCGGAATCTCATTGACGCTCATTCTTTCTTACAGCTGTGATTATTACAACGTTGTATATATTCCACGGATACGCAACACTTCCTAAGAACAGAATCCCTATTAGGAGTGTTTTTCCCTAATAGATCATACCTCAGTGTAGGAGATCCACTGGTACGGCTTTCCCGGTTTCCTGAAGCCAAGGCACGG
>JACRUU010000005.1:35333290-35362368 GCA_030449085.1 Kryptopterus vitreolus
GATAGATAGATATAGATAGATAGATAGATAGATAGATGGATAATAGATGGATAGATGGATAGATAGATGTTTTTTTTTGCCCAGATGAACGTCTGTGAAGTGCAATTTTCTCCACCCTCAGGCAAAGATGTACTTAAGTACCAGAGATGAGCGTTATTAATATGTCGTGTGTGTTTGTGTGTGACGTAACCTCCCGCGTCCAGGCTGCGCCATGTCCATGAACCTACCTGCGATTCTCAGGCCTCTTTGGAACATGTCGTACACTGTCTTCGTGTCTTCATTAGTAAAAGTCTAGTAGATTATCGTCGTTCAACAAGGCTGACCTTCTGCAGCTCGCGTCTCCCTGAAACCAACAAATCACCAAACAAGTGTTAGTGATGTTCACTTATTCATCCTGTATATCCCGACAATTTCCCTTATGAAGGAGTGAATGGATGAAGGATGGAAGGAAAAAAAGTACGCGGAAATCATAATACATCTTTTAGAACTTGAAATATTAAATGTAAAAACACACACACACACACCACACACTGGGTATATATATATATATATATATAGATATATATATATATATATAATATATATATATATATATATATATATATGGTGTGTGTATATAAATATATATATATATATAAATATACACAAGAAGAAGTTCTAAAACTCAACACAGATAGATATAGACGGACAGACAAATGGATAGATATACGGCAGAGAGATGGATGGATGATAGTTTATAGCTATCTAGCCGGTAGATAGATGGATAGGTAATGGATGGACAGGTGGATAGATAGACAGCGAGATAGATAGATAGACAGACAGACAGATCGATAGATAAACGGATGGTCAGACAGATAGATAGATAGACTGGTGGATGGATATAGATATATACTGACAGACAGACATATAGATAGACACAGAGAAGGACAGAACGACGGATAGATGGATGGATGAACAGACAGACAGCTTGATAGATAGAGACAGACAGATAGATGGACAGATGGTCAGATAGATAGATAGATAGATAGATAGAGACAGATAGACAGATAATATATAAGGAATATAATTATAATAATAAGGGAATAATAAGGAAACTTCACCTGCACAGGTATGGACTGAGCCTTCAGGTCACACGGCGGCCGGATGGATCGAGGTCGTGTCGCCAGCCAGTACGCGGTGAGCGAGGCCACGGCTCCGAGCCCGAGCAGAGACGGGGGCGAGAGCGCCAATGAAGGGAGCAGAGCCCTGAGATCCGAAACTTCAGTGCCCCCTAAATCGCCGCTGCTGAGCGAATGAATAGAACGCAACCACTCCTGCAACTGCATATCTGCGAATAGAGAGAGAGAGAGAGAGAGAGAGAGAGTTACATGTGTATCCGGAAAACACATGTGTGTGATTCATGTCGCTTTTCATCTGCTGGATAGATTCACCTCAAATCTATAAAAGGTAAAAAAAAATAACATCATAACTTAAAAATAAACATTTCTAGGCAAAACAAACAACATTCATGCACATTAAAGTCACTGTATGCAACATGCATGCACATTAAAGTCGCTGTATTCAACATTCATGCACATTAAAGTCACTGCACATTAAAGTCGCTGTATTCAACATTCATGCACATTAAAGTCACTGTATTCAACATTCATGCACATTAAAGTCACTGTATGCAACATGCATGCACATTAAAGTCGCTGTATTCAACATTCATGCACATTAAAGTCACTGTATGCAACATGCATGCACATTAAAGTCGCTTTATTCAACATTCATGCACATTAAAGTCGCTGTATGCAACATGCATGCACATTAAAGTCGCATTTATATGCAACATTCATGCACATTAAAGTAGCAATCACTTTATGCAACATTCATGCACATTAAAGTCACTTTATGCAACATTCATGCACATTAAAGTCGCTTGTATGCAACATTCATGCACATTAAAGTCACTGTATGCAACATTCATGCACATTAAAGTCACTGTATGCAACATTCATGCACATTAAAGTCGCTGTATTCAACATTCATGCACATTAAAGTCACTGTATGCAACATTCATGCACATTAAAGTCACTGTATGCAACATTCATGCACATTAAAGTCACTGTATGCAACATTCATGCACATTAAAGTCACTTTATGTATTCAACATTCATGCACATTAAAGTCGCTGTATGCAACATTCATGCACATTAAAGCAACATTCATGCACATTAAAGTCACTGTATGCAACATTCATGCACATTAAAGTCGCTGTATTCAACATTCATGCACATTAAAGTCACTGTATGCAACATTCATGCACATTAAATGCACATTAAAGCAACATTCATCATGCAACATTCTGCACATTAAAGTCACTGTTATGCAACATTCATGCACATTAAAGTCGCACTGTATGTATTCAACATTCATGCACATTAAAGTCACTGTATGCAACATTCATGCACATTAAAGTGCACACTTTATGCAACATTCATGCACATTAAAGTCACTGTATTTTTTTCTTTAAATCTTAATCTGATTAGAAAGTGTAGTGAAATTCATCCCTGCGGTCACTTTTTATTTTAAAAGTATTCGTTCTTTTTTTATTTTTATTTTCTGTTTAAAATCTTGTTTTCTTTTCCCGGTCGGACCGTTAAACACTTTTATAATCAGACGCAGGAACTCAGACACGCAGACGGCTGCAGATCTACAAGCACTGTTACACTGCACCGAGGAACTGATGCTGATTGGCCGATTGGGAACAGGCGCTTGGGTTACTGTAGGGCGACTGTTTTTTTTTTTTTTGGGGGGCTGACAGAAAAGCCACACATTCTCTTACACACACACACACACACACACACACACACAGTCTGCGTTCACGCTGACATGTCGATAGATTGTGCCAGGAAGAGGCAAAGTGGAAGTGAGGAAACAATTAACAAGAGAGAGAGACAGAAAGCGGGAGAAAATGTAGGGGGATAGAGAGAGTAGAGAGAGAGGTAGAGAGGTAGAGAGGTGACAAGGCAACATAGAAAGAGAGAAACAGATCAGGAGACATGGAGCAAAGTAGAAAGAGAGACAAGAAAGAAAGACACAAAGAGAAAGAAAGGGCAACACAGAAGGAGAGACAAGAAAGACAAAGAAAAAAGAGAAAGAAAAGAAACAAAGAGAGCATGAAAGAAAAGACAACACAGAAATAGAGACAAGAAAGAAAGACAGACGGACAGAATGACAGACAAAGATAGAAAGATGGAAAGAGAGAAAGGTGAGGGAGCAGCACAGAAAGAAATAGATCAAAGTACACATGGAGAAAAGTAGTAACAGGGACGAGAAAGAAAGAAAGAAAGAAAGAGAGAAAGAACAAAGGAAAGAGAAAGAAAGGGAGTTAGAGAGACGGAAGGAAACAGGGGGTAGAAAGTAGAAAGGGAGAATGAGATGAAAGAAGACGGGGGCCACAGTAGTAAAAGACAGAGAGAGAGAGAGAGAGAGAGAGAGATAGCGAGATCGAAGGAGAGAGAGGGCAAAGTAGAAAGAAGAGAGAGAGAGAGAGAGAGAGAGACTTGGTGGTATGATGGGGTGAGTGGGAGGGTCCTGCATCACTCCATATATTTGTGTGTCTTTGCCAATAAGTGGATTCTCCAGTGACCCTAACATGTGTGTGTGTGTGTGTGTGTGTGTGTGTGTGTGTGTGTGTGTGTGTGTGTGTGTGAGTGCGCGTGTGCGTGCGTGTGTGCATGTGTGTGTGTTTTAGACATTTGCGAAGATCAAAGGTGTCTGTCACAGACAAGCATATGCAATGCGCCGGGTCCGCATGACAAAACATGTGTGTGTGTGTGTGTGTGTGTGTGTGTGTGTGTGTGTGTGTGTGTGTGTGAGAAACAGGTCAGCTCAGTCCACGCAATCCCATGAGGAGACCTGAACGCGCAACGCTCATCAGACTCCGGTGTTCCCTCCCTCTCCCTCTCTCTTACCCTTGCTGTGCCATTCAACCCCCGCCTTTCACTTTCTCTCTCTTTCTTTCTTTCTTTCTCTCCTCTCTTTCGCTCCGTCGCTTAGTATTCAACCACACACACCCTGCATTCACCCCACCCCCTGTGTTCACCTCTCACCCACTTCCTATCCTCCTCATCTGACGAGCGAGGAATAAAAGGCCTCACCTCCCTGCTCCTGTTCCTCAGCCTCCACCACTAAATACCCACACTGCTACCTCTCTCTCTCTCTCTCTCTCTCCCTCTCTGTCTATCCATCTCTCTCTCTCTCTCTCAACCTGTTACTGCTGGACACACAGATGCGTACCAAAAAAACTGAACCAAATACTTTCTTACGGCTGTCACAGTATACTGAGAAAGAAGGAAGGAAGGAAAGAAAGAAAGAGAAGAGATGGAAGGAATAGAGCATATTCAGGGTTTAACAAGAAGAGCGACGAAAGAAAAGAAAGGTGACATTTTGCTTTGCATATCCAAGCGCACTAAAGCTCAAGGGCCTTGCCCAGGGGCCCCAGAAATGGCAGTTTGGTGATACCGGGGGCTTGAACCGATGAGATCAGTAACTTCAACCTCTATCACTTCCCCAAAAAGAAAAACAGGGGGAAAAAAACGACTGTTCCCGAAAAACTGGTGCGATCGACTAACTTTAATGAAATCAATAAAAGTAAATCAATAAAATGTTTAGTTGTATATTTAAAATAAAAAAAAGGATAAAATGTCTTTCATTTTCCAAAATAAAGGCCACATTGTTTCCACGTTACGACCACATTACACACATTTTATTGATACTACAGCAATTCTCCTATAATGAAGTTTGTTTGTTTGTTTCATTGGTTTATTGTCCATAGTTGCTTTTAATTAAAATCATACAAATAGGATCCACAAGTTAGCCATGATTTCGGGGATAGAAAACTTGTACTAGGAATTTACGTGAATTTGTGGACACGTATATCAATTTTACTCTTAATTTTTATCGCACAATAACGTAAACACGGCACAAGCGACTTTTAACGATAAATGTATGTAATGTGGGGGCACGGTGACGTAGTGGTTAGCACGTTCGCCTCACACCGCCAGGATCCGGGTTCGATTCCCGTCTCGGTCATGTGTGTGTGGAGTTTGCATGTTCTCCCCGTGTCTCAGGGGGTTTTTCTCCGGGTTCTCCGGTTTCCTCCCCCGGTCCAAAAACATGCACGGTAGGTTGATTGGCACCTTGGAAAATTGTCACTAGTGTATGAATGTGTGTGTGTGTGTGTGTGTGTGTGTGTGTGTGTCCTGTGATGGGTTGGCATTCCATCCAGGGTGTATCCTGCCTTAATGCCCATAGACGCCTGAGATAGGCACAGACTCCCCGTGACCCGAGGAAGATCGGATAAAGCGGTAGAAGATGAATGAATGAATGAATGTATGTAATGTGGGGGCACGGTGACGTAGTGGTTAGCACGTTCACCTCACACCGCCAGGATCCGGGTTCGATTCCCGTCTCGGTCATGTGTGTGTGGAGTTTGCATGTTCTCCCCGTGTCTCAGGGGGTTTTTCTCCGGGTTCTCCGGTTTCCTCCCCGGTCCAAAAAACATGCACGGTAGGTTGATTGGCACCTTGGAAAATTGTCACTAGTGTATGAATGTGTGTGTGAATGTGTGTGTGTGTGTGTGTCCTGTGATGGGTTGGCATTCCATCCAGGGTGTATCCTGCCTTAATGCCCATAGACGCCTGAGATAGGCACAGGCTCCCCGTGACCCGAGGGAAGATCGGATAAAGCGCTAGAAAATGAATGAATGAATGTATGTAATGTATTCACGAAATGTATTTATGTAATGGACGCCGGTTTGATGTTCAGCATTCAGGAAACGATGTGCGTAAAACTTCTGCGACATTTCCCAAATTTCGGAAATGAAAAAAGCTGTTGCGAAATAAAGGGGTCTCCATTAACCATATCACACGACTAAAACTCGTCCTCTCGCGATGTCACTCAAAAAAAATGGGCGGGGTTACTTGACATCGCAGCCAATCGCGCGTATTTCACATTTTTTTGCGAATTTGACGCATTTTCAATTTGCTATTTAAATTTGCGCATTTTGAAGGGTCATGGAAACGCACCTATTGTTATGTTATACAGGAATGCACAGTGCGTGTAGGGGGCGTGGCCTCAGCAAAACCTGCTATGCATGTTATTGATGAATGCGCATTAAAAGTTAACCAGCAGGATCCCCCCCCCCCATTGGCTAACAGTGTAATTTAGTACATTCCCATAAAATTCCATTCATTCCAATTAATGGAATTTTGCCACTCTGGCTATAATGCAGTGCCCCTGGAGCAGCGAGGGTTAAGGGCCTTAATCAGGGGCCCCATGCCTCGCGATACTGATCCCTTGACATTCCGATCAGAATTCCCAAAGTACACGCTATTATTACAGAAAATAAAGCACTAGGAATGAGGTTACATCACGAAGGTGGTGACTTTGGATCTGACGGTCTTGAGTTTGTTTCCCCTGCCACTCCTGGGCCCCTAAGTAAGGCCCTTAACCTCCCTTGAGTATAAAGTATCGGATAAGGCACGTCTTGAACGCTTTTTAGCGTCCGATTTTAAACGCTTATCAATTGCGAGCTTGCGTCGTCATCGGCGCCTTCAACTGTTTTCCTTTTGTTTGTTGTTGTCATCCGTCTTTTGTTTGTCCAATCCAAAAGACCACAATAAGTTCCAGATAATAAAAAAAAAAAAAGATCTTCGAAAAAGTTAGTTATCTACAACATTGACATTCTTCCTTTTCTCTCACGCTCTCACACACACACACACACACACACACACACTTGGCCTTTGTGGCGAGGCAGACAGGCGCTATTGTGCGTCCCTCTCTCTCTCATCGGCTACACAAAAGAAGACAGAGGGACAGGGAGGGAGGGACAGGAGCTATTACTCAACCTGCTGATAAATGGGCCGGGGCGCATTACTGAAGAAAAGAGGCGATACAAATTCGCCGCGTCGCTCAAAGAGACGCACACAAAACACGGCACCTGTCGATAGTGATAAATACGGATGGGAATGAAGACACGGGGGGACGGATGGACGGGGACGGGGGGGCGACGACGCACTTTTCCAAAATAGTTCTCACATCTGCCTGTCTTTCCCAGACAATCGATATCGCAAGATGTCGGATATATTTGTAGCTCAATTTGTTAATCAGCATCTTTTATAATATACCTCGTAACACACATTTTATTGACACAACAGCAATTTGCCTATAATGCAGTTTGTTTGTTTGTTTGTTTATTTCATTGGTTTATTGTTCATAGTTGCTTTTAATTACTATCATACAAATAGGATCCACAAGTTAGAAAGCCTCGTACAGAACACGTGCCTAGGGAGGTGGTGGCTTGGTGGTTAAGGTGTTGGCCCCTGGACCAGAAGATCGCAGGTTCAAACCACTAGTGGGCCCTTGAGCAAGGCCCTTAACCCTCAGTTGTAAGTGGCTCTGGATACGGGCGCTTGCCACATACCGTAAATGTAAATAAAATAAGGCGATAATGCCTTAAAGTGTGCATTGACAAAAAACTACATACGATACATACCACTGTGTTACCCGCGAAGTGACACCATCCCGCCAGTAGAGTGCAGCGTATCCCACATTTACCCAGGGCGATTTTTTTCCAACCATTGGGAAATTTCAATCCCGAAATGTCCGGGAAGCGAAACATTGATGCAGGAACGAATGAAAAGCGAATACATGTTTGCGCTACTCGTTTTTGTGTTATGAGGCGACGTCACTCATCAAACACTATATACTGTCTTATAGTTAGTTACCGCCATGTGGTTAAGGTGTTGGACCAGAAGATCACGGGTTCAAACCCCACCACCACTACCATGCTGCCACTAGTGGGCCCTTGAGCAAGGCCCTTAACCCTTAATTGCTCAGTTGTAAGTCGCTCTGGATAAGGGCGTCTGCCAAAATGCTGTAAATGTAAATGTAGTTACATTTGGACCCACCATAATACTGATGTCCCCCATGATGATGTTTTTTCATGTTCTCCCCGTGCCTCAGGGGGTTTTTCTCCGGGTTCTCCGGTTTCCTCCCGGTCCAAAAACATGTGCACGGTAGGTTGATTGGCACCTTGGAAAATTGTCCCTAGTGTATGAATGTGTGTGAATGTGTGTGTGATGTGTGTGTGAATGTGTGTTTGTGTGCCCTATGATGGGTTGGCATTCCATTCAGGGTGTATCCTGCCTTAATGCCCATAGACGCCTGAGATAGACACAGACTCCCCGTGACCCGAGGGAAGATCGGATATAGCGGTAGAAGATATATATATATATATATATATATATATATATATATATATATACAAAATATTCGAATTATTCACAGAACAGATTTTGTATTTTGTAGGTGAAATGTCACCTCCTGCGTACAACTACAGCGCGTAAATCTCGTAAACACCTAGGCGTCAAAAGAATGTCTGTGGGATTTCCAGTCAGGTAACGACCTCATCCTTTCTTTATGACACGCTTGTAAAAAAAAAAAAAAAAAACGAGTCCGCGGTGGAGTTGCGAAAGCACATCGCAGCCTGGAGGACGAACGCGGAGACCCTCAGAGTCACGCCGGCACGGCATGCGCTCGTTACACGTGTAATTAATACACCCATCCCAGACACTCGTTCCAGGTGATCCAGGATACCACGGAAAAACAAAAATGTCTTCCCTGCTTACATTCCAGGCGCTGATGACTAACATCTGTCCGACAGATCAAAGCGATTCACGGCGCGATCGCGGTCTCGTCGGCGATAATGAACCGAATCAGTGTGAGAGACAAAAACAAACGGGACGCTGCTGCGGAAAATCCGGACTATTCCGGAACGGGAATTTTCGGTCTCGATTGGACTTTCTTCGTACGTTCTTTCATTTCCACGCACGGGTTTCCTCGGGGTTCTAGGGTTTCCTCCCGTCGTGTAAAACGCACGACGCAGAGTGTGTTCCTGCAAAGAACGTTTTCATTCTGTTTTTCTCTCTCTTTCGTTTTTCATGAGCAAGTCACGGAAATCTGTGATGTCATACAACACGAGACGTCCCGCCAATTCGCCGTTCGAAGGGAATAATTGTTCGCAAATATCGATCGGAAGAGAGAGAGAGAGAGAGAGAGAGAGAGAGAAGTTGGATGGTAGAAAATGAATGATGAATTATTGTTTGTGGGCATTTTTAGGGTTTAAAATATTTTCAAAAAATATGCATTTACAGGCATTTTTTTCGAGCGCGCTCAAAATTCGCAGTTTTCACGCAATTCGTCAGTAACGCAACCCGTGTGAACGTCTAATATTTAGTCCAAAGGTCGCCTAAAACTGAGCAATGGAAATATAAAGCGATATTTATACGACAGCCTTCAAATAACGTAAAAAGGTAAAAACATCTTTTCTGTTGTAACCGCAAAACAAACAAACACAAAAATCACGTAAAGTTGGTCTTTTCATGTGGACTATAGTGCGGTATACATATATATCTTTTTTCCCCTTCTTCTTAATATCTTTATATTTGTTTCAGTTTTGATTCACTAAAAATGCAATTCCGACCAAATCCAAGCGTGAAATTGTCGTTACACAAACGTACCCTTTGGGAAATTGTAAACATTCCCGAAAGGTGAATCCGAGCGGTTTCATCACTGTTGCCTTGTTTTTTTCCCGCCCGTAACATGTCTGAGCCTCGCTCGGCAACGTGACCTGCTCTCTGAGGTAAAACATGCGAAGATGCCGGCGCTGTCTGAAGTGCCAAGACACCGATCGCTTCGGAAGGCAAACAAAATGGCGCGTGCGAACGAAATTGATTTGTTCGCCCAGTGTATTGAATCAGGATTCCCGGGTGTGATTCCCGAACACACACCTCCAACCGGAAATATGGCAATCAGGTGGGCGTATTCTGCAATATGATACCCACATGGGCATGACGAGAGCGTGTGATGAGTTCCAGTTTGTGATCTATCAAATATTTGAATAACGAACAATTAGGAGTTTTTATGAAAGAAAAAACAGTGACGTATATAAACGCCCCCCCCCCCCTGTGTGTTTCATTCCACATCCAGTTTTACAACAACAACAACAACAACACACACACCCGTCCTCACTGCGTAAATGTCGGAACTGATTCCGAAACTGCCGTCAACATCAGCGCTGCATGACCCGACACGTCCGCTACGCCGTCTGCCTGCTTCTCCGCTTCCTTCTTTATTAATATTTACGGTTCACGGCGTTTCTAAAACACAGGCTGAGTCATAAACGGCTCACTTTTAGAAGTCATATCCTGCCTTGTGTACAGTGTTGGGAAAGTTACTTTGGAAATGTAATAGATTATAGATTACAAAGTACCCTATTATTATAAAATGTCATTTACAATGCCTTTATAAAAAGATGACTTTTTCATTACCTTCAGTTGTCCACTAGGTGGCGCATTAAGTTAACATTCTAAGAAAAACGTTTCGAACACTCTGGAAAAAAAAAATCGGTTCTATTTTTTCGGAATGAAACTGCGTCGGATCGTCATCGTTCAGATCCAAAATCACGTTCCGGGTGAAAATTGTCGTCCAAAAGCGCCGCTTTTGCATCAAATTGTTCAGATGGAACCCTTTTTGTAATCTTTAACATCACGTAATCTTTAAGTGATTTAATGAGACGTTTTTTTTCCCCCTTGAATTACTGTGAAACGTAACAAAATACAAGAGAACCAGGAAGATCTTACTGGTTTACATGCTAAGAAATGACAGTTGTATTATAAAAAAAAAGACATGATATATATATATATATATATATATATATATATATATACACAAAGCCTTGATGATTAAAATAAGAGTTTTAATGGTTGTAGTGCTGTAAACAAACGGGATCTCTACTGCTTTCTTCTGGTGTCTAGTGGATGCCATTAAAGCCCCATAATGGTATCAGGAGTTCTAGCACTGGTTTCTGTGGTTCACCATGATTGCATCATGATGCAAACACTGAACTTGGAAACCATCTGAGAATCCGAGAGAGAGAGAGAGAGAGAGAGAGAGAGAGAGAGAGAGAGAGAGAGAGAGAGAAGAGAGAGAGAGATACAGAGAGAGAGAGACAGAGAACAACGCACACCACACAACAGAGAGCGACCACAGACCAGAGAGAGACCAGAGAGAGACAAGAGAGAGACACGACAGAGAGAGAACAGAGACAGAGACAGAGAGAGAGACACACGCACACAGAGAGAGAGCGACAGAGACACAGAGAGAGAGCCACAGAGACACAGAGAGAGACAGACACAGAGAGAGAGAGAGACACAGACAGACAGACAGAGAGAGAGAGAGAGACACACGAGAGAGAGACACAGCACACCACACACAGAGAGCGACAGAGACAAGAGAGAGAGACAGACACAGGGAGAGAGAGACACACGCAACACACACGACAGAGACGACAGAGACAGACAGAGAGAGACAGATAGAGAGAGAGACACGCACACACACACAGAGAGAGAGAGAGACACAGAGAGAGACAGACACACAGAGAGAGAGAGACACCGCACACAACACAGACCAGAGAGAGCGACACAGAGACACAAGAGAGACAGAGACACAGAAGAGCAGAGAGAGAGAGAGACACACGCACACACACACAGAGAGAGCGACAGAGACAGAGAGAGAGAGAGACACACACACAGAGAGAGCGACAGAGACACAGAGAGAGACAGACACAGGGAGAGAGAGACACACGCACACTAGACGACACACAGAGGAGAGAGAGAGACACACACACGAGAGAGAGAGACAGAGACAGAGAGAGAGACAGAGAGAGAGAGAGAGAGAGACACACACACACACACACAGAGAGAGCGACAGAGACACAGAGAGAGACAGACACAGAGAGAGAGAGAGAGACACACGCACACACACACAGAGAGAGAGAGACAGAGAGACACACAAGGAGAGAGAGAGACACAGAGAGAGAGACAGACACACAACACAGAGAGAGCGACAGAGACACAGACGAGAGACATTAGAGCACACCAGGGACACAGCGACGACGAGGGAGACCCACAGAGACAGAGAGAGACAACACCAGGGAGAGACACACCACAACACACACAGAGAGAGAGCGACAGAGACACAGAGAGAGACAGACAGAGACAGAGAGGACAGGAGGAGACACAACGCCACACCCACACACAGAGACAGAGACACAGAGACACAGAGAGAGAGAGAGACACACGCACACACACACACAGAGACACAGAGAGCGACAGAGACACAGAGAGAGACAGACATAGAGGAGGAGAGAGACACCGCACACGCACACACACACAGAGAGAGCGACAGAGAGACACAGAGAGAGACAGACACAGACGAGAGAGAGACAGACGCACACAAACACACACAGAGGAGAGCGACAGAGACACAGAGAGAGACAGACACAGAGAGAGAGAGAGAGAGACACACGCACACACACACACACAGAGAGAGCGACAGAGACACAGAGAGAGACAGAGACAGAGAGACACTCAGAGAGAGAGGTATTTTGTACTGGGATTTGTAGCGGGGAAAGCTTTGTTGTTGTTTTTCCTTTAGGCGGGGATGTTTAGGAATCTCCCCGTGTGCGCTGGGGCTTTGCAGGAAAAGCTCCTGTTTACCGGAGCGCGTCCACGTGTCACACACACACACACACACACACACACACACACACACACACACACACACACACAGAAAGAGCGCGCTACTGATTTTATACTTTGTTTAGTTTTGTTTGATGATTTCTAGTTTGATGAAAAACGCTGCAGGATTTCGGTAAATACAAACAACGTAACTAAAAATGATATCTATATATTTATATTTATTTATTTATATATATATATAAAGTGTTTTAAGAAGTTTGTTTACCTTGTTTAGATGTAAATCAGAACTCTTCACACACCGGAACTTTCTCCAAACAAGTCGGAAAGTAAACTGAGCTCTGCCTCGGACCCTGCACGCGCTCCGCTCCGCTCCGGACCCCCGACCGTGACGCCGCCCTCGCGCTTCTTTAACTCGCCTTCTACGTCATCGCCGCCTCAGCGTGAAAGACACGGTGACGTCATACTTAAAAAAAAAATTTTAATAAGCTATAGGAAAAAAATTTTACGTAAAAAAAAAATCTCAATTCTGGGATGCAAACTTTGTTTTGTGAGAAACTCTAAAAGGCTGTAATTGTTTACAAACGGGCTTCAAGTAAACAGTCTAAATATGTACGTGTGATATTTATTATTATTATTGTTATTTTTTTCATTCACATGCAAGGTGAGGGGAAAAACACTATTTGAACGATTAGCAGCCTTCAGTATACAGTGTGTGTGTGTGTGTGTGTGTGTGTGCGTTTTATGTATTTTATTTTTATTGTGCTATTTATATTTATAAATAAAATGTAAATAATATTATACAACTAAAATGTTATCGTTAATCAAATCTCAATTAAAATGGAATAAGTAAATAAATAATACGTTTTATGTATTTTTCAATGACAGACACAAGATTATTTTGTAAATATACGGTTTATAATAACAGTTACAGATTAATTAATTTATTTATTTTTGTATTGTAATTGTAATTATATTTGTGTTTATAAAAGTATACAAATGCATCTCCAAACCGAATTCTTTTACTAATTTAATTTGGGACGAAAAGTTCTCAAATCTGAAAAAGTTGTGAAATTCATTTTTCATCTAAAATATTTACATATTTATATATTTTCAATATATATTATATATATATATATATATATATATATAATATATATATATATATAATATAATATATCATTTTTTTAACCGTTTCTCTACCATAGATTAGAAATGTTATTTTTTTTAAATGTTTATTTTATTGCTGCGCACTTCAGTTTAATTGTAATTATTTTAATAAACTGTTTCTGCTAGATTTTCTAGAATAGTAACTTTTTGGAAAGAAAAAATAAAATGTGTTTTTTTTTTGTTTGTTTGTTTATTTTTTTAACATATCACTAGTGAATTGAAGAATAATGTTTATTATCAATAGGAAGATTGTAACTAATAATCAGAGCAGATCTTCTAAATGTATAATCGTATACGCCTCTAATATATTTACCTGATAAAATCCTGTTTATTATACTAAATGTCAAAATGCTAAAGGAAAAAAACCCACATGACACACAGTGGCCTTTTTACTCCTTTTATAAAAAAACAAAAAAAAAACAAAACAACAACAACAAAAAGTGTAGATTTTACATTCAACAGTTTTACTATGAAGATAATGTATTTATATGTAAATTCAGCTGGAATAGAAAATCATTGATATCTCGTTTATTACATTTATAGTCTTTATCTTAAAAAAAAAACATGTTTCCATAAAGAATATCCTTCATAACAGTCTTTTAACGTGATATTTGATAACTAACGGACAGATTAAAAGTCTTTGTCCCAGTCGGCGTCCTCTCCCGGTGATACGCTCGTCTCGCTCGTGGAATGATCCAAAAAGCCTTGGACCTGCAAGACGGGAAAACAGCAGGATGACGCAACAACAAACGACACGCCGTTCGGACCATCGATAACAAAGTCCACGTTCTTACATGCGGTACTATAGGAGGACTGTGTGTTCCTTTACACACAGCATCCCAATGAAATCCTGTAAACCACCTAAAAGACAAAAAAATATATATAATAATAATAATACAAAAAAAAACGACAATAAAAAGTATTTGCTCGAGTTGAAAAACGTCGGCCGCTTACTTGTGTCCTTGGATGTCTGTGACCCCGTTCCTCTGGCCCAGTCTCTCTGTGGGATTCTCCCTGAAAGTGGTGTGATTAATGACATCATGAAGCCACCGAGTACATCTGAGCATACAGAGTTATGTGTGTCGCGACACGCAATGACGTATACATGACCTTCAACTTTTACACCATTTTTTACCTTATGGACCCATCATGAATCTATATTTAGAAAAATACATCTTAATGTCAATAGGGTTGTGTGTGTGTGTGTGTGTGGTGGGGGGGGGGGGGGGGGGGGGGTTTGGGTGGTGGGGGTGGCTAATCAGATGTTGGGGTTTGAAAATGTATCCAGAACATGAATCATTGCACAATTGGATTAACGAAAAAAAAGGAAAAAGATGGAAAGACGTTGCGCGAAGTCGAAGTGTGACTCTGCATAAAGATTAGTCACTTATAGTTAAAGAGGACATGAGTCATGTCGAATCAAATCCTTTTCAAAATCAGGATCCAGCTTTATAAACTATATATATATATATATATATATATATATATATATATATATATATATATATATATATATATATATATGGCTTAGAGGTTAGCACGTTCGCCTCACACTGCCAGGGTCCGGGTTCGATTCCGTCTTGGCCATGTGTGTGTGTGTCGAGTTTTGCATGTTCTCCCCGTGCCTCAGGGGGTTTTTCTCCGGTTTTCACCTCTCCGGGTTCCTCCGGTTTCCTCCCGGTCCAAAAAAAAAACATGCACGGTAGGTTGATTGGCACCTTGAAAAATTGTCCCTAGTGTATGAATGTGTGTGTGTGAATGAGAGTGTGTGTGTGTGTGTGTGTGTGTGTACCCTGTGATGGGTTGGCATTCCATCCAGGGTGTATCCTGCCTTAATGCCCATAGACGCCTGAGATAGACACAGACTCCCCGTGACCCGAGGGAAGATCGGATAAAGCGGATATAAAGCGGTAGAAGATGAATGAATGAATGAATGATATATGTATATATATATATATATATATATATATATATATATATATATATATATATATATATATATATATATTGTTACGTTTAATAAAAACATTTCGCTGCATGTACGTATGCGTATGTGACAAATAAAATGTGATTTATTAGCATCTACATCACTGAGGTCGAAGCGATCCAAATGAAATGAACACCACAAGCAGTGTTGGGAAGTGTTACTTTGGAAATGTAATAAATTACAGATCATATTCATAATGTAATGATGCAATTTTTATGAAAGTAAAGTAACGGGTTGTTTTTTGATTACTTTCATTTGTCCACTAGGTGGCGCTTTAAGTTAACTAATTAACTAAGTTAACTAATAAAGTAATTTAATGACACATTTTTTTCTCAGTAACTGTTACGAATTACTGTTGCATTTATTTTGTAATTAAATTACGTAACGCCGCTACATGAAACTAGTTACTACGTAACACTGGTCACGGAAATGCAATGGGAAAATAATACGGTACAGAAAGTTCCACTTTAATTTCTTCGCTTGGGACAGAATTTACTTACTATCGTGTGGCCCTTTCACATCAGTAAACATAGTATAGTATAGTAAATACTATATATTACTATACATATATAGTAAATAAATACGTACATTTTTTGAGTAACGACCCCGACACTGGTTACGTCCTCGCCTGGAGTGTGACGTGATTTGGTTGTCGTGTGCAGGTGTGCATGGATCGAGTACAAACCAATAGGGTGTCGGATATGTTTATATCTCATCCAACCACAATCACATTCACTCTAACCGGATGGAGATGTTTATCTGGATTATTTATATTGAGGAATGAAATAGGAGTAACGAGGCTATTTTAAAAAAAGTACAAAGTACAGATAATTGCGTGAAAAATATAAAGAGTAGAAGTAAAAATAATTATATATAATTATAATTATAAAAATAGTATAGACACCCAAAATTTATACTTAAGTAAGGTATCGAAGTACATTTACGACCATGATTAAATTTACGCCATTTGGCAGACGCCCTTATACTTACATCTGAGGAATTGTGGGTTAAGGGCCTTTCTCAAGGGCTCCCACTAGTGGCAGCTTGGTGGTGGTGGTGGTGGTGTGATTTGAACCTCCGATCTTCCGGAGCATTACATTTACATTTACAGCATTTGGCAGACGCCCTTATCCAGACTGACTTACAACTGAGCAATTGAGGGTTAAGGGCCTTGCTCAAGGGCCCACTAGTGGTAGCTTGGTGGCTCTTCTGGTCCAGAGGCCGACACCTTAACCACTGGGCTATACCACCTCCCTAGCACTTTTTCTACATGCCTCTACATGATATATTAAAATATATTATTATTATTATTATTATTATTATTATTATTATTTATTATTATATTAAATATTAGGTATGTAAAACTAACTTAAACCTTCCAGAACGTTGCATTTTATATCCTTCCACGATCGACCACAATCCTCCCAAAACGCCCCAGACAGATCGTTGTTCCCTCTTGTCCGCCCCCCCCCCCCCCCCCCCCCCCCCCCCCCCACCCCCCCCCCCCCCCCCCCCCCCCCCCCCCCCCCCTCCCCCCCACCCCCCCCCCCCCCCCCCCCCCCCAAAACTGCGTCCCCCGGGTTTTCTTCTGAATACACTTCTCTTTCTAGTGTTGACAAATAACTCCCTTTATTTTTTTTTATCTATCTTTTAGGTTTTTCTTCAAACATTTAACGAAGCGATCCATCCATCCATCCATCCATCCAGACGACTCGGATCGACGGATTTGATCACATGACCTAAACCAACATATAATTGTACGGAATCTATCCACGTTTACAGGTAAGGAATTGATGTATGAGATTTTAAGGGGCCTTGGTGTTGATAGTAGTGACTCTTTCTATCAGACGGATATCGTTTGCAAGGTAGGAAATAAAATGTCCATTTATTTTTAACGCTAAAAGTTAATACGCATCGCGGTGTTTACCGACAGCAGCCGCTCTGAACGACTATTTTTAGAGAGCCGCGGCTCCTCCTGACTTCAATAATAAACGCTGTTGGCGTCTTTTACCTGCAGAGCTGTTTGATGAAATCAGCCGCGGGATCACTGATGACCTCGGGGAACTCGACGGCATCGATTCCCTTCAAAACGGCGGCACAGATCTTTAGCTGGTCTGGACCTGAGAACGGAGGACTGCGGGGAGGAATGCACAAATATAAAAGAATGCGGGTGAAAGACTTTTTCACGATGCGTATCGATGTTGTTCTGCGTCATAAACAGCGTTCCTTTCGGAAATGTCATCGATGACAGAATGATAAAATGACCCGATTCAACAAGTCGTGTCACTTTTCAACGACTTCATAAAAGGAAAGATTACTTTTTGATTGCGTCCACTAGGTGGCGCTTTAAGTTAACCTTCTAAGAAAACAGGTTTCGAACCCTTATGTATTTGTAACCCATAAAACTATTTGTAATCTTTAACATTTTACTAAAATGTATTGACACATTTTTTTCTAAGTAACTGTAACGAATTATTATTCGGTGCGTTTTCCGTTACCCTTCAAAATGCGTCAACTTACATAGCGAATTGAAAATACACATAATAGGAAATGTGTGAAATTCGCAAAAACTCGCATGTATCGCGAAAAAGTTGTTACGCTCGCATGAGGTGGTTTTTGTAGACGACGCGAAAAAGGAATAATTTGCAAAAACTGCATTTCTAGGTCACATGATATACGTGCGATTGGCTGGTTTTTTTTTTTTAGTAACGTCGCGAGAGGACGAGTTTTTCGCAACAGTTTTTTTATTGACATTTCGGAAAAGTTTTTTACGCAAATTTGTAATGGCAAAAACATACCTACTGTTACATTTATCTTGTAATTAAATGAACGTAACACCGTTACATGTAACTAGTTGCGTGGTTTCTGGTTTGTGAAAATGGTTTGTGAAAATGATGGATGGTTATAACTCGTTTTTTTACTATTTTACTTACTATTTGCATGCAACGTATGAATATTTGTGAGAACAACGGAATAATGTTCGCTAACTAAATTAAACGGTTTGAGCCTCGGTACCAGCGAAGCGCCATAAGCCAGGCGCCGAACTTCGTCAGTGGACGTAAGTTGGAACTCTTACATGCCATTAAGTAACTCGTATACGACGACTCCTAAAGCCCAGAAGTCTACAGTGACACCGTGACCCTTGTGCAGCAGGATCTCCGGAGCCTGGTACGCCGCCGAGCCACAGAACGACCAGGTTCTCTGCAGAGATCCCAGCTGTTTAACAGAACCAAAACCTGCCTGAGAGAGAGAGAAAGAGAGAGAGAGAGAGAGAGAGAGAAAGGAAAAAGAGAAAAATATTAAGAGTAGCTGCTGATGCTTGTTTTCGCAGAATATAATATTCGATTCCCTTCTATTGTTATAAGATTTCAAGATAACAAGACGCTCCAAGGAAATGTTATACGGATTTTGGAAGGAGTCTCCAGTGTTACAACTGTCACTTTGATCTTTTTACGATCCGGGAATTTTTACAGGGTCTTGTACAGTAGTGCAGTGGTCAAAACCCCCTCGGGCCGTGGACCGGTCGTGGTCCGTGGGTCAATGGGTACCGTGGTCACACAGAAAGAATACTACATAACAGTACATAATACTACATAACAGTACATAATACTACATAATACTACATAACAGTACATAATACTACATAATACTACATAACACTACATAATACTACATAATACTACATAACAGTACATAATACTACATAATACTACATAATATAATAACAGTACATAATACTACATAATACTACATAACAGTACATAATACTACATAACAGTACATAATACTAAATAATACTACATAATACTACATAACAGTACATAATACTACATAATACTACATAATACTACATACTACACTACATACTACATAATACTACATAATACTACATAACACTACATAATACTACATAATACTACATAACAGTACATAATACTACATAATACTACATAATACTACATAACAGTACATAATACTACATAATACTACATAATACTACATAATACTACATAATACTACATAATACTACATAACAACAGTACATAATACTACATAATACTACATAACACTACATAATACTACATAATACTACATAACACTACATAATACTACATAATACTACATAACAGTACATAATACTACATAATACTACATAACAATACTACATAATACTACATAATACTACATAACACTACATAATACTACATAATACTACATAACACTACATAATACTACATAATACTACATAACAGTACATAATACTACATAATACTACATAACATAATACTACATAATACTACATAATACTACATAACACTACATAATACTACATAATACTACATAACAGTACATAATACTACATAATACTACATAATACTACATAACAGTACATAATACTACATAATACTACATAATACTGCATAATACTACATAATACTACATAATACTACATAATACTACATAATACTACATAATACTACATAATACTACATAACACTACATAATACTACATAATACTACATAACATAATACTACATAATACTACATAATACTACATAACACTAATACTACATAATACTACATAATACTACATAACATAATACTACATAATACTACATAACAGTACATAATACTACATAATACTACATAATACTACATAACACTACATAATACTACATAATACTACATAATACTACATAACAGTACATAATACTAAATATACATAATAGTACATAACAGTACATAATACTACATAATACTACATAATACTACATAACAGTACATAATACTACATAATACTGTAATACTGCATAATACTACAAATTGCATTATTTCCGTCGTATTTATGTGATTCTGAACGATGTTTTATAACGGAAAATTAGCGGATTTTCTCAGTCACACTTGATGCATGTCAAGATTCTCGATATCATTTTTCAGCAGGTACTATCATTGCACAATTGTGATCTATGGTACGTGTCGAATACGCATTGGAGGAATACGTACATTAAATAGGATGCATTCGGGCTCGATGCAACAAGGGGTTTAAATGTAAATACGAATGTATTCAATGTGTTGCGCTTTATAGTAAATGTTGGTGGTATAAAAGGAATAAAGCCCTCTTTCAGCACTTCTATGTCTCATATTTGGTGCTTAATTATGGATTATGTGTGGAGTGTGGATTATTTCTGCTTCAGACAAATAAAGTCCACATATTATGACGGAGGGGACACGGTGGTTTAGTGGTTAGCACGTTCGCCTCACACCGCCAGGGTCTGGGTTCGATTCCCGTCTCGGTCATGTGTGTGTAGAGTTTGCATGTTCTCCCTGTGCATCAGGGGGTTTTTCTCCGGGTTCTCCGGTTTCCTCCCCGGTCCAAAAACATGCACGGTAGGTTGATTGGCACCTTGGAAAATTGTCCCTAGTGTATGAATGTGTGTGTGTGTGTGTGTGTGTGTGTGTGTGTGTGTGTGCCCTGCGATGGGTTGGCATTCCATCCAGGGTGTATCCTGCCTTAATGACGCCTGAGATAGACACAGACTCCCCGTGACCCGAGGGAAGATCGGATAAATAGGTAGAAGATGAATGAATGAACGAATGAATGAATGTCATGTCGGAAACACTACGTTTAGAGAGCGTTAAAGAAGAAAACACTGCACCAGTTTGGCGTATCCTTTCCGATCCAGCAGCACATTGTCTGGTTTCAGGTCCCTGTGGATGATGCCTTGACCGTGGAGGAACCTCAAAGCCTCCAGGACACAGGTTGAGTAGAATTGTACTGCATTCTCATCAAACGGACCCCTGAAACATGCCCAAAGTGGATATTACTTTATAAGGTACAGCAGGCATATTATGAAGACAAACTGTGGTGAAATTCTTAGAATACGCTGACTGGGCACTTTCCTAGGGAAAACCACGTTGTAAAATGTCTTGTGGGCATTTTGGGCATCTTATTTATTTATTTATTTATTTAAATACGCTTTCTCATGAGCCCACAGTAATACCCACAATAATTCTTGTTTTTGGCTCTACTGATCAGTTGGATGAGGTTCTACACGTGCTTGTGGTTCTTCGAGATCCCAAAGCCTCAAATGATCATCTCCGACTCCAAATAAATTCTAGATAATCGTCATTTCTTAAAATGTAGCACAATAAAGCGCCGTTCTCTTGACTTGACTTAAGACATGACTGATGGGATAATACATGTATCAGGAGGGATTCTGGTCGCCATCGTCCAACTGGCCATTCAGTGTAGATGAAGTGGATATTGAACATCACATTGATGTTTTCTGCTACGAGTTACCTCTCTTTCAGTAAAGTCCATAGATCTCCACCCAAACACGCCTCTTTTAACATGTAGAGGCAGTTTGCATCTCTGAAGGTACAATATAACCTGAGGAGGGAAAAAAGACACACAAATATGGCGATGATCACGTCATTGCTACAGATGTGTACTTGATAGAAATATATATATAATTATATATATATATATCATATATATATATTAATATAAATAATTAATCATTGTAAATATTAATAATGTTTTCACGCTGATTCCCTTTAATGACTCTAATTATCCTAACGAGCGATTAATGCAGGATTTGTTTGATCATTTGTATTACAAATCGAAATCATGTTATTCACAGCGTCCTTTATTTTATATATATATATTTAAAATAGTTTTTTATATTTTTTAAATATTTCTTTTTATTTGTACATTTTCTTTTATATTTTTATATATTTATATAAATGATCTCTTTTTTATTTTTTTTTACTTTTTACTCTTTTTTTAATTTTTTTTACTTTATTCATAGTTTCTGCCCTTATCCACATTATTTATATCTATAATTATGTTTACATGCTGGCCGGTCGTCTTAAAACATTTCGCCGCATGTCGTACTGTGTATGTACAGTGTATACATGTGTATGTGACAAATAAGATCTGAATCTGAATTTGCTCAAATCCGCCGTGATGCACCGATCCGGCATTTAAATCCATCCGTACGCAAACATAGCAAGCGCTCCGTTTGGTGATTTACGTTATAACGTTAAAACTTTTCGAAGAGTAGAAATAAAATTTTTATTTAATATCATTTTAAGTTGTGATGAATCGCTATTAAATATTCTACCTGATTGACGGCTTTAAATATATATTAGGGCTGATTCAAATACCTGGTGAGTTAGCGCATTAATTTTTTGCATTGATTTTTTTCATTTTATATTTATTTCACCCTGGGAATTATTCTTTATTCTTTTAATATTAATTTCTATGTAATTTTTTTAGTGGTTGTTTTTAAATTTGGTACGTGGCTCCTTTAAGAATTATGTTCCGGTTTTGGTTGCGTTCCATATAAACCGGTGATACATATTTGGTTATATACGATAATATAGTGAATAGCTCATACTATATATATATATACACATAGCTGGACATGAAGTCCTACCCTGTAGATAATCCTACACTGACCTGACAATGAAAGGACACCTGGCGTCCATCAGGATTTGTTTTTCGGCAAAGATGCGTGCTCTGTTGCCCGGGCTCTCTAAAGCGTGTTTACTTATGACCTTCAGCACGAACACACGGCTGGTGTCATTTTTCAAATGGACCTGAAAAAAGTGGAGAGAGAGAAGAGTGGACACCGATGTAGCAAGTGATTTCATTACCCGAAACTCTCAGAATTCACTTAACCGCTGGAATATGGATAATAACGTCTAATGCACCTGTAATAAGCGTACCGTTACGATTCTATTCATTCCTTACCAGTCGCGTGTGGCCGAACCGTCCTTCTCCTACATTACACAGCATCTGAACATCACCGAGAGACACATGGGACAGTCGGTCACCTCCGTCTGCGCTCCTGCACGTTTCAACAGGCAGCGTTTCAGATTCGCGCAAGGCGAGCATCATAAACGGTGACTGTACATGAGGTCGAGCGATATCAAGCTTAGATCGTAATAAGCGATTAATAAAAAGGTTAAAAAAATTAAAATAAAAAATAAATAAAAAATTTCAACACTTTATTTATTGCAAAAATGTAATAAACGAAATATTATGAATATATCAATTAATAAATATAATTATAGCAATCATATGGTTCTATTTTTTTATTAATATAGTTCATAATATAAATAATAAATATAATAGGAATCTATACTCAGGTTGCACTCTCATTCTTAAAAACGAACAGTGATTGGACTCTAGAGGGCGCTCTCGCAATGGTCTGAAAAACTCCCCGCATGGATTTTCACTGACAGCCAGCAGTTGCCGGCATCAACTATAAGTGGCGATTAATCATCAAATCTCGATTAATCGTGCAACCTCGAGTTCCCTCTAAGTGACCTGCGAAAATTCTACAACTATATAATCTATATGATATGTATTATATAGTAATAGTATAGTAAACGATGGCCACTGTTAACCTATTTGTCTTTCTTTCGTTTGCATTTACATTTACAGCATTTGGAATTAAATTTAGCATTTATCCGGGGCGACGTACAAAAGTGCTATGAGCTCTCCATCAATAAATCTGTGTTTGTATTTGTAAAAAACATAAATACCTAAAACAAAGAATTAAAAGCAAGTTTTTCGGAAGAGAGACCGGTCTTCGCCCATCATTTGATGAAAAAACAGCACTTTAATGAAAAATTGAATAACAAAACAGCACTTGAGTATGAAGTATGACGTTTGAGTATTGAGTATTGAGTATGAGTATTGAGTATTTAGAATTGAGTATGAGTATGAGTATAGAGTATAGAGTATGAAGTATGATTATTGAGTATGAGTATATAGTATAGAGTATAGAGTATGAAGTATAAGTATTGAGCATGAAGTGAGTATTGAGTATGAAGTATGAGTACTGAGTATAAAGTATGAAGTGAGTATTGAGTATGAAGTATGAGTATTTATTATGAAGTATGAAGTGAGTATTGAGCATGAAGTATGAGTACTGAGTATAAAGTATGAAGTATGAGTACTGAGTATAAAGTATGAAGTATGAGTACTGAGTATAAAGTATGAAGTATGAGTACTGAGTATAAAGTATGAAGTGAGTATTGAGTATGAAGTATGAGTACTGAGTATAAAGTATGAAGTGAGTATTGAGTATGAAGTATGAGTATTTAGTATGAAGTATGAAGTGAGTATTGAGCATGAAGTATGAGTACTGAGTAGTAAAGTATGAAGTAGAGTATGAAGTATGAAGTGAGTATTGAGCATGAAGTATGAGTACTGAGTATAAAGTATGAAGTGAGTATTGAGTATGAAGTATGAGTACTGAGTATAAAGTATGAAGTGTCCGTCCTGTCTGTCTCTGCGTCTGCCGTGCGTGAGTATTGAGTATGAAGTATGAGTACTGAGTATAAAGTATGAAGTGAGTATTGAGTATGAAGTATGAGTACTGAGTATAAAGTATGAAGTGAGTATTGAGCATGAAGTATGAGTACTGAGTATAAAGTATGAAGTGAGTATTGAGTATGAAGAATGAGTATTTAGTATGAAGTTTGAAGTGAGTATTGAGCATGAAATATGAGTATTGAGTATGAGTATGTGTATTGAGTATAGGATACAGAATATTGAGTATTGAGTACTGAGTGAGTATCGAGTATTGAGTATAGAGTATTGAGAATTGAGTATTGAGTATTGAGTATGAGTATAGAGTATTGCTAGTACATAGTGCAGTTTGTTGTATACCTGGCTTTGGGTTCATTGCTTCCGTTCTCCTTTGTTTCCACAGACGCTCCTATAAACCTCATAACAGACCTGAGAATACGGTAATAGTTTCTCATGCTTTATTTATTTATTTATTTGTTTGTTTGTTTATTTTAAACACATCATGTATATTTATAAATGTATGTGGTATGAATTACGTACTGTCTGTTTATGACCAGTAACGTGACTCCACCTGCAGACACGACGCTCAAAGCTCTCGAATCCTCTCTGAAAAAATCATCAACAGGAAAGTGAGCATTTATCTGCTGTATTAATATCCCTCCCTTAATATACACCTCCGGAATATTCTTCCATCAATCCATTCTTTCTTTCTTCCTTGGCTTTGTTTGTTTGTTCGTTCACTTGTTTGTTTCTAGGCTTTGTTTCTTTTTGTTGTTTTTTTTTTTATTTCCCTTTTTTCTACACTTTTCTTTCTTTTCTTTCTTCACAAAACACAACATTGTTTATTCCTTTATCCCTCTATATCCTTTCTTTCTTTCTTTCTTCACGCAACCTCACACTCTCCTTTTATCAATGCTCAATTTCATCCCTCTAGTTCCTTCTTTCTTTCTTTCTTTCATTCTTTCTCTCTTTCTTACTTTTTTCAGTTTTTTCCTTCTTTCCTTCTTTTTTCTTCCTCTCTTTTTTTCTTTCCTTCATCCCTTTCTTTCTTTCTGTCTTTCTTTCTTTCTTTCCTTCTTTCTTTCTTTCTTTTACTTTACATTACTTTTTTTTCTTTGTTTTCTTTTTTTCTTTCTTTCTTTCTTTTTTTTCTTTCTTTCTTCTTTCTTTCTTTTTTCTTTCTTTCTTTTCTTTCTTTCTTTCTTTCTTTCTTTCTTTCTTTCTTTCTTCACACAACCTCACACTTTTCTTTTATCGATGCTCCATTTCATCCCTCTAGTTCTTTCTTTCTTACTTTCTTTCACTTTTCTTTCTTTCTTTCTTTTTTCTCTCTTTTCTTTCTTTTTTCTCTTTCTTTAATTTCTTGTGTTTTCCTTCTTTTTTTTTTTTTTTTTTTTTTCCTTCCTTTCTCTTCTTTCGTCTTTCTTTCTCACAAACAACCTCACACTTTTTTTCTTTTTTCTTCTTCTTTCTTATTTTCGAGTCTTTCTTCTTTCTTCTTCTTCTTTTTCTATGCTTGCTATTTCTTCTATGATGCTTGTATATCCATTTCAATCGTTTCTCGTGCTGGCTCTCGTTGCTGTATTCTTTTTTCCACTTCTTTTTCTTTCTTTCTTCTTTCTTTCTTTCTTTCTTTCTTTTCTGACTTTCTTTCTCTCTCTGACACTCTGACAACCTGACACTCTTCTTTTGTCCACCCCTCACTATTCCTGCTTCCCTCATCTCTCCTCTCTGCATTTGCGTTTTCTTCTATTTAGGGACGTTATATGTTTACTACAAACATTTTCTCTGTAAAGTGCTCGTATTTTCCGCCTTATATTATTTACGATTTATTATATGTGTACTATTCTTTATCATTTGTTAAAGTGTTACTGTGTTACGGATGCCGGCATCGTTAACTGCAGAGAAAATATGTAACTGTCTGTACCGTGTGAGAAAGAAGCATGTATTGCCCCAGGATGGTGTACTGTAGTAGTGGTGAGCGTCGCCCCCTGCTGGACGCTTACTAAATGATTTGCTTTTCTTACCCTTTCAGAGCTCTGTCCCCAAAGCTATCACCACTGGACAGGACGGACACACTGACGCTGTCCTCACTGACTGATTGTCTCTCAAACACTCGCACCTGATGGACGATGGGGATAACACACCACACACACACACACACACACACACACACACACACACACACACATATATATATATATATTTTTTTTACGGTACTAAAATACTTTCCCACTCTGTGAAAAGGTTTCTCACCTGACCACTGATCACGATGAAGAAAGTGTCTCCAGGGACGCCGTGTCTCACAATATAGTCACCATCCCTGTAATGGTGCTGAACGAAAGCACATACATGTAATATGTGTAGTGTGAACACTAGATCTGTCAATCGATTAAAACATTTAATCGACGATTAATCGCACGTTAATATGCGTTAACTCGTGATTAATCGCACGTTTTCAATGTCGACCATAAATCAATAATTCTCATGTTTTTAGTCCTGTAAATAACCGTAACAGATGTTACAGATGTGTAATGATATACATTCATTCATTCATCTTCTACCGCTTTATCCGATCTTCCCTCGGGTCACGGGGAGCCTGTGCCTATCTCAGGCGTCTATGGGCATTAAGGCAGGATACACCCTGGATGGAATGCCAACCCATCGCAGGACACACACACACACATTCATACACACATTCATACACTAGGGACAATTTTCCAAGGAGCCAATCAACCTACCGTGCATGTTTTTGGACCGGGGGGAAACCGGAGAACCCGGGGAAAAACCCCCTGAGGCACGGGGAGAACATGCAAACTCCACACACACATGGCCGAGACGGGAATCGAACCCGGATCCTGGCAGGTGTGAGGCGAACGTGCTAACCACTAAGCCACCGTGCCCCCTTAATGATATACATTTCTCTCAAAATCTCTCCCTTTAATAAAAGTATTGATGATTTAATATTTATTTTACTCTGGAAATGATTCTTTTAATATGAATTTCTTGTTAATTACAATGTTATTTTGTTTAGTGTTGGTTTGAAGTGTAAAATATGGGACGTGGCTCCTTTAAGAATTGTGTTCCGGTTGCTTTTCCATATAAACTGGTGATACGGTGTTTAGGTTATACGGAAGCGCTTTATTGCGTTCAGTAAAAATGCGCTTTATTGCAGTAATACGGATTTGGGAATGCCATGCGCTTGCTTAAGGTTCCGTACGGTAATATACGCTAATATAGTGAGGAGATCGTACCTGTTGTGAATGCGCATCTTGGGGGTGTAATTCGGGGGATTTTTTATTCATTATTCTCTATAATTATTCATTATTCATTTGTTCTTTTTTGTTGTTTACAACGCAAAGTGAAGGAAAAGATCCCTCACATAGTAATGCACACTGCGTTAATCGCGCGTTAATAACGTTAGAGCGAATTTTTGCGTTAATAGCGCGTTTATAACTTTGACAGCTCTAGTACATGGTCTCTGTAACGTTGCCAGGTTGGGAGATTTTACCTCTTGTAGAGCGTCTGAGATTTGAATGAGATCTTCCTCTGGTAATGCGCAGAGTAACGGCACACTGAGGGGAAATAAACAGTAAATAAATAAACAAATAAACGACCAGGACGTCACTGATCCTGATCCTCGTCGTGTGTTTGCATTTTCCCAAGAATTATTCCTGGGATTGGATCGTGCAGGACGCGGCGGGAATGTTGTGCGTACACGTGGTTTGGAAACCCTGGAGGAAACTTGAATGGAATGACGGAAGGCATGCAGGGATGTTTGTGTGTTGTGTGTTTTGTGTGTTTGTGTGTTTGTGTGTTGTACAGATTAGTGACGGAGCTGAAATGAAGGTCCTGACCTGCGGAGAACATCCACACACTGGGTGATGCGGAAGACGCTGCTCCTCTGCATGATTCTCTGAAACGTCTGGCGCTCGAACACCCACAGCTTACTGCTCATCAGGGCTGGGAGAGAGAGAGAGAGGGAGAGAGAGAGGAGAGAGAGAGA
>JACRUU010000005.1:35367868-35390368 GCA_030449085.1 Kryptopterus vitreolus
GGGATCACGTCGTGGGGGGGGGGGGGGGGTGTTGCCAAATATAAATACAACATCGTCAAAGAGACTAAAACAAAAGGCGTGAAAGGGAACAAAAATCAGCCTCACTCCAGATTCTTG
Organism: Kryptopterus vitreolus; assembly: GCA_030449085.1. Lineage (NCBI taxonomy): Eukaryota > Metazoa > Chordata > Actinopteri > Siluriformes > Siluridae > Kryptopterus > Kryptopterus vitreolus. The sequence continues at coordinate 35,367,986 of JACRUU010000005.1, forward strand.
CTGTGGCTCATGGGAGGATTCTGCAGGATGACATTCAGGTCCAGGTTTGTGGGTTCTGTAATCACAGATCTTCTCTTCAACCTTAAGGATGAAGCATGGTGTTGCCCTGAGGAACGAAAAAAAAAACACATTCTGGATTAATTTTTTTTATGGCAGATGCGTTTTTTTTTTTTCTTCCCCTAAAGGGATTTAGAAGTGGGTTTCGATTTCTATCCAAGCATAAACCTGAGCAGCTGTGGGTTTGGAGGGGTTGCCGAGCAGCAGACGCGTCTGTCTACTTGCACACAATCCAAAAAAAAAAAAAAAAAAGAGAGAGAGAGAGAGAGAGAGAGAAAGAGAGAGAGAGAGAGAGATTTTTAAGGTTTTTGGTGCGGTGAATTCAAAAATAGACGGATTATTTGATTATATTTATTATATCGGATGTTTTGGCTGCATCAATAATATCTGCATAAAAAAAAAACACTCATGATGTTTGTGTGATGGTTTTTATCGTTATCAATCCATTTTTAAGCACAACGTCCCCCTTGGCGAAGTGGAACGAAAAATTTAACGTTACGGCGGCAAGGAAAAAGTGGCTGACATTTGAAGCAGTACAAAGTGTATACAGTAAATATAAATAAATATGAAAGAGAGGGAAAAATAGGACAATAATAGTAATAGTTGCACAACCAAACAAAAAAAATCGCACTGGGTTATTATAACACAAGTTTAAACTGTTGGTGTGTATATATATATATATATATATATATATATATATACACCATTGTTTGTTTTATATTATTAGAATTATGTGCAATTATCTTTGTCCATTCCTTAAATTTCGCTATAATGACTGTTTGTTTGTTGTTTGTTTGTTTATTTGGGAGGTGGTAGCTCAGTGCGTAAGGCATTGGTCTTTGGACCAGAAGATTGCAGGTTCAGGTTCAAATCCCACCGCCACCAAGCTTCCATTAGTGGGCACTTGAGCAAGGGCCTTAACCCTCAATCGTTCTGGATAAGGGCGCCTGCCAGATGCTGTATATGTGTGTATATAAAGGTATATATACACAGTATATATGTATATACATATATACATATACATATATATACTATATATATATATATATATATATATATATATATATATATATATATATATAAGTCTTGTTATCTTAACAGTGTGTATATTTATGGTGACTGAGTTTATTTTTTCATCCAATTCAGTTTCATCTCTATAGCTTTTTTCACATGTAAGCATTGTAAACATATGTGATATACATCTCTGATAACCAAAAGCCGCAGGGCGAGGAAACGCTTCTTGTGATGGTTTGACGAGGAAACCTTCGAGAGGAACAGAAGAGGATGCCGTCCTCACACCGAGAGTGTGATTCCAGCGTTACATTAACATTTAAAAGCAGCAGAGAGCGAGAAATATCATGAGCGCCAGAAAGTGTGATCGTGAGTCATGTCTTTTGGAGTTGTGGAACCGACGACGGAGGAACACTGCGTGTTATTTTGAGTGTTGATTCCAAAGCCTTGTTTATTCCCAAAGCATCAAACAAAAGTATCATTCATTCATTCATCTTCTACTGCTTTATCTGATCTTCCCTCTGTTTGTGGGGAGTCTGTGCCTATCTCAGGCGTCTTGGGGCATCGAGACCGGATACACCCTGTATGGAACGAACGCTGACCCATCTCAGCACACACACACACACACACACTAGGGACAATTTTCCAAGGTGCCAATCAACCTACCCGGAGAAAAAAACACCCTGCGGCACGGGGAGAACATGCAAACTCCACACACACATGGCCGAGACGGGAATCGAACCTCCGACCCTGTATGTGTGAGGCGAACGTGCCCCCCCTCCCTACAAAAGTATTCAATCATTCATCTTCTACCGCTATATCCGATCTTCCCTCGGGTCACGGGGAGTCTGTGCCTATCTCAGGCGTCTATGGGCATTAAGGCAGGATACACCCTGGATGGAATGCCAACCCATCGCACGGCACACACACACACACACATTCATACACTAGGGACAATTTTCCAAGGTGCTAATCAACCTACCATGCATGTTTTTGGACCGGGGAGGAAACCAGAGAACCAGGAGAAAAAACCCCTGAGGCACAGGGAGAACATGCAAACTCCACACACACACACACACACATGGCCGAGACGGGAATCGAACCCGGACCCTGGAGGTGTGAGGCGAACATGCTAACCGCTTAAACCGCTTAAACCACCATGGTTAAGCCCCCTCCCTACAAAAGTATTATTATTCTTAATGAATGACCTTTTGATGCCATGCTATTTGGATTTGGTACATGTAGGTTAACAGATGCGACATCGAAGTCACGGGAAAAGGAAAAGGAGGGGGAAGCATCACTTCTCTCCGCGACCTTTCCCTTCAATGGGGTGAAAAGAAATAAATAAGCAAAGCAAACAAAACAGGAAGCGGTCCTACGTGCCCCACATGCTCCATCTCTCTCTCTCTCTCTCTCTCTCTCTCTCTCTCTCGCTCTCTCTTTCTCTCTATCCATCCTGCACTCCTGAAACACCTCGGTGAGCACCGGGGTTGCTGTATTTCCTATTCCTCCCAATCAGGCTCATTTCTTCACGCAGTTCGCATCGCACGTGTCTCTTAACGCGGCGTGAAAAACGATTACCTGTGGCGGCTCCGGGTGACGTGAGGGTGACCCTCAGGCGGTCGAGTTCGCCCTGCAGACGCCGGATGAGATCGTCTTTGGCGTCGAGCTCCAGCTCGAGTTCGTCGATCAGCGCGTCTCTCTGGCGCAGCTCTTCGATCTTCAGCTGGAGAGCAAACTGCAGGTCTCGGAGAGTACCCATGCTGCCAGTAAAAGTTATATATATATAGTATATATATAAAAGTATATATATATATATAATGCAAGATATAGCAACTCTCTCATTCCGAGGTCTCTCTGAGAGACTAACTGGGACAGGAGGAAATAGAGAGCAGGTCATCTCTCACTAATTAGCTCAAAGTGCCAAATGCCCCTTAATTAAAACTATATTATATATATATATATATATATATATATATATATATATATATATATATATATATATATATATATATATATATAACACGAACAAAATGTACCTCGTTTGAAGATCCGTCCCCTCGTCCCCTCACAGTGCCCCCCTAAACATCTGTCGGTTTGCGTACCTGAGCTGCAAAGAAAAAAGAAAAGAAAAAAAAGATAAGAACGAAATCCTTACCTGCTTCGAATTCACGTGTTGTATTCCAGAGCAGCGACAAAAAGAGAAAGAAGAAAAAAAAAACAAAACTGTCCCAGTATTTTTTTTCTTTTTTTTTTATTATGGGCGCATCGTCAGCGAGAGTGAGAGCAAACGCTGTGCCCGAGAGGAACGAAAGAATGAGAGAGGGGATGAGAGGAGCAAGGGGGAGGAGGTGGAGGCGAGAGAGAGAGAGAGGAGAGAGTGCGAGAGAGAGTGCGCGAGAGGGAGGGAGGGAGGGAGGGAGGAAAAAAAAAGAGCGTAAATGGTATTGAGACGGAATGAAAGAATGATGGAGAGATAAAGTCTTTGTATTAAGGCTCACAGGGACAGACATATAGGAAGTAAATGATGCGTAAGGTGCAATGTCGCTTGTCCTACATAGCCAGAAATGCGAATAATCATACACGCTGCAATCATCAGTGTGTAACAAATTTATTCCGTATTCTTTTTTTCTTCTTCTCTTCTTATTTTGATCTCTCTCTCTCTCTCTCTCTCTCTCTCTCTCTATATATATATATATATATATATATATATATATATTTTTTTTTTTTTAAATGTATTTTGCATCAGCTGTATGTGTTAAAATGACAATAAAGCTCACTTGACTTGACTTGACTTGATATATATATATATATATATATATATATATATATATATATATATATATATATATATATATATATATTAGGGTATGTATTTTCTTCTATTCATAACGAGTTATTCTCTCAGGTATTTTTGCACAATTTCTTCTGCATCCTGATTCACACCTGAACACCGGAATGCATATTTATTCATTATTTAAGCGTTGCAACATTCTTCAATGCGTATATACCTATTTTTGCACATTGTTATTTTGTCTGCTTATTTTGCATCCTATTTCGCATACTAATTTGGCCATTTGGATATTTTGAGCATGTATACTTATATTGCAAAATGCATGCTCATTCGTTTGTGCAAACTAATCATTTTGCATACTGGTATTTTTATGCATGCTTATCATGCATACTAATGTTTTGAGTATGCATGCTTATTTTGCATACTAATATTTTTTAATTGTATATGAACATTTTAAGTATGCATACTTATTATGCATACTAATGTTTTGAGTATGCATGCTAATGTTTCGAGTATGCATACTTATTTCATTCATTCATTCATCTTCATCCGATCTCCCCTCGGGTCACGGGGAGTCTGTGCCTATCTCAGGCGTCTATGGGCATTAAGGCAGGATACACCCTGGATGGAATGCCAACCCATCACAGGTCACACACACACACACACACACACACACACACACACATTCATACACTAGGGACAATTTTCCAAGGTGCCAATCAACCTACCGTGCATGTTTTTGGACCAGGGAGGAAACCGGCGAACCCGGAGAAAAAAACCCCCTGAGGCACGGGGAGAACATGCAAACTCCACACACACATGGCCGAGACGGGAATCGAACCCGGACCCTGGAGGTATGAGGCGAACGTGCTAACCACTAAACCACCGTACCCCAACACATACTTATTTTGCATACTAATATTTTAAGCATGATTACTATGTATGATAATTTAGCAATGCAGTAATGCTCGATGTACCGGTCCGTCATGGCGAAGAAGGAACAGAACCGTGCGGTAAACTTCTCGATTTACCGGTCAATCTGCATTCCTACTCTCACCTATGGCCATGAGCTTTGGGTCAAGACCTAATCGGATACAAGCGGCCGAAATGAGCAGGGTGACTGTAATTCTATTTCATTACAGCGCGGTTTTAAGATTATATTGAATACTGATTCATACCTCAACACTTGCGTACAGTTATCGTCACGGTGCCCTCTCTCTCTCCTCGCTCCTCCCTGCTCTTTTCCCCACACACACACAAACACACACACACACACACACACACACACACACACACACACACACACACTCAAATTGGTTTCAGCTGTTCCTGATCCTCTCTCATTCTCGCTCTCCCTATATAAGCCCGGCCTTTCCCAACAATCCGGGTCCGGGCTCGTAGCACTTACGTTGTGACACGGACACGGATGCTTTATACAAATGTCTAACCTCTCGTTCCGATTTCCATGTCAGGTTCCAGTCTGTTCCCGTTTCCCAGTCTGTTCCCGTTTCCAGTCTGTTCCCGTTTCCAGTTGGTTCCCAGTCCTCCACCGCACCTGTTCTCCGGTACTCCCTGCACCCCGGAACGCAGCGCGCAAGGCTCCCTAGCCTGTCTGGCCGCTCCGTATGAGCGGCGTCTCCTTTGTTCCTCGTTATAATAAATCCCTTGTTGTTGAATTCCGGTTCCCCGTGTGTCTGTGCAGAGCAACCCGTTACAGTTATATAGTAGAAGCAAATACTTCATAATCTTCAAAGCTATCATTTTGAGTATCTTTGCTTGCTTGTATACTAGTGTGCATACTTATTTTGCATACTAGTTTTTTGAGTATGCATACTCATATTTTGAGCATGCATACTTATTTTGCATACTAATTTTTTTAAGTATGGATACTAATATTTTGAGTATGCATTTTGAAATATATATATATTTTTTCAAGAAATTCAATGTTGCAATGATTTTCAAAGTGTGCAATGTTTCTTTGTGCTTCTTTTTCTCTTTGCACTTCGTTTACAATGTAACTGTATTCATCAACAAATATGTATCAATATTAATGAAAGAGCAAACAGGGAAAATTATTGATGCGTTGTTGGTTTGCACGCTTATTGTACAAACATCAGGTTCATACTTTCATTCTGCAAACCATCTCTTTTCTTGTCACATGTACACTACAGCACAGTGAAACTCTTTTCTTCACATATCCCAGCCTGTTAGGAATTGAAGGTCGGAGCTCAAGGTCAGCCGTGACACAGCCGTAAGGGATAAGGGTCTTGCTAAAAAAAAAACATACCTCAGTGACAGCTCGGTGGCCTCACCATATGATCAGTAACGAAATTATTAAGCCTTGACTGCGATGGCATGTATGTTTATTGTGCATACTAATATTTGTCTTACCAGTATTTTGAACATGCATTTAAGTCTTCATTCTAATACCTTTTTAAGGCGAGTTTTCTATTTCAGTTTTTTTTTTTCAGTTTATTTAAGTATACTTATATTATATAAACTGGTCTTTTTGGGCAAGTATTCTTCATTTCTTATTCTTTTCGTATCACTTCATATTGTTTTTTGGAGTTCTCAAGTTGTTAATATTTGGATTATATTTAATTACAGAGCGGTATTAAGATTATATTGAATACTGATTCATTTGTACATTTATATTGTTGAAGCAAATACTTCATAATCTTCATTCATTCATTCATTCATTCATTCATTCATCTTCTACCGCTTTATCCGATCCTGGATTCAATGGCAACCCATCACAGGACACACACACACATTAACACACATTCATACCCAACCTACCATGCATGCTTTTGGACTGGGAGGAAACCGGAGAACACGGAGAAAAAACCCCTGAGGCACGGGGAGAACATGTAAATTCCTACACACACATGGCCGAGACGGGAATCGAACCCCGACCCAGCAGGTGTGAGACGAACGTGCTAACCACTAAACCACCGTGCTCCTTCATAATACATTCAATGCTATCATTTTGAGTATCCATACTTATATTTTGAGTATGCATACTTATTTTTCATAGTAAAATTATGAGTATGTATACTTATTTTGCATACTAGTTTTTTAAGCATGCATACTTACATTTTGAGTATTTTGCATATTTTTATTTTTCTTATTGACTTTAAGTAGCTATTCCCATTTTAGCAGTGTATGTTCAGCAACCACACTATCCAAATGATGGGTGTTTTCTATTGTTGATATATATTTTCTCCTTCATGTTTTGCTATTTTTACTGTTTATTTAATTATATTTAATTCATTAGACAAATAAAGCAATGAAGACTCAATAAAGACGCTGAAAAAACACTTGCATGTATTTCACATTCATCACTTTACATTTTACTGATAAATACATTTTAATGTTCTGATAAATACTATTATGTTGAGAATGCATAGTTCCATACTAATTTGTTTTTTTTTATGTTGAGAATGCATATTGTTAAAGCACATCTTATGCATATTTTAAAGTATGCATACTAATAATGTATGTATAAATACAATTTGGAATAGAATTGTATTTTCATCCTTGTGTTTTATTAGTTTATTTAGCATGCTAATATTATGAGTATCTCCACACTGTTATTTCGAGAATGCATTGTATTGTACAGATTAATCATCCATTTGCCTTATATATATCCATCCTTTGACCATTTATTCATATTTTATTCATTTTCAACAACCATACTGTCCAGATGAGGGTTTTTTTTTATACACTAAATAATCAGGATGGGTGCACATCTTTTTTTTTTATGCAAGGGACTAGTGAGAACTAAATAATCAATGAGAAGTGGAATGTAGAACTACAGCAGCACATCTTCAGCAGTGGGGTGTCAATGTGGGTTCTTGGTAAATGAAAATGAAAGTGTGAAAGAAAAAGCAAAGTGCTATAAGACTCCAACTCAGACACTATTCAGCTAAATGGACAAAAGCAAGGGATTCTCATGGTTAGCTTCTGAGAAGCTCGATCAATAATATAGGAGAAGTAGGGCATCAAAATGCATCAAGCTAACCATTCTTTAATATGTTTTTTTGTTTATTTTTAATTTTAGAACACATGATGAACCATCTCAAAACTTATGCAATTTACATATGGTCCTCTTAGAATTCTATTCTTGCGCACAATAAAAGGCATTAATAAACTGTGGCACAAAACTTGCATTTCAGCTGTACCATGCAAAAAATTGGCATGCATATTCTGAGGCAATATTTGCATATTATAGCATATATGCATATATACCCATACCTGTTTGTAGCTAAAATCATTATATTCATTGTTGAAGCTTTATGGTTAGATAGTGGTTATATATATATCTTTATATATACTTTTATATTATATGTCTGACTTTCATTGGTTAACTTTATAATATTATATATATATTGTATATATATATATATATATATATATATATATATATATATCCAGAATATATATTATATATATATATATATATATATAGTATATATACTATATATCCACTGACATATGCATACTATTTTTTAAAGTATGCATACTTATTTTCCATACTACTATTTAAAGTATGCATACTAATTTTTAAAGTATGCATGCTTGTTTTGAATGATTGCATTGTAGGTATCTATTACTATATTTGCCATTATATGTATGTATTTATTTATTTATTTTTATTTCCAGCAGTCACACGATACAGTTTATTGTACAATACAGTTCACTGCACAACACGACTCTTCAGTGATCCTTAACGAGAGACAGGAAGCGGGCCTTTATGTTTCCTAAGTGGCATTTTCCCCTGCTTTTCCTTTAGGGCATGACAAGTCAAATTAAAGTCCGCCAAGTGTCAACTTTGGCTCCTAGACCTCAGTTTGGCATTTCTGTGTAATATCAATCAATTACTATAATAATTACCATTATATTAATCAGTTACCATAATGTTAACAACCTCAAGTTGAACCAAAGTGCTTTTCATCAATAAAAGATAATTAAAACAAATTCTATATAACAATACAATTTAATTAAAAACAACAATAAAAGGACAATAAAAGTACAAAATGGAAAATAATTAAAAAAACAAAGAAATCTCATACTGTAATTTCTCTTTAAGCCGTTACCATAGTCATATGTAGACTAGCTTTTATTAATAAATTGCTAATCAGTGGTGTTACCCTGAAACACAATCTAAAATTCTTTTAAATACGAATACGAAGATGTCATTAATTTGCAATGTCATTAACAAAGCTTGTTTCACTTTTACTTTTGGAAGTACAGCAAATAAAAGCCAGTCATTACAACCCGCCTCCTGCTAACCGCCTTCCAGGCTCCTCCTCCTTGGTTTTCCCCTGAGTTTTTTTTTTTATACCTCTGAAAACATTAAAACGACACTGAAAAATGTCCAAAGCTTGTTCTTGGTGGAAATATTATAATGTGCCGATGTACTTTTCAAAACCATGGATATGCCGATGTTAAACAATTTTCACCCCTTAATTTCTAGATCCTTGTTGTTGTTGTTGTTGTTGTTGTATCCTTGGTATTCTTTAGTTTCACAGTCACAACACTTGAAATTACTGTGCTATATGCAAAATAATCTATGTTTCAGATTGTTTGTCAGACAAAAAAGGTCACAGCATGGCGAATATATACAGTACTGTGCAATAGTTTTGGGCAATAATGCAAACATTTATTATTATTTTTTTATTATTATTATTTATTATTAAACATTATTTACTTTTATCAGTTAACAAAATATATACAATAAAAATAATAGGAAGTAAATAAAGGGAAGAAAATGGCCAATCAAATCAATATTTGGTGTGGCCAGCCTATCTATCTATCTATCTATCTATCTATCTATCTATCTATCTATCTATCTATCTATCTATCTATATATCTATCGATATCTATATCTATATATATATATATATATAATATATATATATATATATATCTATCTATATATATATATATATATATATAGATATATATATATATATATATATATATATATCAATGTACAAAATCTAAAACAAATGTAATTATATGATAGATAGATAGATAGATAGATAGATAGATAGATAGATAGATAGATAGATAGATAGATAGATAGATAGATAGATAGATAGATAGATAGATAGATAGACATTTCTGCGTTAGTTGTGATTGGTCGTATTAAGGATCAGATGTTTGTTTATACAAGTCTGCAATATTTGGCCTCCACACATTCACTAAGCATATTATTTATATACTATTTCTATTACTAAATAGTATACTATTACATATACTATTTAGAATGAATACTTCTTAATTAACATATTATGCTCACTATGTAATATCAGTGTGAAATTGCCTGCACAAAATACATTTGAATAAGAAGTTCTGAGCGGTCATTTTTTCTCACTTCAGCTCTTGTTTCACTTTGATTTTTGATAGGTGGCGCTAACGGAAGCCAGTCATCACCGGACCCGCCTACGAACCGCCTCCACGTCTCCTCCTTCCTGGTTTTCCCCTTTGTGTTTTGATTCCTCCGTGAACATAAACAAGACATTAAATCTATTCTAATCTTTTTTAATGTGCAGTAATATAATTTCCTGCAGATAAAATGTAAAGGTCTGCATTTTCCTGTGATAAAACATGTTTACACCTACTTTCTATCTTCTTGTTTCTGTTTATTGTCCTTGACCTCTATAGATTTCCTTTCCCCGTCATTAGCACATGAAATTACATGCAAAATGGCCTACGTTTTAGCTGCTTTTTAACCTTAGAGCAAAAACACATTGAAAGACAATAGATATGGATATCATATGTCCAATATAATCGGAGTTGAATGACAGAGTAACAATGGAGCAGACGTATTAGATGTGTTTGATCAAAACACACGTCATTGCCATCTGAACCTGGACCAAATCTAGCATTACTGTATCCGACATGGAATTAAACTGTTTATCTTCAAAATACTGGGCTTTTATAGCACTTTTGTCTTTCGACGATGATAGAAATATGTATTTATGTATTTAACATGCATTTCGACCGTATACACCACAGTTTCATTGTGTATTATATTGTATATAGATGGAATAACAACCAAAGCCTACTTGACGTGATTGCTACATCGCTTGATTAATACTATTTTTTATTTTAGTCAGATTTTGACCAATCGTAATCAAACTTGGCAGAATTATAGTTAACTGAACTTGAGACAAAATGATACAGAAATTATTTACATAGTGTGTCGTTTGTCGCTACACTACCTTGTGAAGTCAGAGAAAGTATGTTATGGGATTTACACAGTATCTTTGAAATAGTTATTTGTAATATTTTTTGTTAAATATCATCAAATGTGACCAACTTATTTATAACTATTTAATTACTTTTTTATGTCAATATGTTGACGAAGGGAGCCAGACTACTGTGGTTTCCATGGTAGGGTATACTTTTGTTTTAGATAGAGCGCATGTACCTGTGTGTGTGTGTGTTGTGTGTGTGTGTGTGTGTGTGTATATATATATATATATATACAAACCAGGTATTTATTGTGTCCTGGTAATAACCTGTGAATAAACATGTTGAAAGTTTATTTAATAAGTCAGAACTTTTAGAACATAGAACATAATTATTGTATAAATATAAATATACAGGATAATCTATGTAATTTTTATAGATAAAATAGCTTTGATTTGTATATGAATAAGACATTGCAGGATGCTAGCTAGTGGTCCTTTATTGACTAGTAAATACAAAATATATATAATATATATATAATATCCACAACGAGTCCACAATGAAGGAAGAAAAGCCTCAAACAGGGTCACGTGCTTTCCTCTAAACCTGTGTTGCTGTACAAGTAGAACCTTCAATGTCCTGATCTGCGTGGTAACAACAGCGTGAGATTTTCTGATTGGCTGTAAATTCAAAAAGGGGCGGGGTTTTATCTCTCTTATTGCTGGAGCTGTGGGAACTTTCACTTCAGTGCGTTGGAAGCGTTGAGAAGCGTGCAGTGGTGTGGAAGACCCGAGAACACAGGGCCAGCTGTTTATAACATATAAATACATACATACATAGGACATTTCTTCCGAATTTCGCTGCTAAAGATGAATCTTCTGCTGTCTGTCGTGGTGCTCGCTGTGTTCAGCGCAAGCGCGTTGGCAAAGACGTGTAAGTTTGATGTTATTTTTTCCTATAACAGGCCTCGTTCCCGCGACAAGGATATTGTTTTTTGTATTTCTAAACATCTCTGTAATTTGTAATTATCATTAAAAACATTCTTTTGTCTATTCAAGTATTAGTAATAACTATTAAATGCTCGTTTTATGCATTTGCAGCGCAATTGTCTCTGTTTTGAGATACTGTTTACCGATGCTGAAAAAAGTAAACGTATTGAAACAAATAACAAACATTTCAATTCATTTACATGTGCATAATATGTTTTACTTTACTTTCTTTTTTAATGATCTGTTCGACGCCCAAAACACGAGTGTTTGGAAAATCCCCCAGATTACTTTCACTTTAGGTTTTGTCGGGGTTGCGTAGAGAGCATGAAATAATATATATATATATATTTATAATATACCGAAAAACGAATACAATTCGTTTAAAAATGGATGGATCAACAGAATAATAAAATAGTACACTTAAAAATCCGAATTGAAAATATATACGTAAAAATGAATATTGCAAAAATAATGAATACATTTACAGATAAAAAGTTATGGCCAAACATTGGACTATACAGGATTGGACTCATGTATATGTGTGTATATATATATATATATATATATATATATATATATATATATGTGTGTGTGTGTGTGTGTGTGTGTGTGTGTGTGTGTGTGTGTGATTGGGCTCTGTGTGTGTGTGTGTGTGTGTGTGTGTGTGTGTGTGTGTGTGTATGTATATATATATATATATATATATATATATATATATATATATATATAATCAAACGTACATGTATGTTAAAAAGTTTTATTAATAATCAAGAGATCGTTTTTCGTTAAACAGGCGCAACACTGCCACCTTATGGTGCTACCAGGTCGTGCTTGTCATGGTGTTTTCCATACTTAATAAACATGCATGTGTATCTTCACCTCCAGCTGCACCAAAAACCCAGGTTTACAGCCGTAACCCTGGTGAGTATGGCAAAGACAACACGCTGATCTGCCACGTGAGCGAATTCCATCCCCCAGACATTGAAATCAAACTGCTGAGGAATGGCGTGGAGATTCCAAATGCCAAGCAGACCGACCTGGCCTTCGAGCAGGGATGGAAGTTCCATCTGACCAAGAGTGTGGATTTTAAGCCTGCCAGCGGTGAGACGTATGCCTGCAAAGTCAGGCACCTGAAGGAGGAGAAAATCTACACATGGGGTAAGACTGGATCTGTGTTAAATATTCTTTGATGTTATGTTGACGCACTTATGCTTAAAAGCAGTTATGAGCTTTTTTTTAAAACAAATTTTTTTTTCACCCCTTTGCAGAGCCAGACATGTAAAACCCCTTCGCACACTTTGTAAGTATCAAAATGTTCTAAAGGCGTCAGTACACTTTGAATAATTTATTCTATTTAAACAAATATAAATCAATGTAACATTTTTTTTTTGCTTTGCAGATTCTTTCTATTATAGCACGTGCAGACCAATTCATCTGTCATCAGTAAAATAAAACTGTATATCTGTCTGTAAAGGGCTGGGCGATATGTAACACGCATCCCAAACGATTCCAGATATGCAAACGAGAACGCAATTTGTTTAGCAAACAAAGCACTGGGTGAGGAAGCATGAAATAATGCACACGATACGGGATGGAATTATTCAAAAAGCATTTATTGTGATGTGACAAAAGCCAAAAAAAAAAAAAATTTTTTTTTTAAATAAATAAATATGTAAAAGTCTGTCACCCAGCCCTGTTATTTCACTTTTCAGTTAATCACGCAATATCTTTACAGTCTAAAATGTAATAAATACAACTTTCTTTGGTCTGGAAAAATTTAAATGCTTTGGAAAGGTTTTTTTTTTATATATTATACGATTGTTTCCTACACTATTTTATTTCTGACTTGTTTATGATTTTTGTGGGGTGTAAAGTTTGGTAGTTTTCTGTTTGCTTTAATTACCTTTCATTTAAACTATTGTTTAAAATGTAAACTGATGTCAAAGTTGCTAATAGACAACTATTAAAGTAAGATGAATTAAAGATTCACAAAACTGACTGTGGTGTTTATTTTTGTGTGTGTGAGAAAGAAAAATTTGTATCCGCAGTACAGAAGGTAAATTAGTTTTACTGTTTATCTTTTTATGCATTATTTAACATCAAGATATTTCTGATATACTTTTATGTCTAGGCAATGTTTCAGTCAGAATGAGTTTATTACATTTTCAAAAAAAGCCATTATGACTGTTTAATGCTGCAGAGATTATATCAGTACACTTCTTTCCACTTAGTGATTAATGTAATGGATGCGCCACATTTAATATACGCATAATTAATAATGTAAATAGCTACCACTTTCTCACTTTCTTCCCAAGAATCAGGCGTAAACAAATTACCGTCCTCAAAATACACCACTAAGAAACCACTAGTGGGCCCCTGAGGAAGGCCCTTAACCTTCAATTGCTCAGTTGTAAGTCACTATGGATAAGGGCATCTGCCAAACACTGTAAATGTAATCCAGATATATATAAAGTTGATAGTCAAAGTTTGTGCATTTAGATATGTTGAGGGATCTGGCGACAGAAAATGTAATATATTCTGATCAAATAAACAAAATGATTCCAAAAAGATTTAAGAACGCAATTTTTTTTTGTGCAATTCTTTAAAATGACAAAGATTCGTCTCAGAATCAGATCCTGTCCCGAGGTGTAGTACAATTATTCGTTACCTTAATAAAGTAGAAATTTTGGGTATCTTTACTGGAGTAATTCTTTTTCAGCTGACTTTTTATTTCTACTCTTTACATTTTCATGCAATTATCTGTACTTTGTACTCCTTACATTTTACAAATAGCCCTCATTTACTCCTATTTGTTATAGTTCAAAAAATAACAAGAAAAAAAAACCTATCCGGATGGAGGAAAAAGAATTACTTAATTTCTACTTAAGTAAGGTAACGAATAATTGTACTACGTTACTTGACACCTCGGGACGAATGTGTTTCTGAGAGGAATCTTTGTCATTTTAAAGAATTGCACAAAACGATTGGATGACTTTAGTGATTTTTTTTAAATCGCGTTAAAAATCGTTTTCGAATCATTTTGTTTATTTGATCAGTATATACTCCATTTTCTGTCGCCAGATCCCTCAACATATCTACACGCACAAAATTAGACTATCAATTTTATATATTTATATACAACTGGAAGGGGCACGGTGGCGTAGTGGTTAGCACGTTCGCCTCACACCGCCAGGATCCGGGTTCGATTCCCGTCTCGGTCATGTGTGTGTGGAGTTTGCATGTTCTCCCCGTGCCTCAGGGGGTTTTTTCGGGTCTCCGGGTTCTCCGGTTTCCCCCCGGTCCAAAAACATGCACGATAGGTTGATTGGCACCTTGGAAAATTGTCCCTAGTGTATGAATGTGTGTGTGTGTGTGTGTGTGTGTGTGTGTGTGCCCTGCGATGGGTTGCATTCCATCCAGGGTGTATCCTGCCTTAATGCTCATAGACGCCTGAGATAGGCACAGGCTCCCCGTGACCCGATGGAAGATCGGATAAAGCGGTAGAAGATGAATGATATACAACTGGATTACATTTGAATGTGATTGGATGAGATATAAACATATACCATTTCGACACCATGTTGGTTTGTACGCGATCCATCGCACCTGCACACGACACACTCCAGCGAGGACATGACCAGTGTTGGGGTCAAAAAGTGATTATTTCTCCACTACTGGCTCAAACGAGTGTTTTGTCCCACGCAAATTAGGCTACAGTAGGGAGTTCTGTAGAGAGACGTTCGAATAAATTAGTGCGATCGGTGCGGCCTAAACGTTTGTCCTTAAGGGCACCCCCCCTCCTCCTTACATTACCTTTTATACCTTTGGAAACCAGTACTTTCACACTATTACTTGAGTAAACTTCTACAGAAGTCCTTTTAAACCCTGGTATCTACACTTCTACCCGAGTTATGAATGGGGATATATTTGGTGAAGATCTCCATGTGGGATCATGGGTTTATGATGATTCCTCGAAACAACACACCATGTAGGTTGAGCGGACATGATGAAATGACGTCATTCACCGTAAATAGGGTCAGCTCGGGACACCTGCAATCAAACCGGCCTTGCAGGACGGAGATGCGGGTTCCGAAAGACCGAAGACTCACGACAACATGGCAACAAAGTTGTTCGTTTCATTCGCGAGTTTATACAACGAGTCCCGTTGATTGGCTAATGCTCCACATCCTAGAGCGTCCAATCAGCGAGCGGCGTCTGCAAGTCGCACTTAGCAATCCCCCATCCCATACCCCCCCCCCCCCCCCAAAAAAAAAAAAAATCGGATGTGTGTGTGTGTGTGTGTGTGTGTGTGTGTGTGTGTCGTCACATCCGCGAGAAACCTCTCGTCGGAAGCTAACGCTGAAGAATTCGCCACGGGTCGTTTAGTACAAATCAAATGTCAACATGATCTTGACGATAAAACCTCTCCAAGGGAAAGAGTGCAGCGTCCAGGTGGGTGTTAGCGGGGAGCCTAACGGGCATCAGGCCTTTCCCGTGGCTAGCTAGATCGCTATCTGCCTTGTGGACGGGATGTAGCTTTCTGGCTAACAGGCTAGCTGTAACTTGAAAATACACACAGAAGCGGGTTTATAACACTAATACCACTAATAATAATAATAACAACAACAACAATAATAATAATAATATGCAGCCTGCTTGAGAGTCGCCTTTGTATCAGAATCCGAAACGACACTGTATTCGATATGTAGTGCACTATGTAGGGCGTAGGAGACATTATTCATACACTTCCCAGTAGTGCACTGATCCAGTGCGCATGCTGTTATTTGCAATTAGACCAATCAGATGAACGTTACGTACATCTGATTGTGTGTTGATATGTAGTGCACTATATAGGGAATAGGAGACATTATTCATACACTTCCGACGTAGTGCACTGATCCAGTGCGCATGCTGTTATTTGTAATTAGACCAATCAGGTGTACGTTACGTAGGGCAGCCATAAGAAGAAGCTGTACGTTAAACGCGTCTACAATGTTA
Source organism: Kryptopterus vitreolus (assembly GCA_030449085.1). NCBI lineage: Eukaryota > Metazoa > Chordata > Actinopteri > Siluriformes > Siluridae > Kryptopterus > Kryptopterus vitreolus. The sequence continues at coordinate 35,385,038 of JACRUU010000005.1, forward strand.
AGCAGAAGAATGAGTAAGTCTCGTGTGATTCGATACTGAACAAAAAGCATCGCACGTTATGTACCGGGACCAGAATTATGTCGTTCTTCTCGTGATACCTCCGGTTCGAGTCGTTTTTTGGTCACGTGACTCCAATAGACGTTGAACAAATCAATCTTTTTTTTTTTGGTCTGTATCGTGACGTTGACAATTATTGGAGTCGACTCGGAGTCGACTCCAATAATTGTCAACCTCACGATATAGACAACTATAGGAGTCGACTCCAATACTTGTCAACGTCACGATACAGACCAAAAAGACTCAGTCACTAAATGCCACTAATGTGTTATATATATATATATATATATATATATATATATATATATATATATATATATATATATATATATATATATATATATATATATATATATATATATATATGTATGTATGTATATGTAGAGAGAGAAGTTGAACTATTGTTTAATAAGACTTCTGTAGAAATTTAAGTCAGCTCAAGCAAAAGTACTGGTTTCAAAACTGCTTAAAGTATAAAAGTAATGTAAGGGGGGGAAAAAATGGCATTAAGGACAAAAGCTTAGGCCGCGCCGATCGCAATCGTTAATTTATTGAAACGTCTCTGTACTAAACTAACACATGAGTATCTTGTAAAGCTGCTTTGAGACGATGACACATTGTAAAAAGCGCTTTATAAATAAAACTGAATTGAATCGAATAAACTCCCTATTTTCCCGTCATTGGCATGAAGATGACAACGGAAACAAATCGTCACTTTTAAGAAATAATCTTTTTTATTTCCCCCAACACTGGTTATGTCCTTGCTGAAGTGTGATGTAATTTTTGCAGGTGCGATGGATCGAGTACAAACCAAATAGGGTGTCAGAATGTTATATGTTTATATTTCAGCCAATCACATTCACTCTATCCAGATGGAGACGTTTACTTGTGGGTTTTTTTTTTGTTTGTTTTTTTTAAATGTTGACAAGCCAAAATGAAATTGGAGCTATTTTTAAACTGTAAAGTGTAGAAAATGCAGATAATTCTGTGAAAATGTAAAGAGTAGAAGTAAAAAGTTGCCTGTATAGTGTAAATAGTAGTTAAAAGTATAGATACCCAAAATTTCTACTTAAGTAATATAAGTATAAGTATATAAGTATATATATATATATATATATTACATACATACATACACACACACACACACATATATGTGTGTGTGTGTGTGTGTGTATATATATATATATCTTCATCTTCTACCGCTTTTATCCGATCTTCCCATCGGGTCACGGGGAGCCTGTGCCTATCTCAGGCGTCTATGGGCATTAAGGCAGGATACACCCTGGATGGAATGCCAACCCATCACAGGGCACACACACACACACATTCACACACACATTTATACACTAGGGACAATTTTTCCAAGGTGCCAATCAACCTATCGTGCATGTTTTTGGACCGGGGGGAAACCGGAGAACCCGGAGAAAAACCCCCTGAGGCACGGGGAGAACATGCAAACTCCACACACACATGACCGAGACGGGAATCGAACCCGGATCCTGGCGGTGTGAGGCGAACGTGCTAACCACTACGCCACCGTGCCCCACTGTGTGTGTGTGTGTGTGTGTGTGTGTGTGTGTGTGTGTGTGTGTGTGTGTGTGGAAAGTGGATAAAATCTTGAGAACTGAATATACTCAAAATAATATTAAAAAGAAACGTATTAAAATGTACAGCTGCGATCATTGACAATAGAACTGGACTTCTGAAGTCGAGCGCATTCATCTTTTGGCTGTTGATTGTCAGGTGGCAGAAAACGAGAAGGTGTCGAAGGTGAAGGAGCTGGTGTACGAGCGCTTGAATATTCCGCCGCATCAACAGCGGCTGCTCTATAAAGGAAAAGCCCTGGCAGGTACGAATCGGGACGGTCCAAGAGGAGACGCGTTTAAATTAGAGGGGGGGGGGTAAAATTTGGTGAATAATCAAGTTGATCAAGTACGCTTCCGTGTGTTCAGACGAATTCAGACTGAGCGATTATTCCATCGGTCCGGAGGCCAAGCTGAACCTGGTGGTGCGGCCTCCAGGAGAGAAAAACGGCGGCTCGGCAGTCAGCGGTAACTCCAGTGGGAGCACTGGGAACACTGGGAGCGGAGTGTGGCAGTTACTGTCCACCGTCCTGGCCAAACACTTCAGTCCTGCAGATGCAGCCAAAGTCCAGGAACAGCTCATTAAGGTACTTCTGAACTGATATCATACATGTGAAATTTAAAACCATGTTAATCAGTGAATCGCCCGTTTTAATGATTCGGTTCAATCAAAATGACTCACTTTTGCTCAGAGACACAAAATCAATGCTGTGACTTTTGTTTGTTTGGGAATATTTTTGTTGACAAAATCTAGCACGAAATAAAGTGACGTCAAAATCCGAAACGCATCTCGCAATCTATATTTATTTCTGGTTTATTGAGCCGTTGTATAAAATCGATGCTATGGGCGAAGAAAATTTCTTTTTAAAAATTTTTATTTATTTATTTATTCATAAATATCTTATTTTGTTTTATTTCTTAATAAAAAAAGTTCTTCTGAAACCAAGTAGAACTGTTTTTAAAGTAAAAAATAAAATAAGTATTAAAAAGGTTTCAGGGGTGGGGAAGGGAGTGGATGCATCGCACACAATGTTTACACTGCCCCCTACGGTCCAACACTTGGAAGTGCAGCCGTAATTTTGTATTTATTTATTTATTTAAGTACAGGTACTAATAAAGTTTATTTTAAAAAGCAAGGTATCGCGGTACATTTTTAGTCCCGATATTTATCATTTATATTGTACACCCCTACAAATACCACACTGCCCCCCCCCCTTGAGATAATTGCTTTAAAATGCTATAAATATAACTACAAAAACAGAAATAGCGCTAATTAATTAAAGATAAGCATTTTGTTGTTGTTGCCGCTTCCCCCCCCATACAGGATTACGAACGTTCCCTCCGACAGCTCAGCCTAGACGACATCGAACGCCTGGCCGGACGTCTCCTGCACCCCGAGGCGGAGGGAATGGACATGTCGTACATGGACTGAGACAAGCTTCAGCGTGTATATAAACATAAACAGACACACAAACAGGAAAGCACACTTTTGACAGCAGCGACCTGACGTTCAGGGAAGGAAACAAACAAACAAAAAGAAACGAGGACGTATAGAAACGTCTGGACTTGTAAGACCACGTCTGCTTACCGTCTGTCCGGCCGGTGCGTGGCTCAGATCCATTTGCGTACATGACTGCCGTCAGCATGCTCCATTAACCCCACCCCCCTCTCCATCACTCCATCCTTTCCATTCCGGAAGGAGTGAAATTCCAGATGCGGGAAGGCATGACGACACCACGAGTACAGATTAAACATTGCACATGAAGGCTGGTGGTGTTTGATTTCCGTTTCTAACTACACTTCAATCTCTTATTCTTATTCTTCTTCTTTATCCGGCCGAATGATTTTCGTTTCGGGGGCTCGGAGGACGAGATCCGGGCGGCACGCCGGGAGAGTTTTAGAAATTGCCCCGAGACGCATTGCATCGGTTACTTTTACACCCCCCCCCCCTTTTTTTTTTTTTTTACTACCATCATATACCTCACCGTGTACAGAAGTGCAGTACGGTATTCCTCTGGCTCGTCGCCATGGAAATGTAAAATCCAGTATTGAAAGGGTTGATTTTGTTTTTGTTGTTTTTTTATTTTAAAAAGCTCGAATAATCGTATCTCGTGCGGAACGTTTCCTCTCTACACGACGCCTCACGAACATATTTATGATTGTCAAGGAGTTGCGTTCATCGGCAAAGTTCGTGTCGGGTCACGTGACCACTCGGACTCTGTAAATCCTGTTTATTATTATTAAAACTTGCAACATTCACACGATTGCCTTTATCTTTTCTTCTTTTTTTTTTCTCCCACCACCAATCATTGGGCTCTTGAGTAAGGCCCTTAGCTGTGCTCCAGGGGTCCTGTATCATGGCTGAGTTTAAAATGGACTGTAATGCTGTTGCCTTTGCTCTATTTTTCTTTCTTTCTTTCTTTCTTGGCTATTGCTTTTTTTCTTTTCCTTTCTTCCTTGGCTAGTGCTTTCTTTCTTTTTCTTTCTGTGGTATTGCCTTCCTTCTTTCTCCTTTCCCTGTGCTATTGCCTTCTTTCAATTTCCAACATTTGCAGTTTAGAACCCGGAGAAAAACCCCCAAACTCCACACACAGATGGCCGAGACGGGAACCCGGACCCTGGCGGTGTGAGGCGAACGTGCTAACCCCTAAACCACCGTGCCTCCTAAAAGCTAATTATAAAATAGTTAAAAATAATGGAACCTACATCAGGGCAGTGCTGGAATTGCAAATGGAGCAAATTAGGTTGATGTTAGATTTGTGTAAACGACTCGTTTAACATAGAAAAATAATGTATTAAATGATGTAGGAAAATTAAAAAGTCTGACAAATGGGTAAATTTCAAATTCTATCTGCCCCCCCCCCCATTCATTATAGGTCATGGAATTTCAGCTTTTAAGGAAAAAAAGAGAAATCAGTGAATTTGTAGATTTTCCAATGATGGTAAAAAAAAAACAACAAAAAATTGCCATACATTATATACACCATATTGTATAAAATTCTTTGTTGAACAGTAAAAATTCCCAGCAAATCAGATGTCGTTACAGAAACCTGTGTTCGGAATGAAAGACGGAACCCGAATCAGAAAAGTTAAAAAAAAAAAAAAAAAGGACTTTCTATTAAACATAAATGTATCTTTTATTTGTCTATTTGGCTTAGAATATACACTACCAGGTTACAACGGCGCATGTGGCCAAAGACGATTATTTTTCAAATTGAAATCATACATTTCATACTGGAATATAAAACAAAATTCTCTGATATACGGTATGTAATATTTATATATATTTATATATTAATACAAGTTTGGAAATGTACAAAGATGAAGACATGAAAGGAATAGCGATGGATGTAAAAAAAAAAAAAAAAAAAAAAGACATACAGGTTAAAGTTCTTCTGTGCTTCTGCTTTTCCTCTCGTGCCGTTCATTTTGGCAAAATCACGCCGATAGCGAATAGCCGTTAAGCGGACCGAAGGCGTAACGTGTGCACCGGGTATATGGTGTAAGTGGACACGGTCCTCAAAACGCTGTAAATGAACGCGAGTGTGTGATACGTACAGGCGGGGTTTTGTTAGTTAAAGGCGTTTGATGTTGCGCAAAAGTCGTCCTGGGATCAATGAAGCGTCGCTCGTGATGGTCGTGACATGCAAATACAGACAGGTTTGGAGGTCGTTACCACTGATGGACTTTA
>JACRUU010000005.1:35392868-35412868 GCA_030449085.1 Kryptopterus vitreolus
AAATAAAAAATAGAACTCACAAAAAGTCATGCTTTAGTGCTCCGCGTATTCATGTGGATTTCACGTCCAAAGTGCACCTACTACTTTATATCTTCTTGAATTAAAGGTATACGTTTATACAAAACCCCTCCGTAATACAAGAGGAGAATGAGAACTGCCTGTACTTCCTGTTTGGGCCCCGTTACATCCATCCCAGGCATGGTGGGTGAGTCATGTGTTCGCTGGCACACAAGGATCAGCATTCCAAACCTCACGGCACCTCACTCACACAAGCTGCAAACTTGTTCTTGCAAAACCAGTGGCTGCTGGGAAATCACTCGGAAGTCATATGACGCATTATGAACAGAGTGCATTAGTCACGACTGGGGTTCGACTCGAGACTCGACATCAACACAACTGTCCATCAAGATCACAGCAAATCCATTCGCACACACACACACACACTTGAACGGCACGGCGTTAATACGGACACTGGATATGTAAATAAATAAATAAATAACTTACAACGGACATCTGATTGATGTGATGAGAATACATGGATCATTCTAGATTCCTTGTTGGAACTACAGTCATGTGGCCTGTTTCCAAAACAAACACCACCTCAGGAAGTAACCATGACCAAAAAGTCACCTATTCACCAACAATACACTCTCAAAACAGCTTGCATGCAAAATACATAAACAGCGACAATAAATCCCTTAGCACTAACATAATTTATCCATCATCATCTAAAAATTTTAAGATAGTAAATATATTTAAGGGGCACGGTGGTTTAGTGGTTAGCATGTTCGCCTGACACCTCCAGGATCCGGGTTCGATTCCCATCTCGGCCATGTGTGTGTGTGGAGTTTGCATGTTCTCCCCGTGCCTCAGGGGATTTATCTCCGTGTTCCCCGGTTTCCTCCCGGTCCAAAAACATGCACGGTAGGTTGATTGGCACCTTCAAAATTGTCCCTAGTGTATGAATGTGAGTGTGTGTGTGAGTGTGTGTGTGTGTCCTGCGATGGGTTGGCATTCCATCCAGGGTGTATCCTGCCTTAATGCCCATAGACGCCTGAGATAGACACAGACTCCCCGTGACCCGAGGGAAGATCGGATATAGCGGTAGATGATGTTATGAAAATGTTATATCAAAATTACTGCGATATCACCAACAAATCGATATATATGTGCCAATATACCCATTTAGAACCATCTAATAACCTATTGACCTAATTTTTTTTAATTGATGTAGCTGATTTCAGGTTTACACGTTCCAACGCCATTCGTTTACAGTCAGGAAAACGTACAAGTTGAATTTTAACCGATTAACGCCAGTTTATAGTTTATCTCCATGTGGCCCCTTGAGAACGGCCCGTAACCCTCAAATGCTCAGTTGCAAGTCGCTCTTGATGCCGTAAACGTAAACATCCTACACAATATCACTTACTATTACACCAAGTGAAACACCTTTACAATTACGTCATCTATACAAGTGAGCAGGTTCCGGGTCAAGGGTCCGACTGTGGTGCTTCATAACGGTGGGACGTGAACTCGATACCTTCTGATCAGTCCACATGCGCCGATTAAAGATGTGTGTGTGATTTCTGACACGACGAGTATCTTCGCAACGATATTCGAACCAACCTGCATGGTGACCAGCCTGTCGTCCACCATCACCTCCTTGGTCAAAAAGTCGGCGCCGATCGTGGCCTTGTACTGGTTGCTGAACTTGTTGTTGACGTACTGGTTCATTAGAGAAGTCTTTCCGACCCTGAAAAGGAGAATGGAAGAAAATTTTGGGGGGGGGGGAAAATGATGTAAACAAGCAAACAGCGCACTAGATCAACGTTATAACTAGTCATTATAACAGCAAACAAAAAAAGATCGGTAAATAGCGATGTCTCGACACCGACGAGGAAAAACCAACAAGATTTCTCTCATCGGGAACACAATATACGGACAAAAGTCACTACATTAAAGGATTATAAAACATGATTTTGAACACTATTCCATATTTAGTTCCCATTTAATGTTATACGAACCTCTATAACATTCTATGGCACGTGTCAAACACGAATGTGGCCCAATACGTCCTTTTCTGTGGCTTAAAAGGTGTATAATCATCTTAAAATAAGGCTGTGCTGCTCTAAAGCGTTCAATTGACCACAAAATACATCTTCCACAATGCATGTGACTATGCTACTCGCAAAGTGACGCGAGGGCGATTTTTCCAACAGTTTCAATCCCAAAATGTCCAGGAAAAACTGGTGCAGATGGTCACCATGTGACCAAGAAAAATGGGACCGCGAATACATGTTTGTGCTTGGAGGAGAAAAACCCGGTATGTCGTTTGAGTTATGAGGCCACGTCGCTCATCAAAAACTATACACTTATAGTCTTACAGTTATACAACTGGCCCTTCGAGGCCTACCATAGTGCTGATGTGGGCCCCCCACGGTGAAAACGAGTTTCACATTGCTGGTCTATAAGGTTGACATCAGAACTCTACAGCAGGAGACATTTCCACTCCAACCCATGTAAAGTCCCAATACTTTTGCTCATATAAATCAGTCCAGGTGGTAACAATTAAAAATAAATAATAATAAATAAATACAAAACGCCACATTCTTAACTTAATCCCAAGCTCTGTCCCCAAGTGTATTCCTACAATTAAGAAACTAGAAAGTTCAACCAATTACACATCGTTTTTATCCATTTATATTTCATTTAAAAGCTAGTATACAGCACTATACTTTCTTGTAATGTATTATAAATCTTCGATGTGGTATATGGTGTGACCATGTGACCAAGATGTTACTATAGAAGTCCAAAAGGGTGCATTAATATTAAACTACGGTTCGAATTACATTCAAGAGTAACTTCAGAGATCTGTGATTCGTAAAATGCGGATTGTCGAAGGACAATCAAGACTTCGGTTAGACTGCCAAAATCCGAGCCACGCCTAAAACCAGACTGAAATCGGCCAGAAAAAAAAAAAAAAAACCAAGGCGGCACGGAAAACAAGGGGAACTCCTGAATACCAAAGTCCTCTAACTTACAGGTAAAAACATAAATAAATAAATAATACGAAAGTAAAAGCTCACTTTGGGTCATGTGACCACTGGGCGAGGAGCATAAAAAAAAAAAAAAAAAAAAAAAAAAAAAACCCAAACAAACGTGATTTGGTGATTATGCATACTATAAAAAAAATCCCTAATATGGAGACATGATTTTAAATTAAACTTAAAAAAAGGTCTTCCTCACAAGGTCAAGATAAAAAAAAAAAAAAAAAAAAAAAACGGAGGGGAAGAAAGTAAAAAAAACAAACAAAAACACCACACGAGAAGAAGGAGAGAAAAATCCCAGCCGGAAACAGAGCATTTGATTAGACGACTCGTTTGCATACTGCACAAGCCTCACCCTTTATTTATTTATTTATTTATTTAAAGAATATCTGAATTGGAAAAAAAAACGTCAAAAATCCCATGAATCTTCGTGATTACATTTTTCCCCAAACTGGGCGAAGAACAGAAAGCTCGCGTTTAACATATTTATAAGGATATCGTGGCATCGGTGTTACAAAATGGAGGATATATTTATATTCACGGGACGCGTTCGATTCATTATGTTCCAATCAATGATAATATTAATTATAATATTTTATTTGTTTCTTAAAATGTGGGGCTTTTTTCCTCTCTTTTTTCCTCAAGACCCAAGAATACACATTACACACCTGTGAGGAATCAAGTTTGCTTGATCTGCCCTTTGATTTTCCTTTTCTATTTAAAGCAACCTGGATTTCTTGTTTCTTTTTTTCTTTCCTGGGTGATCAATGATCTGCGCTCGGGGGGGGTGGGAGGATCTAGCAAAAATGGGGTGGGGGGGGGGGGGGGGGGGGGGGGGGGGGGGGGGGGGGGGGGGGGTGGGGGGGGGGGGGGGGGGGGGGGGGGGGAGAGACACCACAACCTAGATTAGAATACAGAAATAATAACGGGGAGGAAAAAAAAAACGGCCCTTATCTTGTGGGACAAAACTGAGCAGAAGATTAACACTGGAGGTGTTGGCTTAGCGGTTAAGGTGTTGGCCTTTGGACCAGAAGATTGCGGGTTCAAACCCAACGTGGGCCCTTGAGCAAGGCCCTTAACATTCAATTGCTCAGTTGTAAGTCGCTCTGGATAAGGGCGTCTTCCAAATGCTATAAATTAATATGTTTTTTTTTTTTTTTTTTAACATCCTATCCGAGGGGTGGGCAAACTTTTTGGCTCAGGGGCCACACTGACTTTTAAAATTTGACAGTGTTAGAGTTGCCGGGCCACCAAACATAAACATATAAAAGGCATTCATGTTAATACTCAATGTTTCACCGCGCCTAATGCAGCAATTACGGGACGAGGTCAAATGAATGGAATCAGAATAATGATGTAGTTTGATTTGGACAATCCTGTTCCAATCTTCGGTGGGCCGGATTAAAAGCTCCAAAGGGCCGGGTGTGGCTCCCGGGTCGTAGTTTGCCCATCCCTGTCCTATCCTAAACTTGGTTCTCATTTGCTCTTATGATAATCTCCATTGTTCTGGGATGATGTTCCACTAGATTTGGTGGATTCAGCCATTAGTTAAGTCTGGTATTGGTGCAAGTGAGATGAGACTGTGGTGTTGAGGTCTAGAGAAGATCCGCTCCGATTGACGTAAAGGAAATGATCTCGGAGCTGGATTTGTGAGGAAAAACGTCACAAACATTTCATGCCTCCAATTTCGGGTTAGCAGTTTGGAGAGGAACCATTGTCCACATACCAGCACATGGTCCATTGTCTACACAGCAGCTTTTCTCATTGTGGTGAAATCAAAGAGCTGTTACGTTCCGAATGTAGATGTGCTGTGTGTGTGTGTGTGTGTGTGTGTGTGAGAGGTCGAGAGGACCTATTTACCCAGAATCGCCAAGGATGATCACCTTAAGCAGCACCTTCTTGCGAGACGCCATGACTTCCAGACCAGATCTGAGGAATCGGACACATGAACAGACCATCATAAGCAATCTCTCTATGGAATTCTGGTCCAACATCCTGGGAAAAAGTCATTAATAAACCTAGAAAGGCCATTTGCCATTGAAACAGCCTAGGAATTGTATAGAACGTGATTGCAGGTGACACCAAACGCGCATGCGCAACACTGCCTAGGGCTGGCCAAAATATTAATCAATGCACGGCGTTATAGCGAAATCGTGACGTCATACCAATGGTGTGTGTGTGGGTGTGTGTGTGTGTGTGGTGTGGGGGGGGGGGGTTCGCGTAGTATTGACGGATGCAAGAAAATTTTTATTTTTGTTTTGTTTTGTTTTTTTTAGGACGTAAACGAGGAGGTGGAAAATATTTTATGGGATGCAGGCGGAACATGCTATAACATAATTAGACATATGGAAATTAATATGTATGCTGAAAATTGAATTGAATATATATATATATATATATATATATATATATAAAGGTTAACATTGAGCAGGGTTCACACCGTTCGTATGTTGTTGTTGTTGTTGTTTGTCTTTTAAAGGCAAAACAAGGCGCCTACCTCCTTCCGGCTTTTCACTTTGAATCCCAAAGACTGCGTTGATATCCGTCGGAGAACCAAACTCCGTGTGTGTGTGTGTGTGTGTGTGTGTGTGTGTGTGTGTGTGTGGGTGTGTGAATTCTCCCGGAGCAAACAACTTCCCTTAGCCAGAGTTCGGTGTTATGGAAGCGCACATCTACTGCAGAGACTCGACGCCTTTCCTCTAGCCGAACATGGCTGCGGAGTCACAAGGGACTGACGCACTGCTGACCGGCCTCCCAAACCGGAAGTGCCGCCCCTCGATTTTAATTGACTTTTTTACCTGTTTTTTATTTAGTTATTTATTTATTTGACGTTTTTTTTAAACACTTACCTAAATCAAAGACATACTCTCTACAACACATCCATTAAGACTGCATTTACTTATAAAAATAATAAAAAAAATCGCGATCATAATTATAGATTCCCCGGATGTACCCTTCGCGTACTTGTGAGTATACGAGTATGCAGGATCCACCCATTGCGCGTACAGTCTTTCGCATACTCTGTAGTATGCTAGTGCGCACTTGAAGACGGCCTCATATAAGGTCTGAGGGTTTTTTTTTTTTTTTCGTAAACAGCGAAACGACTATATATAATGTGACTTTAATGTGACTTTAAATCAATTCAGTTTCAAAACTGAACTTGTACTCTTGGATTTGAAGCAAGTTGTAAAAAAAAAAAAAAAGCAAACAAACAAACAAACAAATAAAATAAACAGTTCACAGTCTATTCTGACCTGTTAGTATACACTGACCTTTCCAAGCCAATCTATCAAATCAAATGAAGTAAATTATATATATTTAGAATAGACTGAATCAATCTAAATATCAGATATTAAATAATATTCTTGTTTTGGCCATATCTAAAGCAATAGAAAAATCAAATAATGCTTTCTAACAATGTCTATTGAGGGGCACGGTGGCTTAGTGTTTAGCACGTTCGCCTCGCACCTCCAGGGTCCGGGTTCGATTCCCGTTTCCACCATATGTGTGTGTGGAGTTTGCATGTTCTCCCCGTGCCTCAGGGGTTTTTTCTCCACGTTCTCCGGTTTCCTCCCGGTCCAAAAACATGTACGGTAGGTTGATTGGCACCTTGGAAAATTGTCCCTAGTGAATGAGTGTGTGCGTGAATGTGTGTGTGTGCCCTGCGATGGGTTGGCATTCCATCCAGGGTGTATCCTGCCTTAATGCCCATAGACGCCTGAGATAGGCACAGGCTCCCCGTGACCCGAGGAAGATCGGATAAAGCGGTAGAAGATGAATGAATGAATGAATGATGAATGAGTGTGTGTGTGTGTGTGTGTGTGTGTGTGAATGGTATTCCATCCAGGGTGTATCTTGCCTTAATGCCCTTAGATGCCTGAGATAGACACAGACTCCCCGTGACCTGAGGGAAGATCAGATATAGCGGTAGAAGATCAATGAAATAATATTCTTGTTTTGGCCATATCTAAAGCAATAGAAAAATAAAATAATGCTTTATAACAATGTCTATTGATTCTGACAGTTATGTGGAAATCTCAGTACTCATTAATGACAGAAACCTAAAGACAACAAGCTCGGTCTTGAGCCCCGGGTTTGTGGGCCAGGGCACACCCAGGAATGAGTGATTCAGGTTATTTATTTATTTTATTTTTAATTTTTCTATGGTTTTTATGTCCACACCCTGGTTACTTAGTGATGCGCCTATGTTTCTAGGTTACTACATTTGAGATGTTTGTGTTAATAAATGATGCAGACGTTTGTATAGTTTGCGGAACGCATATGGGAATACTTTAAGTGTAATATATTTGTGATTAATACTGAAATAACATGATCTATTATTATCAATAGTAATAAAACCTACTTATAGTAAATAGTGAAGAATCCGAGTTATTGTATGTCCTAGTTAAACAAAAAAACACTAATAAAAACCAAATCCTTCCATTTTAAATGCTAAGTGATGTCTTATGGTATGATTAAAATGAAATATTGAGCAATATAATTATATACTGTAGAAACCAACTTATGCTGGTTGTATAGTCCAGGTTCCCAGAAATGAAAGTTACTGAAGAATCTACCAACGAGAATCTTGTTTCACACATTCTGGTTATCTTTCAGGTGCAGTTATGCATCTCCAGAGCTCAATCTTGTTTTTGGTACCTCTCTTATCAAGCCCATTCTATCCTGATTGTCAAATCAATAACCTTTTCCATTTTATGTGGTCTGTAATCAATGTGTACAAACATCTCAGTAATGATCAAGAGAACTGGGAAGCTCTTTTTTAAATGTTGTTGCAAAGGATGTGATTCCTGACATGTTTGTGTTTTTTTAAAGTAGAAAAATACAGATATTTATAGGATATCGTATATAAGTATATAATAAATATCTGGTCTGATTACTTTCTAAATAAATTATATATATACATCATATATATATATATATATATATACATATACATATACATCACACACACACACGCACACACACACACACACACACACACATATATATATATATATATATATATATATATATATATATATATATATATATATAATCAAGGTGTACAATCATATAATATATATAGGTTACAATCATTATAGCCTGACATATATAAGTATATCATACATATATTATAGAATATAGGGTCTGATTACTTTCTAAATAAAAGAAAAAAAAGAAAGAAAAAAATATGTGTATGTATATATATATATATATATATATATATATATATATATATATATATATATATATATATATATATATATATATATATATTATATATAAAAATATGCATGTGTGTGTATACACGTATAATTAATTCATATTATTATTAAATAAATAATGTTATTAAATCATAATATTTAAATGATTAATGGAAAGGGTCCTGATGCTGTGGACGGGGATGGGTGTGGAAGCTGTGACCACTTTGTGACAGACAACGGAATCATCCAATCAGAAATCAGAAAAACAAAACGTCAAAGGTACGCTACCCAATCGCAGGCCTTGGCAATGCCGGGGACACGCCCCCTGATGTTCTTTGACAGCTATCGGGGGGACGGCGGTTGAGGAAGTGAAGCGTTTTAACGTTTTAGAGAAAATGTCGGTGTAATGGCAAGAGGAAAGCTCGAACTCCTACATTAACACTGCTGTAAAAATAATATATATATATTTGCATTTCGGTGAGTGAGCCAACAGGCTTTTATGGTCCTTTTTTTTTTACCTTTGCTAGCCAAACGATTTTGTGGTGCAGGATACCAAACGGATGGTCGCTCACTACTTTGGCGCCCTTATCGAACAGGCGCTGAGGTTGTGTCGAAGTGCACTTTGTTTGTGCTGCAGTGCTCGTTTGGGATCGAGGCCAAACGGTTATTACCTCCCTAAGGCTTAATAACCGTTTGTTATCTGTATTAATGCCGGATGATTAGTATTGCTTTGACGTCTTGCTTGAAACATAACATGACTTTTTAATCACACAATCGGATCGATTCGAAAGATATCGCTTGTGCTACCTGCTACCACCTGTCAGCACATCTGCCCAGATGTGGAATTTTATATTCCAGATGCTTTAATTACAAGTGCCTCGAAATTCCTCCATGAAGCTGCGTTTACCTTATGTTTTAAGGAAAAGCTCAAGCCACTATCAATATCAATTAATCAATAATGAGCTACAAGGGTCACTTTTAACACCTTTGACACATTCCTCAGTAATTGACCAATCCTGTTTGTTTGTTTGTTTGTTTGTTTGTTTGTTTTCAGCCTGAGACCCAGGACCTGATTGGAGCGTCCTGATTTTAAGAGCCCTAGGAGCGAGGACGGAGGGACCGAGGGCGGAGGACACACAGGTGATAATTACGTGAATGTAGAGTTTGTGACACAAACGCTTCGGTCCTCTAGCAGAGAACTAATGACGTCACTAATGACCAAATGAAGCATGTTAATTTTGAGTGTAAAATGATCTAAAGAGAAGAACGGGTAGTGTAAAGGTGTGACAGAGAGAGAGAGAGAGAGAGAGAGAGAGAAATAAGGTATTTGTGTCTTTAAAAGTTAAGTGATTAATTACATTTTCTTTTAGTGAATGTCTCATTTGGTTTCGAAATTCATTCATTCATTATGTGATTGATTGGTTAATTGGTTGTCCATCATTTACTATGTGATTCCTTCATTTTTTTCATCCCCCCCCTATGTGATTCATTCATTCATTATATGAATCATTCATTCATTCATTATGTGATTGATTGGTTAATTGGTTGATTCATTCATTGTGTGATTTGTTCATTCATTTACTATGTGATTCATTCGTTCATTCACTCACTCATTCATTCACTATGTGATTCATTCATTCATTATATGGTTCATTCATTCCCTATGTGAATCATTCATTCAAAATATTATTCATTCATTCATTATGTGAGTGATTGATTCATTGTGTGTTTTGTTCATTCATTCACTATGTGAATCACTCATTCAATCATTCATTCAATATATGGTTCATTCAATCATTATGTGAATCATTTATTCTGTGAATCATTCATTCATCCATCCATTTATTCATTTATTCAGTATCTGATTTATCCATTCATTATATGAACCTTTTGTTCATTATGTGAATCATTCATTCATTCATTCATTCATTCATTATGTGAATCATTCATCGATTCATGAATTTTTATTCATTCTCTCTCAAACGTGGTCCAAGGTTTATGGTTCTTTCATTTTCATCTAAAAAGTTTTGATGAATCTTTTACTTTCAGTTCTCACCCGTCAATAAAATGTGATTTTTTTTTTAACCCTTTATAGTAACAGATTGTGAACAGGAAGTGAATGTAGGTCGAATTTGTATTTATGGATCTTTATAACACTCTTTATTTTCGTTTAAAAGAGTCGTCATTTTCATGCCAGGCTATTTTTTTTTTCTTTAATCCTTTGTGAATTGCGGTATGACGAAGAACCTGTAGCACAGCTATGAAATACCTCTTCGTTTCCACACCTACGCAACACGTAGCTGCGTAAACGAGTGCATCCTGGATTCCTTTTAGGATCTCTGAAGGAAGTGTTTTCAAATGAGCAACTAGATAAAGAGAATGAATGAAAAAGAAAAACATGATAATAAATCACATACATTTTTCTCTCTTTTTTTTTTTTTTTTTTTTTTCTTTCTCTTTTGTTTTCCTCAGAGATGGAGACTTTAATCCCCATCATTAACCGGCTGCAGGAGGTCTTCCTCACCGTCGGGGCCGAAATAATCCAGCTCCCTCAGATCGTAGTGGTTGGCTCACAGGTGAGTCAGATTCAGTGGTTACACAATATAGACAAATGTTTATGGACACCTGACCAGAGGATTTATGTGGTTATTAAACAACCCTTTCCTTATGTAGTTCCCGTTTACCATTACATTAAGATCCATCGGCCTTCTGCGACGATTTTCCACCTTATTTTTGGAGAATATGTTATTTTTAGATGGGGCACGGTGGCTTAGTGGTTAGCACGTTCGCCTCACACCGCCAGGGTTCGGGTTCGATTCCCGTCTCGGCCATGTGTGTGTGGAGTTTTTTATGTGTGCCCCGTGCCTCAGTTTTTCTTCCGTGCAGGGTTTTTTCTCCGGTTTCCTGTTCTCCGGTTTCCTCCCGCGGTCCAAAAACATGCACGGTAGGTTGATTGGCACCTTGGAAAATTGTCCCTAGTGTATGAATGTGTGTGTGATTGTGAGTGTATGTGTGTGTGTGTGTCCTGCGATGGGTTGGCATTCCATCCAGGGTGTATCCTGCCTTAATGCCCATAGACGCCTGAGATAGGCACAGACTCCCCGTGACCCGAGGGAAGATCGGATAAAGCGCTAGAAGATGAATGAATGAATATTATTATTATTATTATTATTATTACTATTGTGTCTTGATTGCCTTTACAGAGCAGTGGGAAGAGCTCAGTGCTGGAAAGTTTGGTCGGACGAGATTTCTTACCCCGTGGTTCTGGAATAGTCACACGGCGCCCTCTAGTGTTGCAACTGGTGAACGTCCCGCCTGTTGAAGAGCGCCGGAAACAGGAGAACGGTAACGATTTGTAAACCCACAGCAACATGAGTCCTCAGTACTGTTACACTGTAAACAAACAAACAACAAACAAACATCCCTGAGGCATTTCTTCGAGTATCCAGTGTACATTATAAGAAGTGCTCTGAAAAATTAAACAACATCATTTGACTACAGTTATTTATTAAACACCAATATTCCTGATTAAATTGTAACAACTCATTTTTAAATTTTATTTACATATTTATTGGCATAGAAAAGAACATAAAAAAAAAAATAGTAGGGTACGAAAAAAATACCCAACCATTAAAACAAAAATTAAATAAACCACCTTGCTTAAATTATGTTAAAAAATGAAACGTATAATATTTTTAATACAAAATGTACATGTATAAAATTATTTGCAATTTAAAATGTAAACAATTAAAAAAAATAATTAAAATGTAAAAAAATATATATATTTTTAGTCACATACGGGTACAGGAACGGACCTAAAAGAGCACACGCGTGTATGTGACAAAACAACAACTAAAGTTAGATTTTGAAATGTAATAAATAAAAACAACAACCAAGTTTATTCTGCATTTGTTAAGGGAGTCTCCAGTGTTTATTGTAGGTTTTTTTTCACCTTTTGTAAATTGTAACAAATAAACAATGAGTTGCAAAAATGTTTGTATTTAATGCTGTAGAAAAGCTGCTATTTTTTACATGACAAAAAGATAAAATAATTTTTACATTTGCATTAAAAAATGTTTTATTTGTATGGGACGGTACTTTTCTAACACCCTATGATTTTGTAGATCGCATGAAATCACCTTTATTTATATATACAGTCATGTGAAAAAATTAGGACACCCTTTGAAAGCATGTGTTTTTTTGTAACATTTTTAATAAATGGTTATTTCATCTCAGTTTCAACAATACAGAGAGATTAAAGTAATCAAACTAAACAAAGAAAACTGAAGAAAAGTCTTTTCAAGATCTTCTGTAAATGTCATTCTACAAAAATGCCTATTCTAACTGAGGAAAAAGATAGGACACCCTCACATGTATTCCCTCTTAAATTGGCTCAGATCTCACACAGGTATATCACACCAAGTACACATAATTAGTAGATCGTTACTCTGCATGTTGAATGAGGCTTGCCCTATTTAAACCTCAGACATTTAGTTTGGTGTGCTCCTGACTGTTGAAGTGAGAGTGAGCACCATGGTGAGAGCAAAAGAGCTGTCAGAGGACTTCAGAAAAAAGATTGTAGCAGCCTATGAGTCTGGGAAGGGATTTAAAAAGATCTCAAAAGATTTTGAAATCAGCCATTCCACTGTCCGGAAGATAGTCTACAAGTGGAGGGCTTTCAAAACAACTGCCAACATGCCCAGGACTGGTCGCCCCAGCAAGTTCACCCCAAGAGCAGACCGCAAGATGCTAAAAGAGGTCTCCAAAAACCCTAAAGTGTCATCTCGAGAACTACAGCAGGCTCTGGCTACTGTTGATGTAGAAGTACATGCCTCTACAATCAGAAAGAGACTGTACAACTTTAACTTGCATGGGAGGTGTGCAAGGAGGAAACCTTTGCTTTCCAAGAGAAACATCAAGGCCAGACTGACATTTGCCAGAGATAAAGTTGACAAAGACCAGGACTTCTGGAATAATGTTCTTTGGACAGATGAGTCCAAAATTGAATTATTTGGACACAACAGCAGAGGACATGTTTGGCGTAAACCAAACACAGCATTCCAAGAAAAGAACCTCATACCAACTGTGAAGCATGGAGGTGGAAGTGTCATGGTTTGGGGCTGCTTTGCTGCAGCAGGACCTGGTCAGCTCACCATCATAGAATCCACCATGAATTCTACTGTGTATCAGAAGGTGCTTGAAGAACATGTGAGACCATCAGTTAGAAAATTAAAGCTGAAGCGGAACTGGACCATGCAACATGACAATGACCCAAAACATACTAGTAAATCAACCAAAGATTGGCTGAAAAAGAAGAAATGGAGAGTCCTGGAATGGCCAAGTCAAAGTCCAGATTTGAATCCCATTGAGATGCTGTGGGGTGACTTGAAAAGGGCTGTACGTGCAAGAAACCCCTCAAACATCTCACAGCTGAAAAAGTTCTGCATTGAGGGAGTGGGGTAAAATTTCCTCAGACCGATTGTCGGAGACTGGTAGATGGCTACAAGAACCGTCTCACTGCAGTTATTTCAGCCAAAGGAGGTAACACTCGCTATTAGGGGCAAGGGTGTCCTATCTTTTTCCTCAGTTAGAATAGGCATTTTTGTAGAATGACATTTACAGAAGATCTTGAAAAGACTTTTCTTCAGTTTTCTTTGTTTAGTTTGGATTATTTTAATCTCTCTGTATTGTTGAAACGGAGATTAAATAACCATTTATTAAAAATGTTACAAAAAACCACATGCTTTCAAAGGGTGTCCTAATTTTTTTCACATGACTATATATATATATATATATATATATATATATATATATATATATATATATAAAGACAAATCTATATATATATATAATATTTTTTTTATAATATTTTTTATTATAATATTTTGTTTATATATATATATATATATCTATAGATATATATATATATATATACATGAAAAATCTATAATATTTTTAAATTAAAATACATTATTTAAAGGTAAAAAAAATCTTTTTGTCACATCATGGTATAGGAATGTCACCTAAAAGAGCACACATGTGTATGTGACAAAAAGACAAATAAAGTGAGATTTTGAAACGTAATAAATAAAAGTAACAGCTACGGCGCTCCGTGAAAGGAGCCGTCAGTGTCAGTGGTATGTTTTTTTTCCCCCCCCCTTCAGAAAGTCTTGTAAATAATCTGACAGTGTGATGCATTTTTATTTTCAGGAGAGAGAGAAAAAGTGCCATCGATCATCTTCGAGTCTTACTCTATAATGTCTGGTGTTGATTTATGATGATTTCTGGGTGTAACGTTTTTTTTTTTTTTTCCATCCACAGAAAACGGGACAAAAGCAAACGCTCAGTGCAGCTTTCCAGGTCTCTGTGTCCGAATGAACTCGTTCACCCTGCATGCGCCGTTTTCACGCGTCCCTCGTTTTCATCGTTTTCGTCCTCATCCTGCCTCCACCTTCTGTCCCTAATGATTTGTCCATTTTTCTTTTCTTTTTCTTTTCCCTCCCTTTCATTCATTGATACATGGTTGAATTTGAGAATGACTGGATTATATGGGTTATACCTCCGTTATCTCCACTATCATCCTCCCCCCGAATCCTGAAAGACCCATTGCTGTGCAACGAGTGAAAGAGAACAAACGAATGATTTTCTCCTTCATCTCAGAGCCTTGTCAAAAAAAAAAAAACCCACCAATTTTTGCGCTTATTAACACTTATTAACTCCATCACAGGAATCAAAGCGGAGGAATGGGGGAGCTTCCTTCACTGCAAGCAGCAGGTATTTCACAGTTTCAGATTTGTATTTATTTATTTGTTTGCTTGTTTTCCTCACACTTGGAGAGTCAAAGAGTCAAACTGTGTTTGTTGTTGACAGGTGTTTACGGATTTCACCGACATCCGGAAGGAAATCGAGGAGGAAACCGAACGCACCACTAATAACAAGGTCATTTTTAAAACCATAATTCGGTGACATTGTGGACAAAAGTCAATTCTTTTTCAATAAGAACTCGTGACATGAAGATGTGGGCATGTGTGCATGTGTGTGTGTGTGTGTGTGTGTGTGTGTGTGTGTGTTGTGTATATGTGTAATATGATCATATATATCTATATGATATATCTATATTATATATAGCCACACAGGACACCACACACACAAACACACACACACACCCCCACACACACATATATAATGTATATGTATGTGTATGTGTGTGTGTGTGTGTGTGTATATATATATATATATATATTCATTCATTCATTCATCTTCTACCGCTTTATGCTTTATCCGATCTTCCCTCGGGTACGGGGTGCCTGTGCCTATCTAGGTGTCTATGGGCATAAGGCAGGATACCCTGGATGGAATGCCAACCCATCGCAGGGCACACACACATCACACACACATCATACAATAGGGACAATTTTCCAAGGTGCCAATACCTACCCGTGCATGTTTTTGGACCGGGGAAACCGGTAGAACCCGGGGATAAAACCCCCTATATGGGGAGAACATGCAAACTCCACACAAACATCCCGAGACGGGAATCGAACCCGGATCCTGGCGGCTGTAGGCGAACTATGCCACTATACCACTAAGCCACCGTGCAATATATATATATGTGTGTGTGTGTGTATGTAGTGTATATATATTGTGGCGACTCGCTCGCCGCTTCGGGTTGAACACAGGCGCGGAGAGGCATAACTGGGGGTGCGAAACGAGTGTTTATTAAAAATAACACAAAAAAAGGAAAATGTTCGTGTCCAATATTTGGGGGATCAGGTTCAGGTGAGGAGTGGCGCGCTCTCTCCGACGTTGGGTCCTGACCAGTGGGCGGCTTCGTTCTCCGGATCTCCATCGGCACGTAGGGGTCAGGTTCGTTTCCTGCCGCAAGGCTGTGGAAGCTCCCAGCTATCAGGCACTGCGAGGGTCTGGCGGGTATATTCCCATCCGTGCTTGCCGTCTAACCTGTAGTGGGAGGTCGGGAGAAAAAGGCACATACACGCCGTTAGTCGGGAGCCCAGACGTTCTCCGATGACAACCGCCGTCCGAGGGCGTTTTATACACGCCGCCTAATTTGGGATAATGAAGGCGCCACTCCGGGATAAGCTCCAGCCGTGTCTTGTTGATGACGCCCCGCCTCTCTCTCACATCCGTGCTGGGCAACCGTTCTGCCGCCCGACAATGTGCTGAGTTCGGAGCGCTTGCCCATCTCAGTAGATGGGGCGGAGGCCCATCGTGACAATATGTGTATATATATATAGTATATATATATATATAGTAGAGAGAGAGAGAGAGAGCGTGTTTTTTATATAGCAATATCTTTATATAGTGCTTTCTTTTTATCTAGAAAATGTTTTTTATATAGCGATATCTTTATGTAGCGTTTTCTTTTTTTATATATATATTTTTTATAGAAGATATAGAGATTTTTTTATATAGCAAGCATGTCGTTTTTTAATTTAGCGATTAAAAAAAATTTTTTAAAAAAAATTTTTTATACGAAGATGTTTTTAAATAGCAATATTTAAATAGTGATTTTTATATAGCAATTTTTAAATAGCTTTTTTTTTTATATATAGCGGTTTTGTTATAGAGATTTTTAAAGAGCGTTTAAAGAGCGTTTTTTTTATATAGTGATTTTTTCTAATAGCGTTTAATATATATATATATATATATATATATATATATATAGATATATAAGTTGGAGACAACGTGATTTTTCTCGCCAGCGTTTTCTGAACCAAATATTGTTAAAAAAAAAAAGAAAAGAAAAGCTGATTTACACAGCAAATATCCGATTTGATGTCGCATGTGAAATTGTACTTTTGCATTTATATTTAACATTAATAATATTATTAATATTACAATATCTTTTAAAAGTCACTACGGCAAGCAGTAGCAGAAACTCATTAAGATTTCATCATTATCGTCATCATTTTTCTCATCAAATGTATTTGTATATTAATAAACAAAAGTCACAATAATATATAATTACCGAATCAGAAATGCAATGTTTATAATGCTACATTGTTTGTATTATACTCGAAACACTTTTACTGAAGATAAGCTTGGGCAGGTCATGTGACCTTTGATCTTGGATTGTGTGATTAAGATCGTTAACATTTGGATATTATACGTGTACGCGTGTAGGGTATCAGCGCGGACCCCATCCGTCTGAAGATTTACTCGCCTAACGTTCTAAACCTCACGCTGGTCGACTTGCCTGGAATCACCAAGGTAACCAGCGACCAAATGTTTTATTTCTTTATTTAAATCATTATTTTGAACCGCTGACAAATATTTGGCTTGAACTCAGCATTTCGTACCATCATTCCCCAGGTACCAGTAGGTGACCAGCCGGAGGATATTGAGACTCAGGTTCAGGAGATGATCCTGTCCTTCATCTCCAACCCTAATTCTCTGATTCTGTGCGTCTCTCCTGCTAACTCGGACCTGGCCACTTCAGACGCCCTGAAACTGGCACGCGAGGTCGATCCTGACGGTGAGAAAGCTCTCCGGTTGCACTCATGTATTTACCAGGCTGGAAAATAAAGTCGGGTACAACACATGTAAACAGGTTGGGATTAATGTCCTGCTCTCCGCCCTCACAGCCGATAAAATTGTGTACCTCCAAATATCTCTCAGTCCATATATGCGTCTCTGACCCCGTGTGATTTCCAGGTCGGAGGACTCTGCTTGTTGTCAGCAAGCTCGATCTGATGGATGCCGGGACGGACGCGCTGGAGGTTCTGCTCGGCCGCATCATTCCCGTCAGGCTCGGCATCATCGGCGTGGTCAACAGGTGCGAGTCTGTTCTTTTCGTTTTCGTTTGCTATAACTGGTCTTCCAAGGCTTCATAGAGACTCATTGGTGGATGAGGAGGATGAACGTAAAGCTCTGATAGGACGGTCTTTTTTTTCCGTCTAAAAGTCATTCATTCATCTTCTAGCGCTTTATCCGATCTTCCCTCGGGTCACGGGGAGTCTGTGCCTATCTCAGGCGTCTATGGGCATTAAGGCAGGATACACCCTGAATGGAATACCAGTCCATCACAGGACACACACACACACACACACACATTCATACACTAGGGACAATTTTTTCCAAGGTGCCAATCAACCTACCGTGCATGTTTTTGGACCGGGGAGGAAACCGGAGAACCCGGGGAAAAACCGCCTGAGGCACGGGGAGAACATGCAAACTCATGCAAACACACACATGGCCAAGATGGGAATCGAACCCGTACCCTGGAGGTGTGAGGCGAACGTGCTAACCACGTGCCCCCTACAATCTAATAGTCGCTAAAGATACTTTTTCAAATCATTTCCTGCTGTCATTATATAGTACGAGAGCAGCCTCTAGTGGTGAATCACTGACACCACACGCTGTTCGTTCTTTTCAGAATGTAAGCGAATTTAATTTCGATATTCATTGTTGAAGTTAATGAATGGAACATTTTAAAGTGTTTGTTCACTTCAGTGTTTAACATTTCACTAAAATCCAGACAGTCTTTAAATATCGTCACGAAGGCCAGAGCGTTGAAATCGCGATCCAAATCCTTCAACTTTGTGTTAAATAGCTCTTCTTGACCACAAGTGGGCAGTATTTCTACATTATTTATTATATATATATATATATATATATATATGTCTGTGTACAGCTATTTATTTTACTATTATTTATTTATCAACACTATTTTCAAATTGTTAAATATATTTAACACTATTATTTGTGCGCCAAAACAATCCTGTTCTCGTGTCCTTTCCCAGGAGTCAGCACGACTTGAACACCCGGAAAAGCATCGCGGACGCGTGGCGAGACGAAGAGGCGTTCCTATTTCCTGCAGCGCCACTACCCGTCTTTAGCGTCGCGCTGCGGCTCGCGCTACCTGGCGCGCACGCTGAGCCGCCTGCTCATGCACCACATCCGCGACTGCCTGCCCGAGCTGAAGGCTCGCGTGACGGCGCTGAACGCCCAGTTCCAGGCGCGGCTGAGCAGCTACGGTCAGCCCGTGGAAGACCACAGCGCCACCCTGCTGCAGATAGTCACCAAGTTCGCCAGCGACTACTGCAACACCATCGAGGGCACGGCGCGATACATTCAGACCTCAGAGCTGTGAGTGTCTTCATTGTTCACTTAAACATCTCTAAAGCTTAAAACATCCCTAAAGAGTTTTATTGTATTAGAGTATTATATAATGAATTTGTGATTACTTCTACTTACATATGGCTATGTAAAAATGGGCATTTAATAATATAGCTATTTAAAAAACACTTTAAAAAAATCACTATTTAAAAATCAATATATAAAAATGACTATTTAAAGATCGCTATTAAAAAAAAAAACACTATTTACAAATCGCTATATAGAACTGGCTATTTAAAAAAAAGAGCTAAATAAAAAAACGCTATTTAAAAAAAACGCTATTAAAAATGAGCTAAATAAAAAAACGCTATTAAAAAAAAAACGCTATTTTAAAAGAAATTGCTAACTAAAAAATGCTACTTAAAAATAGCTATGTATAAAAAAAAATCACTATTTAAATATCGCTGTTGTATAAATAAAGCGAGTGAAAAATTGCTATATAAAAATTGCTATTTAAAAAAATCGCTAAATAAAAAAAATTGCTAAATAAAAAAAACTCCATATAAAAATTACTATTTAAATATCTGTATTGAAAAAAATTGATACTTAAAGAAATTGCTATTTAAAAAATATATATATATAAATCTAAATTTATTTATTAAAAAAAAAA
>JACRUU010000005.1:35417868-35447868 GCA_030449085.1 Kryptopterus vitreolus
ACACAGACACTCAGTTACTGTCTATAACACACACACACACACACACAGACACTCAGTTACTGTCTATAACACACACAAACACACACACACAGACACTCAGTTACTGTCTATAACACACACACACACACACAGACACACTCAGTTATTGTCTATAACACACACACACACACACTCAGTTATTGTCTATAATACATCCCCCAGTGATAGACAGTAACGAAGTAAATGTAATTCGTTACTGTATTTAATTAGTTTACTGTATTTAAGCGTATATGGGAGTCATGTGACTCGGACCCAGGGACTCTACTCAGTTCTTTTTCTGCACTTCACATCATCTAATTTGAAATTTGAAATGTAAGAAATTCTGGTACTTTGGATCCTTAAATATATTTGAAGGCAAATACTTTTCCTCGAGTGAAAGTTTAAAGGGACCTCTTTTCCATTTATCTAGTGTTGCTCCAGTTTATCTCAAGTACACGGTTTGTGTACTTTGTCCACCACTCTCTCTCTCTCTCTCTCTCTCTCTCTCTCTCTCTCTCTCTCTCTCTCTCTCTCTCGTTGCCATCGTTGTCGTTCCCTTTATAACGACTTAACAATCTTGGTTTCAGCAGCATAAAGCACTGGTGCAATTTCACACTGAAATGGAGTGGAAGGTGTGTAATTGGCTTTCCTCATTCCTGCATGAAGTGCACTTGACTCAGGGTCCCTTTGATCAAACCTATATTTGGTCACTTGTTTACCAGACGAGGGGCACTCCAAACAACCCGAGCGCCCACCAAACCGGGGAAGGCTCCTCGACACTCGCACTATTCACCTGGGCGGTTTTCATGAATCAGTGAATAATAATCATCGCAGCATTTCTAACGACCTCTTAATGATGCCATAACGGCTTCCCGTCTCGTCAACACTGGAATAATCCCATTTCTTCTAGTACGCCATTTTTCACGTTAATCGGTTCAGTTTTACTTTTAGCACTTTTTACAATGGACATTACCTCAAATTCCACTTTCAAAAAGCCAGTGATGACCACATAAGATGGTATGAGAAAGAAACCTTATGAGGACCCAGACTCAAAAATGAACCCATGTACATCTGGGTGGCACCGCATGGCTATTCATTGCAGCTACATCGCTGAGGTGTGTTGTAATAGGTGTGTGTAAAAGCAGAACTACTCATGCAACCTGTGGTCCCGTGCCACTGTTTTTGTTAATCACGCAAAGTTCTTAAGTTGTTTATTTTTCCTCTTCTATTCAGTGTTTGCACCCGATACACATGATCACTGTTCTGTGTCTGGGGGAGAACAATTGTAGATCAGATCATATATTCAATACTGGCTTTGTTTAATCCTCCATATGCAGAAGGGCAGTACTGATTCTACAAATATTTTGTGTGTGTGTGTGTGTGTGTGTGTGTGAGAACAGGAACTGTTGCGCTTTCCCAAGCTACATGACTCCATAGTGGAGGTGGTGACCAGTTTACTCAGGAAACGTCTTCCAATCACCAATGAAATGGTATAAACCAGGATTTTCACACACCCGTACATACACACATTTTTATTTATTTACTTGATAAGAACCAAAAGCTGCCATAATGTCAAAACTGTCAGACCTGAGAAAACAGTAACTTTAATAGTAATAGTAGAGTAACTGTAGTAGTGTTAATGGAAGGTCCTCATAATGATGGCAAATCAAAAAAGTGTGTTTCTGTTTGTGTCCCAGGTTCATAATCTGGTGGCAATAGAGCTCGCGTATATCAATACGAAACACCCCGACTTCACAGATGCCGCACAAGTGTCTGCGTCTGTCAACAGCCAACAGGTATACACACACACACACACACACACACACACACACACACACCTAAATCCAGATACACTACTGTATGTGGACCCAAGTATTGGTATCTTGACTTTTAAACCATTTTAACACCCACGTGGTTGAATGAGCAAATGGCAAATGGGGATCGAATACGGAAGGGGAGGTTCAAAAAGCAAATATGGTCAGTAGTCCACTAGAGGGTCGGCTGATAGTACTTACCTGTCCATCAACTTATAAAATGGATCGTGGATAAAACAAATACGAACAGACAAACAGTACAGCAAACATTCATTCATTCATTCATCTTCTACTGCTTTATCCGATCACGGGGAGTCTGTGCCTATCTCAGGCGTCTATGGGCATTAAGGCAGGATACACTCTGGATGGAATGCCAACCCATCGCAGTGCACGCACACACTCACATTCATACACTAGGGACAAATTTTCCAAGGTGCCAATCAACCTACCGTGCATGTTTTTGGAGCGGGAGGAAACCGGAGAAAAACCCCCTGAGGCACGGGGAGAACATGCAAACTCCACACACACATGGCCGAGACGGGAATCAAACCCGGACCCTGGCGGTGTGAGACGAACGTGCGCCTTTGTAATTAATGTATATTAAAATACATAATAAGTATAATAGCACTCTTCATGCAAACACAAACAGTAACAATAATTCACCTCTAGGGGCCGCTATCGTTAAGACAACAGACAGATGAGTTGCTCCACCCACCCGGACAAACTATCAGTGTGGATTTGTGCAGATTAATTGGCAAAAGCGATGAATCGATCGACCTCTTGCATCCAAAGACTTTTGCCTTTTTATAGTGTTTATATGCGACCTACACATACATGCAAACGTATAGAAATATGACACTCCTCATGAAATAAAACATTGGAATGCTTCTGCTTTTGGGTACATTTGTAAATGTTGCCATCCGGATGAAATAAGTATCCGGTCTGTCTGTTTAATCTATAACCGTGCATCCTTCCCAGACCGAATCACTGGATGGAGGAAAGCGCTGGAAGAACGATAAGATGCCGTCAGAAGAGAAGGGGTTCGGAAGCCCTAGCAAAAGTGTTAATCTACTGGACACGGTAAAGCCCAGTGTATTTCCCCATAAATCACATTCAAGTTTATTGACGAGGTGAAAACTCTCGGATGTGTTTGCGGGTCGTACAGGCGGTGCCGGCGTCTCGGAAGCTGAGCGCACGTGAGCAGCGCGACTGCGAAGTCATCCAGCGCCTCATCAAGTGCTACTTCCTCATCGTCCGCAAGAACGTCCAGGACAGGTCAGATGATTTAGGAGTACATTTGGCCTTGAGATAAATATAGACTGCTAAGTATGTGTATATAAAATAGGACGTATTTACAGAGGGAACATTGTGTATTTTTTTTTTTTTTTCGAAAATCAATTCTATGGCCTGTTCGAAGTTTTTGTTTGTTTGTTTGTTTGTTTTTTTTATTGTTTGTGAGTGCACGGAAACGGAATCATTTTCGAACTCTAATGGCATCTGAGTCACATGATCTCTCGAACATGCAAACATAACACACATTCATTCATTCATTCATCTTCTACCGATCTTCCCTCGGGTCACGGGGAGTCTGTGCCTATCTCAGGCGTCTATGGGCATTAAGGCAGGATGCACCCTGGATGGAATGCCAACCACATCGCAGGCACACACACACACACACACACACACACTAGGGACAATTTTTCCAAGGTGCCAATCAACCTCTGTGCATGTTTTTGGACTGGGAGGAAACCGGAGAACCCAGAGAAAAACCCCTGAGGCACAGGGAGAACATGCAAACTCCACACACACTTGGCCGAGACGGGAATCGAACCCGGACCCTGGCGGTGTGAGACGAACGTGCTAACCACTAATCCACCGTGCCCCATAACACACATTATATGGGCAATTGTTTGTGGTCACCTGACCTGATTTGTTTTAT
This sequence comes from Kryptopterus vitreolus, assembly GCA_030449085.1. Lineage (NCBI taxonomy): Eukaryota > Metazoa > Chordata > Actinopteri > Siluriformes > Siluridae > Kryptopterus > Kryptopterus vitreolus. The sequence goes on from JACRUU010000005.1 coordinate 35,421,640, forward strand.
TTATTTTATTTAATTTTTTTCAGGGTCAGCTATGAGAGACTTGTAAGACAAAGCTTTGAGGGCCTTGCTCAGGGGCCCAAGAGTAGCAAACTGGTGATAATACGGCTTAATAATATGACTTCCTACCAATCACCCCTACCTATTTAACTTGTCTGCCTGGTTCTCAAGCGTCGGTTCCAACAGCATGATTCATGTGACTTTATGCATATCTCCAGAGCTATGTGCCACGTATCCGCCGGTCCTCTCTGGCTGTAGGATTGTCGTCCCCAGTAATCTGTACACGAAGCAGGACTGTTACAAGGACTATTAATGCGCATTAGTTCTTCTTCAGGCAACTCCAAGAAAACACTGATGCATTCAAAATAAAGTGCTCTAATTCCTCCGAACAGAGTTTCAGGCTGACGGTGTGCAAAGTCTGCATTATAGGAAACAGAAATGTTGATGCAGGCTTCGAAAGTGCTTTTGGATAAAGCTCGTCTGCGTAAATGTACGTGTAGAATAATCTAAACAACCTTGACTTAAAAAACAATTTGCAAAAAAAAAAAATGCCCCGGAAAAACCCATATTTGATTCCGAAAACGAATGTTAAAATTGTGAAAATCGACCGTTTTAAGGAAGCAATTTGGAATTTAATGGCTGCAACCGGTTCCAACAAAGTGTAGACGGGGGCGAGCTGGGAAAAGTAACGGTGTTCAAATTAAACCATCCGAGATACATTTTAACAATTGGACAGTTAGATGAATATTGTACATTTATTGTTGCTCATTTACTCACTATAGCACCTCCCCGTATGCACCGTTACACTGTTTACATATGCACTTATCATATATTCTACATATTGCATATTCTTATCGCTACTCATTTACTCTCACTGCGTTAACGCCCCCTTTTTTTACCATTTACCATATATATATATCCACGACTTTATGTTGTATATATGAAAATGATTTATTGTTATATACTGACTATATATACTGATTATTGCACCGTGAAAATGCACTTCTGGTTGGATGCGAACTGAATTTCGTTGCCTCGTACGTTGAAACTAATCTAATCTTTTTTTAGCGAGGGTCTTAAAAGTAAAGATGGTTTTTCATGGTCCTCACAGCATTTAACCCGGTCATTATTCTGTAATGGGAATCACTGCGTAGGCCCATGAACACCTGCGGAAGTCACTGTTTGTCAACGCTTTTTGTCATGCGCAAATGCAGGATCAATTCCTACCATGCAAATGAAAAACACAACAAAGAAAACCCAGAACTGTTAAGCAGCCGGAATCCCGTATTCGACACATCTGGGACAACATTCCTCAACGCAACCTTCAGCCGCTGGTCTTTTTAGTTCCCAGATGGATAAGATCAGAAGATGTGATGGTACACAGTAGCCCTTTTCAAAATGTGAACCCTGGGTCCTGGTCCTTTCTGAGTTTAAACACTTGATGTGATTTATGGCTTTTCCACCTGAATACAGTATGGATTTACAAGGTTTTTATTTATTTATTTACATGTTACACAGTGTAATTGGAGTGGTACACGGTATAAATCGACTTAAATCCAACAAAGTGCATTCTTAGATCAGTCCTTTCTCTTTGGCCACTTCTTTCCCCTCATCTCGCTTTCGCACCGTTTGTCCTCAGCGTGCCCAAAGCGGTGATGCACTTCCTGGTGAACTTTGTGAAGGAGCGTCTGCAGAGCGAGCTTGTGGGCCAGCTGTACAAGCAGCCTCTCCTGCAGGAGCTGCTCATCGAGTCTCAGGAAACGGCACAGCAGCGCACCGAGGTCGCCCACATGCTCGAGGTAAAGGTGTAGCCGCAAATGTGTAATTCAAACACTGATTTGTGAGGACATACAACAAATACAAATGAGAGGACAGCGAGTTTCCCGACATACCGTGGCGATGACGCCATCGGAAAGCTGAAAACACATGGCCTAGCCTACCCAAGAGTCTTAACGAATGGTGGTCAGTATGGGGTAGTATGCTGTCATTCATATAATTGAACTAATTAGCAAATATTTATATTTATATTATATAATAATTTAGCAAAACAGCAAGTTACACTACCATAATGTATACAGTAAATAGTAGAGGTCGACTGATTAAAAAATCTAGACCTGTGAATATGTAAACGAATCAGTGTTTATACCTTTTATTCCCTTTCTCCGGGCCGATTCAGCATACAGAATAATAGTGTTGCACGATATACCGGTACTAAACAGCTATCGCGATACCCTGCTTTTAAAACGATTCGATTCTTCATTTTATTGGTCCCGGTACTTGGTAGCCGTAGTTCTGAGTGTTGAACTCTAGAGGGCGCATTGTGCGCGTGCCTCTCGGATGCTTGGCGGCATAAAACTTATTTGTATTGTAAACGTTACAGCAGACGGCAAACATTGGGCGTTTATTTCTAAATGAAAACAATTTCGACATAGTATCGATTTGGTATTGGTATCGCGATTCTGAATCTAGGAATCGCTTCGGAGTCCAACGTTTGGTATCGTCCAACAATAAAAGGCGTTAACAATAACGCGTACTAATCCCACCGTCTGATTCCAAACCCTTCTTCTGTTTCCTAAGGCACACGTCTCTATTTCTTGTCCTCATTCATCCCTTCTCTTGTTTTTCCCAGGCACTCCAGAAGGCTAACAACATCATCTCAGAGATCCGAGAGACACACCTGTGGTAGCCTCGGGCAGCTGAACGTCAAACAAGTGTGTGTGTGTGTGTGTGTGTGTGTGAGTGTGTGTGAGTGTGTGTTCGTAAAAATAGGTATTTAAATGCCTCAGTGCAGATGCATCCTTCAGTCTTTTAGGTACTTTTTTTTTTGTTATTCCCGGACCGAGTCTTAAAGTGCGTACGCTTGAGTGCATGAAATAGTAGCCTATGAAATAGGGACTTGTGTATCCATACGCCAAGTCAGTACCACCTTCTGCTTTATTTTTCTTCCCCGAATTCAGAGGCGCTCTGGAAATTTGAAAAGAGAAGCACTCGAGAAAGTTTCCCTCCATTTTGTAGAAGGAATGCATCCCCTGCTCGAAGTTCTCAGTAAACACCGAACACGCACTCGGAGAGGGACCAACTCGTAATGACCGAGACACTTCCCGTTATTTCTACAAGCATTCGAATATATTTACCTTTACACGGCATTCCGAAGCGACTTGCACGTATCTCATTTACAAGTGAGCAGCTACGAGTGTAAGGGCCTCGCTCAGGGGCCCAGGAGTGGCAGCTCGGTGTGTTGGTTGGAATCAAGCTACCGTACCACCGACCCGACATGCACCGCATCGACGTCATGGAAACTCTACGACCGTCCTTATCGAGGCATCCGGAAGACTTTCTGAAGACGTCCCGACTCGTACATACACTATGCAGACAAAAGTATTGGGACGCCTGACTTTTCCAGCCCCATGCGCTTGTGGTTCAACTCATTCCTGAGGCGCACAACTGTCGAAACCCCAACCAGTATGACGGCGGACGTGAAGAAATGCTTTCCGTGGGTTGTGTCATGTACGCCCTGTTTATAACGCCCTATTAAAAAGGAATACACCGGAACGAATCCCAGACGTCCTCACCTCACCAAACCCACCAAGAAGAACAAAAATCTCCCCAAAAAATCTTTCGGAACATATTGCGTAGGTTCTCGTAACAGCAAATCGGGAAAACGTTCGGCGACTTTTCTGCGATTTCTTTTGTTTAACAATATAAAAATACAAAATGTGTATTTATGACCAGTTCAATCTTAGTGTATCTGCAACGTGAAAGGAGGCCCTGTTAGAACCTCCGCAACCCCTCGAGACCGAACGATTATTTCTACGCGAATCGTTACGAATAATATTGTGTTCGCGAGAATCCCACGTTTATTATTGTGCACGTGAAGGACATTAGCATGTGTGTTTGTGTGTGAACCCTGAGTCCCGGTTTATTTCTGGACTGAGAAACAGGAAGTGTGACAATATAATTGGTGCTGCAATCTTCCCATTCGGGGGGAAAAAAAAAGAGACGGAATCGCGGAGCCTAATCAACGAAGTTTTCACGCGTACGCAAATCAGCGGAGAAAAAAAAACCAACAAAAGGGCGTTGGAACAAAAGCGACGTGGTCGAGAACGGGCTTGAAATAGCCGATCGTTTCAGGGCCCTCGGGTCAAAGATTTGACGTGTGCTGTTCTAAACGGCTGAATATTTATTTGAACGTAGGTTTGCGGCGTTTATTTATTTATTTCATTCATTCATTCATCTTCTACCGCTTTATCCGATCTTCCCTCGGGTCATGGGGAGCCTGTGCCTATCTCAGGCGTCTATGGGCATTAAGGCAGGATACACCCTGGATGGAATGCCAACCCATCGCAGGACACACACACAGACACACACACATTCATACACTAGGGACAATTTTCCAAGGTGCCAATCAACCTACCGTGCATGTTTTTGGACCGGGGGAAACCGGAGAACCCGGAGAAAAACCCCCCAGAGGCACGGGGAGAACATGCAAACTCCACACACACATTCCCGAGACGGGAATCGAACCCGGATCCTGGCGGTGTGAGGCGAACGTGCTAACCACTAAGCCACCGTGCCCCCACTATTTATTTATTTATGTTTGTTTATTTATTTTTGGATGTGCTATTGTCGGGTCAAATATTTCCACAAATTGTTGTGGCGTATTTATTGTGGATGGGATTATTTTGCGATCAGATATGACCCTGGGTGGTGCAGGGAAAGTTTTGGAAATGGGTGTTGGCAACCCTGGGTTAAGACGCCTTGTTCAAGGGCCCAAGAGTGGCGACAATGGAGCTTGAACCTTTAAATCCATACAGCCATAGCCACTCAGCTACCACCGTCCCTTTTAAAGAATTGGGAAGAAGGCTTTGGAACCCTTGTCACACCAAGCTGCCACTCTTGGGCCCCTGAGAAAGGCCCTTCATGCAGCTCAGCTGCATAAATAAACTCAATGAACTGGAGCTTGAGTCCCCCAACCTTTAGATCCGTAGTCACTGAGCCACCGCCGTCCCTTTTAAAGAATTGATAAGAAGGCTTTGGAATTTGGATTTGGAGGTTGTCAAATCCCAGTCACACCAAGATGCCACTCTTGGGCCCCTGAGAAAGGCCCTCAATGCCATAGATGCTCAGCTGTTTCATTAAACTCAGTGAACTAGAGCTTGAGTCCCCCAACCTTTAGATCCGTAGAACCGTAGCCAATGAGCTACCACCGTCCCTTTAAAGAATTGGGAAGAAGGCTTTGGAACCGTTGTCACACCAAGCTGCCACTCTTGGGCCCCGGAGAAAGGCCCTTAACGCCATAGCTGCTCAGCTGTTTCAAAAAACTCAGTGAACTGGAGCTTGAGTCCCCCAACCTTTCGATCCGTAGTCACTGAGCCACCGCCGTCCCTTTTAAAGAATTGGGAAGAAGGCTTTGGAATTTGGATTTGGAGGTTGTCCCAAGTCCCAGTCACACCAAAATGCCACTCTTGGGCCCCCGAGAAAGGCCCTTAGCACCATAGATGCACAGTTGTTTAAATAAAACCCCTATAGGTGGGTCTGGATAAAATGCAAAATTTCCGAGGTCCAGGGTTGCCAACTCCTCGATGTTTACCCCTCGTTATTGCGTCTCTTGTTTTTTTCCGTAACCTTTTGTCGGTCCGTCTCGTCCCCGTTATAGAATCGCGGATATTCATGAGGTCAAGTCTCGCGCCGGTCACGTGGGCATTTGTGCCGAGGCATCACTCCTTCACCCAGACTCCGACAGGACAAACTCGGGAAGACCGGAGCGACCTTGCGTGAGTGGCGGAGCGGTAACGGATGGGTAAAGAGGGGACGAGGCGATGAATTTTAATCCCCTCCTTTTTCGCGAGCTCAGCACCAGCGACGGCGCACAACCGCCACTTCTCCACAATCCCACGTTTTTCCCGGCGCTCTTCCCAGGCTGTACATCATCACTGTAGTATTTGTTTCAGCCACTCGAGAGAAATTCGTTCCTCTTTCGCTTTTTCAAATGATGCAACTCGGCGCAACGCTCTCGCGACGACGACGACGGCGTGCTTGCGTGTGTGTTTGCGCGTGTGGGTGTGATCTATTTATTTTTACAAATCATTTTACCAAACATCAGGACAAAACGTCCACGGATTCCTGCCTGCCTGCCATTCTGATGTCATACATGACTGTGTACCGGTGTCTGTTTATACATCATTAAAAATTAATGCACTTTCTTTCGCTCTCTCTCTCTCTCTCTGATTTTTTTTCGTCTCATTCTCACAAACGATGTACATCCGACGGGACTTTGAAGCATCCGGAGCTCAGGTTACGTATATTTTCGCTTTTTTTTTTCTTCCATGCGTGGCGTGTTTTTTTTTTTTTTTTTTCCCTCCGCCATTCCAGCAGGTGGAGCAGCAAATCCAAACCAACCCCTACGCTTCAAACGAGTGTTGGGACGACCGTCCTGTTTATCCTGCCCTCTATCCCCCGCCTCATGTCCAACATTTCTGGAATAACCTCTTTATCAAAATCTGCTCTTGAATATTTGACCAAAATGAAAATCTCGAAAACATTTTAACACGAAGGACAAATCTGATGGCAAAAGCAAAGGTCTCGGATTTGCACAGCTGATAGGTACTCGCCTGATAAAGAGGTGGTTCTAAAAATATTATCAGTGACCCAGTGGGGGGGGGGGGGGGGGCGCTTCAGGGGGGTGCTTATGCAACCATCACAATTCAGTAGGTCTATATATTTTGCACTGTCAAATGTGCAAGACATTGTTTAACTTATTTTAGTGTCATTTAGAGAGTTTTTTTTTTTTACGTTTTTTTTTCTTTTTCCGATGATGCATCACATTCAACTGTGTTTTATATTCTATAACTGTAACATAAGAGAAAATACGAGAAGGTATATTGGATAATAATAAGGTGGTAGTAAAAATAGTGCACCTATTGCAAAAGGGATGTATTTAATTTTGTAACGAAATAAATATTCATGTTAATAGGAATGTTAGGAAAAGGCATTTTTTTTTTAAAACGATCAGTCGTGTGAGAAAATGACACAAAAAAAGAGTGCACAAAAACAAATTTTCAAGATTTTTCTTGTTTAAAAAATAAAGTTGCAATTATTTTATTTATATATATATATATATATATATTATATATATATATATATATATATAGACATTGAGTGTATGTTTATATATGTATATAAAGAGGGTCACGGGGCAGCCAAAGTTCATTGATGCATGTTGGGAGAGCGAAGGCTGGCCAACAGATTTGCTCCTGTAAAAGTTTAATACTCGACGGGTCAGGACTATTTGGCAGCGAAATGGGGCCCAACACAATATTGGGGGATATTCTGTGTGTGTATATATATATATATATATATATATATATATATATATATATATATATATATATATATATATATATATATATATATCATATATTCATTAATTCTATCTAAATTCTAATCTACCGCTTTATCCGATCAGGCACACACACACACACACATTCATACACTAGGGACAATTTTCCCAAGTGGTGCCAATCAACCTACCGTGCATGTTTTTTTTTTGGACCGGGGGAGGAAACCGGAGAACCCGAGAAAGAAAAACCCCCTGAGGCACGGGGAGAACATGACCAAACTCCACACACACATGGCCGAGACGTGCATGCTAACCACTAAGCCACCGTACCCCTATATATATATATATATATATATAGTTGTTGTGTGTGTGTGTGTGTGTGTGTGTGTGTGTGTGTGTGTGTGTGTGTGTGTGTGTGTGTGTCCTGCGATGGGTTGGCATTCCATCCATCCAGGGTGTATCATGCCTTAATGGCCCATAGACGCCTGAGATAGGCACAGACTCCCCGTGACCCGAGGGAAGATCGGATATAGCGGTAGAAGATGAATGAATGAATGAATATATATATATATATATATATATATATATATATAATATCTATATATATATGAAATATGAAAAAAGGCACCAGGTGAGTATGAAAAAAAAAAAAACATGGCCTGCATGGTGCTACGTCCCAAACAAATACGTCTGGTGTATCATCTGGTGCCTCGTCGAAAAAAAATGGTCTAGCGTATCATCTTCACATCTGCAAATCGGATAGCGACCACGCGTCACGTTTTTTCCCGAGGAATCCGTTCTTCCCGACACACAAACCTCGTATTCCTGCCTGTCTGCCGCCGCGCTGATGATTTATCGCTTTGGAATTACACGCCATCAGCTAGCGCGGGCAGCCGCCATAGAAAAGTAATTACACCACACATAACAAATACGTGGCTGTCACCGGAGTGAGCCTTCAGGAATTTACGATAAGGCTGCCGTACTTCTTACACTGGGAATATTATTGCGTGATTTCTCTTCGCCACTCGTAGCCGAGCCCCAACCACCTCCCCGTTTGTCCCCCGCTCTGATTTATCTACAAGAACCCTGCTTTCGGCTGTAGCCCTTGCAGAATAATATACTCTACTTACAGAATATATTTGGCTACCAACCAATAGAACATTTGGTTGGAATTGCTTTTCTTTCGTCTGCGAGAGCGTATTATAACCGTCCCCCATTCTGTAGAGCCGACGGCGCTTAATAAATCTACATACACAGTCGGTTTAGAGAAAAACAAACGCTATCTAACGTGAGCAGCTTGCACAGTTTCCCATAGGTTGCTTTGTATATATTGGACGACGGTGTCGTGTTTTTGGGGGGGAGGGATCAAATTACACCCGATTAGATGCTTCTTTAGTTCCAGCGATCCGGTATTTAATAAACTGCACGATGAAAATAATTTCCGTGCCCTCGAAGCATGAACAAACGCTCCCTGTCGAGAAGACGAGAAAAAATCCTTTATAAGATACACCAGAGTGGGGGGGCGGGGGTGTTCGCTTAGTAGTTAGCACGTTCGCCTCACACCTCCAGGGTCCGGGGTTCGATTCCCGTCTCGGCTATGTGTGTGTGGAGTTTGTGCATGTTCTCCCCGTGCCTCAGGAGGTTTTTCTCCGGGTTCTCCGGTTTCCTCCCCCGGTCCAAAAACATGCACGGTAGGTTGATTGGCACCTTGGAAAATTGTCCCTAGTGTATGAATGCGTGTGTGTGTGTGTGTGCTGTGATGGGTTGGCATTCCATCCAGGGTGTATCCTGCCTTAATGCCCATAGACGCCTGAGATAGGCACAGACTCCCCGTGACCCGAGAGAGAAGTCAGATAAAATGGTAGAAGATGAATGAATGAATGAATGAAATGAACAGATACACCAGGTCCATGCCAGCACATCTCTTCCAGAAATGGAGTCGCAGATATAAGAGACATTTTTGGCAACAAGCATTCTTTCATTTGGCTTTGGTATATAAAATAAATAACGAGTAGCTCTGAGAGTCCGGGGTAATTTGGCTGCTTTCTGCTAAGAGGTTACATCTGGGTTGGCACTTGTAGCAAAACAGTGATCCAAAATATGCATCCAAAACCATCGATCTTGTAGCTTAAGCGTTTAATGATTTTGTCACTCGGTGGCGATCCTTCCCGAGTCGATCGGTCGAAATTACGCAGGAAAATGGACATCTGGAGGGGACACGGTGGTTTCGTGGCTAGCACGTTCGCCTCACACCGCCAGGGTCCGGGTTCGATTCCCGTCTCGGCCGTGTGTGCGTGGATTTTGCATGTTCTCCCCGTGCCTCAGGGCCGGAAGATCTTGACTGGCCTGCTAAAGAGTTCTGACTTATACCCTAATGAACGACTCGTCACAGCACAGCGAAGTTCTCCTAGACACAACGCACATATCCTAGAGTGCGTTCAAAAAGTCCCTCCGCAGTGATCTCGTACAGCGGGTTATCTGTTTAATGAAACTCGTTATTCTCCCTTGTGTATTTACTTACTACATCACAGTATTTACTGCGCTATTAAAGTATTTATCGCCGCTTTAAAAACACCTCCGTACCTGCTGTACGCAGCCACTGCTGAGGGACTTTTCGAACGCACTATAGCAGTGTTATGAAGCTGGGGTCAGAACTCAGTGTCTTCTATGATGCAGTGCCTCTGGAGCGTTAAGGGCCCCCTGGGAATAGAACAGCCTTTATTTGTCACATATACAGCACAGTGAAATTCTTTGTTCAGCACCACCTGGAGCACAGAGGGTTAAGGGTCTTGCTCAAGGACCCAAGAGTGGCATCTTGGTGGTACCGGGGCTCGAACCCCCGACCTTCCGATCAGTATCCCAGAGCCTTAAACCACTGATCTACTCGGATTAAAACATTTCCAAGGGAGATGGCTTTAAATTTGCAGCATTTGGCAGACGCCCTTATCCAGAGCGACTTACAAGTGAGCCATTGCAGGTTAAGGGCCTTGCTCAAGGGCTCCCACTAGTGGCAGCTTGGTGGTGGTGGTGATCTTCCGGTCCAGAGTCCAACACCTTAACCACTGGGCCACACCTTAACCACCGTACCCTTTACAATCGAGTGGAACATCTTCCCTAAAGAGCGGAGGATAGAATTGAATGTGATGCTCCATAAACCGACACATTTCTCCGTTTCTCCGTCACAGAACCATAATCAGAAATAATCATCGCCATGAAAATACCAACAGCACAGGAAACAACCATCCGGCCTAGTGTGGATTTCTTAATCCGTGATTAACAGAAGACCCTCGTACCCCGGTGCGAAAACGAACGTGACCCTCCCTAATCCGTCATTATAAGTGCGAGTCATTTAACGCCCATAAAATTCTCGAGTTACTTCAAGCCCTTGTCCCCGAGCCATACTCATCTCTGGCAGACCCCCCCCCAAAGAAAATGTCCCCAAAGGCTTGAAATGTCCCCAAAGCACCTCCTCGTTAAAGACGCCTTTCCCTCACAGCGCCGCGGCTCAGACGCGCGTAACTCTATAGAAGCACTTTGTCAGCACTTCAAAGCGCAGGCCGTCGGCACTTCGGGCTAACACTGAACTTTTTTTTTTTTTTATAGCTCGTCATTAAAATGTTCGGCTAATACATTTTCTGAAACGCACCGAAGCACATGGATTTAATGCAGCGTTGCGGGAGACGGAGAAAGTAGAGCAGAGGCGAAAAGAAACTATTTCTCAAGCCATAAGTTTTTCAAATATTCCATTGATAGAAATTATAGGTGGTACTTCAGTCAAACCCTTACTAATGCATTAACACCTTTAGGCAGGTTGAGGTAAAAAAAAAAAAAACAGTGTAAGTGTATCCTCTGTGATTGATTTTAACATAAGGGGGCACGGTGGATTAGTGGTTAGAACGTTCGCCAACCCATCGCAGGACTATATATATATTCATTCATTCATTCATTCATCTTCTAGCGCTTTATCCAATCTTCCATCGGGTCACGAGGAGTCTGAGTCTATCTCAGGCGTCTATGGGTATTAATGCAGGATACACCCTGAATGGAATGCCAACCCATCGCAGGGCACACACACACACATTCACACACACATTCATACACTAGGGACAATTTTCCAAGGTGCCAATCAACCATATACCGTGCATGTTTTTGGACCGGGAGGAAAACCGGAGAACCCGGAGAAAGAAAAACCCCCTGAGGCACGGGGAGAACATGCACAAACTCCACACACACCGGCCCACATGACCGAGACGGGAATCGAACCCCGGATCCTGGCGGTGTGAGGCGAACGTGCTAACCACTACGCCACTGTGCCCCTATATATATATATATATAGGGGTACGGTGGCTTAGTGGTTAGCATGCACGTCTCGGCCATGTGTGTGTGTGGAGTTTGTGCATGTCTGTTCTCCCCGTGCCTCAGGGGGTTTTTTCTCCGGGTTCTCCGGTTATGAATGTGTTGTGGCCCTGTGTGTGTGTGTGTGTGTGTGTGTGTGTGTGTGTGTCCCTGTGATGGGTTGGCATTCCATCCAGGGTGTATCCTGCCTTAATGCCCATAGACGCCTGAGATAGACACAGAAGACTCCCCCAGACTCCCCGTGACCCGAGGGTGGTAGAAGATGACTGAATGAATGATTTTAACATTTCTTTACATTTCATTTGTTTATTATTTAGTTTTATTACACACCATTCACCCATCAATTAATGAATGTATTGATTTTCATGCGATTGGTACGGAATCCTTTGATATCTCCATGTGACTCCATGTTTCCACATGCATCGGATTTTCGTGTAAAAATATGTATTTGGGTATAAAAATGTATTAAACTCAATCACCAAGTAAGTAAACAAATAATGTATTTTCACATGTAAAATTACACACAATTCCTTTATATCCAATTCATTCATTTTCATTTATATATTGACAGTTGATGTATTTTTTCATATGTATTAATAATACAATTTATTTCGGTTTACAAAATTGACATACTTTCGCTGGACAATTTACATTTTTTTTAATTAACTTTACGTTTATGAATTCGCTTAATTAACTTTAACATAATTTCATTGAGGGGGCACGGTGGCTTAGTGGTTAGCACGTTCGCCTCACACCGCCAGGATCCGGGTTCGATTCCCGTCTCGGCCATGTGTGTGTGGAGTTTGGCATGTGGGGCTTTCCTCCCTGTTCTCCCCGTGCCACAGGGGGTTTTTCTCCTTTCTCTCTTTTTTTTTTCTCCGGTTTCCTTTGGTTTCCCGGTCCCCCGGTCATGCACGGTAGGTTGATTGGCACCTTGGAAAATTGGTCCCTAGTGTATGAATGTGTGTGTGAATGTGAGTGTGTGTGTGCCCTGTGATGGGTTGGCATTCCGTCCAGGGTGTATCCTGCCTTAATGCCCATAGACGCCTGAGATAGGCACAGGCTCCCCGTGACCCGAGAAGATCGGATATAGCGGTAGAAGATGAATGAATGAATGAATGAATGAATAATTTCATTGACTGCAATTTTTTAAAAAATGTTTTACTTTCCACGTTCGTTTTTTTACATAACGGGAAAAATGTTGCGTATTTTTTTTCATACATTTCTTTTTCCACATACAATTCTGACACAATTAATTAATCATCATCATCAAAAAAAAAACAACGTACAGCTGATAAAATATACGCAGCTCATTTGCAGGCAGGTTTTCCTATTTGCTTGTCGTTTTGTTTATCCCTTGTGCTAAGCTAAACCCTCATATTCCGTGGCACATGCTGGCAGCCCAACGTGCTTCCCAGAGGCAGCATCCGAGACGCTCAAGAGACTGAAAAAAAAAAGCCCTGACTAAAATCGAATCAGGCAATCACCTGTGTGTGTCAGAGACATTATTCATAACTTAACGTTCACTTTTCCTCTCCACGTTTTCCTGATAAAGACTTAATTCACCTCGTCAAGGACCTCTTTTTTTCCTCACAATGAATAGAATCAGGTGTCTCGGGGAGTTAAAAACAAAACAAACTAACACGAGCTTGAGATTATAATATAAAAAAGGTCTATGTTTAGTTTCTGTTTCGTATTTATTCCATGCCATATATGGAGTTATTTAAGTTTATCTATAGGATCAAATCTGCTTTGAACTGTTTTTCCATAGACCTTCTGTAGGAAGGGGGGGGGGGATTTCATCGGTAAAAGGTTACAGGAGGACCGGGATCCGAAATATACGTTCAAAATCGATTCGTTATTGAGCCGAAGGCTTTTTCGAATCTCGTTCACCGAATGTGCCGGTAATTCTGGTTCTGGACACCATGCAATTAATAGTATTTAACAGTTAATAGATGCCACATATTCCAGTATCCACTTTGTCTACGGACAAACGTTTGTCACTATATACTGATAATTCACATGTGCTTTTTGAAGATCCTGACAGATCCTATATTATATATATATATATATATATATATATATATATATATATATATATATATATATATATATATATATATATATATATATATAATATATATATATATACCGTAAATTCTGGACTATAAAGCGCACCTGCATATGCATATAAGCAAGCCGCATCATCCGCTCTATTATTAAAAAAAAAAAAAAAAAAAAAAAAACAAAAAATCATAAATAAGCCGCACCTGCATACAAGCCGCATCCGCTTTTGAATTGTAAATGTACATGTATGTACCTAAATAGATCCTTTCCTAACCTGTATTTTAAACGGTTTAACTGTATTTAACTGGGGTAACAAACGGTGTAACGGTGGACGCTGCACAGAGAGACGCGGAGATCCGGAATTCATACAAAACAGGATTTATTTACAATAAAGAACTCAGGAGACGCCGCTCATACGGAGCGGCCAGACAGGCTAGGGAGCCTTGCGCTCTGCGCGCCGTGGTACCGGGAGTACCGGAGAGCAGGAGTCCGGGAATCGGGAACAGACAAAGGTTAGGCATAAACATATATCGAGCGTCCGTGTCCGCGACACTAGGTATGTGCTACGAGCCCGGACGGGGATTGTAGGGTGAACCGGGCTTATATCGGGAGAGGGAAAATCAAGAACAACTTTGGCTGATTTGTGCGTGTGTGTGTGTGTGTGTGTGGGGAAAAGAGCAGGGGAGGAGAGAGAGAGAGAGAGCACCGAGCAGCAACTTTGCTGATTAAAACGGGACAGAACCAAGAGAAAATAAGCGCTATTTACAGTATTTATCTTCATTTCTCCTGTGTGTGAAATCACGTCACCTTAACCTTGTAAAGATAGAGTTTGTCCTCCTTCTATCCGCTTCTACCCACTTATATCTGCTAAAGAGGAACTAGCGCATTCTTCTTCTTTGCATTTATTTTGTGTTAGTTTTGATTCTAATTCCGGTTAGAGCCCCTAGCGGTCGGGAAAAAATCTGCAGAATAGCCGCACCTTATTATTAGCCGCATGGTTCAAAACCTATGAAAAAAGTAGCGGCTTATAGTCCAGAATTTACGGTGTATATATATATATAGGGGCACGGTGGCTTAGTGGTTAGCACGTTCGCCTCACACACACCGCCAGGGTTTGGGTTTGATTCCCGTCTCGGCCATGTGTGTGTGGAGTTTGCATGTTCTCCCCATTTCTCCCCGTGCCTCAGAGGGTTTTTTTCTCCGGGTTCTCCGGTTTCTCCCTCCTTTCCCCCCGGTCCAAAAACATGCACACGTAGGTTAATTGGCACCTTGGAAAATTGTCCCTATTGTATGAATGTGTGTGTGTGTGTGTGTGTCCTGCGATGGGTTGGCATTCCATCCAGGGTGTATCCTGCCTTAATGCCCATAGATGCCTGAGATAGACACAGACTCCCCGTGACCCGAGGGAAGATCGGATAAAGCGGTAGAAGATGAATGAATGAATGCTATATTTATAATAACCTCAAGTTTTCTGGGAAGATGGTCCATTATATTCCCGAGCGGGCTTTGTGGTAGATTTGTGTGCTTTCGTATGAAACGATCCCAAAATTCATCCCAAAGGTGTCCCAGTAGGCAGTATTGGGGAGTAACTAGTTACATGTAACAAACAACACAGTTACATGTAACAGCGTTATGTAAATTAATTACAAAATAAAAGTAACAGTTACTGAAAGAAAAAAACGTGTCGGAGGTTAAGGATTACAATTCCCAAAGAACCCTGGACAAGCAACCCCCCCCCCCCCGACTACAACGACCAACCCCGCCCCCCCCCCCCCCTCCCCACCAAAAAAAAAAGAAAAATTGCTACAAGTGCCACCTAGTGGACAAATAAAATTAAAGCAATAAAAATAATCAGTTACTTTTATAAAGTGATTGAAAAGTTACGCTACATTTTGAATAGGGTACTTTGTATTCTGCAACCTATTACATTTCCAAAAGTAACCTTCCCAACACTGTCTGTAGGTTCGAAGTTTATAAATCTACACACACGTTTACCAAAATTACTTTGGCAAACTGTTGCTTCTTCTCCGGACAAAATTTCTCCGCCATTTTCATCACACAGACTTTCGAGGTTCGAACCTTTGGCAATCAGCCACCTCGTAGCTCGCCTTTGCATTGGACTCTTGCGGCTACAGGTCTACTGCCATCTACTGGAGAAATATAAAATAGCTTTTGTGTAGGTATTGTTTGTGCTTTTTGTACGTGTGTATTTTGTACTGTGGCCAACAGAGCCGGTGGGAAGGGTGTTATTGATTTTATGACAGCGGCTGCGAGGCCGGTGGAAACTTGAACACGGGCCGCAAGATGCCCGCGGGCCAGACTTTGGACATGCCTGGTGTAGAGATTATCGTCATGGAGCTGGCTTTGTGTATTTTGTGTCAGGTTTGGGTCTCCTAGTTCAAGTGAAGGGGAATAAAATGTAATGCTACAATATCCAGAGGCCGCCTATACAACAGGGAGGTTATAGACCAGAAGGTCGCAAGTTCAAATCCCACCGCTGCCAAGCTGCCACTAGTGGGCCCTTGAGCAAGGCCCCTCAAGGCCCTTAACCATCAATCGCTCAGCTGGATAAGGGCATCTGCAAAATGCCCAGGTTGTATAAAATAACGTGTATGTTTTATGCCCATAAGGTTATATATATATTTTTATCACTGATGAGAATAGCTAGAAAGCTATTCTACTCCATCATCTTTAAATATAATATCAATTTTGTGTTTAAGACATTATTTGTGGAAGGAGGCCAAGCTGCCACTTTTGGCTCTTGAACAAGGCATGTATCCCGCAACTGCTCAGTGTCTGTTTTTGTGTGCTCCACTCATCGGATCGCTTAAAGCCACTTGTTTATTGATGTCAGGAGCTCGGAGGAGAAATCGTCATCTGTTACCTCACTTTAGTATGGACTAAGTTTCTTCCACGTCCCCATCAATGCGATTAACGTCCCGGATTCATGTTAACAGCCATTTGTTGCGATTTTCTCCACGCAAACACAGCAAACTCGCAGTCAAAAGCATTCGAAGAATTATAAGTAAAGGAAAATCCACAGCTCGGACCGAAAGCTAGCATCGGCAGGTTCGGAGTCAGACCCTCACAAAATGTGTAAAGGGAAGAGAAATGTTTAAAATTTTTTAATAGAAAAAGTTACAAAAGAAAACAAAAAAAAAGGGTAAACACTTCATTCATTCATTCATCTTCTACCGCTTTATCCGATCTTCCCTCGGGTCACGGGGAGTCTGTGTCTATCTCAGGCGTCTATGGGCATTAAGGCAGGATACAGCGTTGGATGGAATGCCAACCCATCGCAGGACACACACATTCACACACACATTCATACAATAGGGACAATTTTCCAAGGTGCCAATCAACCTACCGTGCATGTTTTTGGACCGGGGAGGAAACCGGAGAACCCGGAGAAAAACCCCCTGAGGCACGGGGAGAACATGCAAACTCCACACACACATGGCCGAGACGGGAATCGAACCCGGACCCTGGCGGTGTGAGGCGAACGTGTTAACCACTAAACCACCGTGTCCCCCATAACTCAATTGTAACCCCCAAAATTAGTGTACTGATGTGTATTTAGATGGTTTGAATGCACCGAGGCATCTGATGTGAGAAATAAAAACAACCGGAATATGAGTTTTATCCTGGATTCGTTCTGGATTTGGACTGAATCTTAAACATAATCTCATTCTTTTGAGCTCTTAAGGTCCTTTTATTTTGTATTTCTTACCCTTTACCTTGTCTTATTGTGTACAGAGCATTTCATTCAGCTTTCTCCCAGTGTGCGTCTTTGTCAAATTCCTTTCGTACATGGCTCTGTCAGCCCTTTGATGGCGCCGTTTTAAATTCTTGATCAACGGCGTTCGCTTTCACTTAAGACTTACCGCTGTGTTCCCTCAGTTTCCTCGATATTTCTTACCTTTCATACGCTTCACTCTTTCAGTCGTCTCGTCTCCACGCAGAGTCAAGTCAACTCACCGAGGAAACCTCGTCCTTCTGAATATTTTATGCATTAATGTGTTCTGTTCGTTCTTTGAGGAGCGCACAGCTGGAGGCTGGTAGGAACGATACATTGCGGATCAATATTACAGGTATAGTGCCGTGCAAAGCAAGTCGGGGGAGGGGCAATATCCTTAATATTGCATCAGCTTCGATTTCAGGGTTGAAGGGTCAGGGTGGTTAATTTTGTCACATATATATTGCATACGCTATATGGACAACTGAGCTTTCATATGAACGGTCAAACAATTCCACCTGAAAACCAGGGATGAGTAAAAGTGTAGATACCTTACTGCAAAAGGTATCCCATTACCATATACCATACCATATATATATATATATATATGTAGGGAGGTGGTAGCCCAGTGGTTAAGGTGTTGGACTCTGGACCAGAAGATCATGGGTTCAAACCCCACCACCACCACCAAGCTGCTGTTAGTGGGCCCTTGAGCAAGGCCCTTAACCCTCACTTGCTCAGTTGTAAGTCGCTCTGGATAAGGGCGTCTGCCAAATGCCGCAAATGTAAATGTAAATATATATATATATATATATATTTACTACAACTGCACTAATGTTATTAAGGTAAGGTGTTATAACGCAGTGTGCATTACTATATGAGTGATCTGCTCCTTCACTCTGTGTCGTGTCGGCGAATGAACGAAACCCAAACAACAAAGATGAAACGAATAAATAAACATCAGCGCATCCACTCAGGCTTCCTAAATTTCCCCCGAATTACACCCCCAAGCTGCGCATTCACAACAGGTACGATCTCCTCACTATATTAGCGTATATTACCGTACGGAACCTTACGCAAGCGCATCGCATTCCCAAATCCGTATTACGCAATAAAGCGCATTTTTACTGAACGCAATAAAGCGCTTCCGTATAACCTAAACACCGTATCACCAGTTTATATGGAAAAGCAACCGGAACACAATTCTTAAAGGAGCCACGTCCCATATTTTACACTTCAAACCAACACTAAACTAAATAACATTGTAATTAACAAGAAATTCATATTAAAAGAATCATTTCCAGAGTAAAATAAATATTAAATAATCCAATAATTTTATTAAAGGGAGAGATTTTGAGTGAAATGTATAGAATTATAACATATTTTACTTAGAGTATTAGAAACATGAAAAGTATTCATGTATGTATATATATATATATATAATATATATATATATATATATATATATATATATTATAAGTATTATACAGTTTATACAGTTTATAAGTTTACAGTCAAAGTCCCATTTGTCTTGATCTTGAGATTTGTACCCTGCGTTCTCTTCTCAGATCCGACAACCTTAAGGGAGGAAAGTTCAATACACCCTGCGGTTCTCCATTATCCTTCTATTTTCAAACCTGAGGAAATGTCAGCTCGTTGAAAGAAAAGTCCACAATTCCTCATTATTTGTCACTGTCCACCAAACAGTCCACCAAACACCGCCCTGCAACCTCCTTCTTCAAGAAACTGCCTCCAGCTGTGAGAAAGAAATGTTTGTTTTCCCAACTAGAAGGTATTTATCATCAATTTATGGAAACAGAAAAAAAAAAACAATGCGTTTTTTTAATTGTTTAACAAATAAATTCCCTGTTCACAGCTCCATGAATGTAAAATTCTTCTATTTTAATTTAAATTTTTAATGTAATTTAATTAAATTTGAAAAAAAAAATTTTCTTCTATATTAATATAATATATAACATTATTATAATATATATTCATTCATTCATTCATTCATCTTCTAGAGCGCTTATAGACCTTAATAAATCCATAACATTTATCCGATCTTCCCTCGGGTCATGGGGAGTCTGTGTCTATCTCAGGCGTCTATGGGCATTAAGGGGCAGGATAAGGACACCAGGATACACCCTGGATGGAATGCCAACCCATCACAGGACACACACACACATTCAATGACACACACACACATTCATACACTAGGGACAATTTTCCAAGGTGCCAATCAACCTACCATGCATGTTTTTGGACCGGGGAGGAAACCGGAGAACCCGGAGAAAAACCCCCTGAGACACGGAGGGGAGGAGGGGCACGGTGGCGTAGTGGTTAGTTAGCACGTTCGCCTCACATCGTCAGGATCCGGGTTCGATTCCCGTCTCTCAGCCATGTGTGTGTGTAGAGTCTGCATGTTCTCCCCGGGGGTTTTCCTCCTCCGGGTTCTCTCCGGTTTCCTCCCCCGGGCCAAAAACATGCACGGTAGGTTGATTGGCACCTTGGAAAATTGTCCCTAGTGTATGAATGATGTGTGTGTGTGTGTGTGTGTGTGTGTGTGTGTGTGTGTGTGTGTGTGTGTGTGTGTGTGTCCTGTGATGAGTTGGCATTCCATCCAGGGTGTATCCTCCTGAGATAGGTACAGTATCCCTGTGACCCGAGGGAAGATAAGTAGAAGATGAATATATATATATATATATATATATATATATATATATATATATATATATATTCCATTCAAAAACGAGTTCAAATGAGCTTCTCAGATGGCAAATCGTTTCGTCTGGCGGCGAATTTCCAGCTTAAAGCGGGAAGCGCGCAATACCGCGATGCCTTGATCCTTCCATATTTCACCCCCATCCGTCCTTTTTTTTTTTTTTTTTTTTTTTTTTTTTTTTTTCCAGTCGTGCGATTGGAGCGAGGCCGCTTTCCGAGGTGTGAAACAGAGCGAGCGTCTTCTGGGCGAATCGAGCGCTCGTTCATCGCGGACGGTGCGACAAATTAAAAACGTGTGACCAAGCGAGAGCGAGAGCGAGAGAGAGAGAGAGAGAGAGAGAGAGACGGAGAGATGGCGAGACGAGAAGGGAAGGAAAACGTGAACTGTGAAGGATGGGGAAATGGGAAGACTAAATTAGCTCATTTTAGCATCTGAGAGACAGAAGCTAGTCTTCAAACAAACAAACAAACAAATAAATAATTAAGAAACAAACAGGATCAACAAACCACCCGGAAACGAGGCCTCTAATGAACGTGTTTGCGTAGGCTAATCGTCGACCAGACGGTAATTAAAGTGGGCCATATGCATGTATTTGCTCATTACGCGGCTTTCCATCGGAGGGCTTAAGAGTTACTTGAAGCCTTCGCCCTCGTGTAGGAAAATCGCGTTAAAGAAAAAAAGCGCTTCATGCCCGAGGACGTCGCTCATATCGGCCGCGGAATGTTACAAACGCCAGCCGCGAGCGAAAGAAGAGAACGCCGTTTCTCTTATCCTCTCTCCGCTCGATCCGGTCCTGCCGCCTAGATATTATGAATAAATTATGAATAATTTTGTTTCCTCCAGAAAGCGCCGTGCGTCCGCGTGGACAAATAAACAAGGTGCCCTCGAGGCGATATGCTGTCGTCTGGGTTTTTATTACAGATCAAGGATTAAAGGAGAACGCTAATTCTAAAAGAATTTCCTAACAGGAAACGCCACGGCGTCGAGGATTACGCAAGGCCGGCGCGCTTTCTGCCCAAGGAGTCAAGCGCGGATTTGCCATCGCTTTTATTTATTTATTTACCCCCCCCCCCACGTGTAGCTAATGCGCGCACGCAAAGTCTCGACACGTCGCCGAGGACTAATTTGCTCATTTGCATGCGATAATTGAATGGTTGTTAGGATTTGCATTTCAGACCCTGTTGCTACATGGAGGATCATTGTCAACATACTGTATTTCCCAAAACGTCCCCAAAAAAGACTCCAAGTAAGCTCTGTAACCTGTAGGGGGTATATCCCAGGAACGTGAGGCGCAAATCGGGAAAACATTGGGAAATATTGGGAATAACAAGGAAAACCGGTCAATAATTGACCACTATGCAAACGTACGATTTCAAGTACACAAATCACATCCCAGCATTGTTTTTCAAGGGAGGTGGGAGCTACTAGTGGTGGCTTATGGAATGGTAGATCGCAGGTTCCAATCCCACCCACGACCAAATTGTGGGCCCTTGAGCAAGGCCCTTAAGTCGCTCTGGATAAGGTATCTGACAAATGCTGTAAATATAAATACCAGAGGAAAGCCAATGGAAACTCCGGTACAAACTTTTGCAGATTTATATTATAGCATCCCATATACAGAGTGATGTTCAGATATGTCCATTATCCAGTTAAGGACCTTTCGCAGGGGCCCAAGAGTGGCTCCTTGGCGATACCAATTCAGTAACCTAGATCCTTAGATTCCACCGCGTGCTTAAAACATTAACATATTTGCTTAATGTATTTTTATTCGGCTAAAACGGGACATTTTTACGAACCTTGGTTTAATAATTAATTATAACATTTTCAGTACAATTCTTGTGTACTTTGTAAATCTTTTTAGATTAAAAGTCCCGGCCAAAAATAAATAAATTAAATAAAAAAAAATAAATATATATATATATATATATATATATATATATTTTTTATTTTTTTTTTAAATTATTAAATTATTTATTTATTTTTTGGCCAGGACTTTTAATATGCGCAGCCACCGGATAAATGGAACGCACTCGGCGTGCATTAAAAGTGACCCCAGTGAAGAAAGGATAAAGAAGAGGCTCAGGTTTATATCTAGGAGATCTGGAGATGGTCACAGATGACATGTAAAGATCAGGGTTGGCATAACTTATCCTTTTCTTCTCTTCCGATTCATCCCTGCTTGCGGTCTTCACTTCTCTGACACACACTCGAGCACTTTGCACGGTTGACCCCAGGTTATTTATTAAAAGGCACTAAAGGTTATGCATTCATACTTCACAACCCTTTTATCTTTAGTGCGTTAAAAGCGCTATACAAATAAAAACCGAAGCGGGTTCGTAATGTCCACAGTACGCCAAATAAACGCGTGAATTATTCATTCGTTCGAGGAAAATGTCGGAACCCTTAAATAAACCTACAGTAGGAATTCACACTAACCAGCACTAATGTTATTAACGCAGCGTGCACTACTATGATCCTTCCTTCTGCGTTGGAACGACAAAAAGAACAAACGAATAAATAAACGTTCAGCGCATCCACTCACGCTTCCTAAATTTCCCCCGAATTACGCCCCCTAGCTGCGCATTCACAACAGGTACGATCTCCTCACTATATTAGCGTATATTACCGTACGGAACCTTACGCAAGCGCATCGCATTCCCAAATCCGTATTACGCAATAAAGCGCATTTTTAAAGCTCTTCCGTATAACCTAAACACCGTATCACCAGTTTATATGGAAAAGCAGCCGGAACACAATTCTTAAAGGAGCCACGTCCCATATTTTACACTTCAAGCCAACACTAAACAAATAACATTAACAAGAAATTCATATTAAAAGAATCATTTCCAAGCCATTAAATGAGAACGTGTGCAAACTTTTGACTGGTAGTGTGGTCCTTTAAGAAATGTTTTGCATAAGGGAAGTGGTGGCTCAGTGGTTAAAGCATTGGGTTTTGGACCAGAAGATCGTAGGTTCAAGTCCTCCCCACCACCACCACCACCAAGATGCCACTAGTGGGAGCCCTTGAGCAAGGCCCTTAACCCTCAATTGCTCAGATGTAAGTGGCTCTGGATAAAAGCGTCTGCCAAATGGCGTAAATGTAAATGTAAGATGTAAATGTTTTGCGTAGCGCCAAGAACATGGTTTGGAAGACGTCATGAGATGCACACATGGGTTTGTCACATTCGCAGGAAGTTCGTGACAGACTTCGTACATATCACTGTGAAAAAGTTCCAATGCAGTAACAGTATTAGTAGTAGACTTGAATATTTGGCACATATACATTACAGCACAGGGATATTATTATTATTATTATTATTATTATTATTATTATTATTATGTTTATATTGTTTCTTCGCAGCTGGTTTGGAAGCTGGGGTCATGATACAGCGCCCCCCCTGGAGCACTGATGGGTTAAGGGGCTTGTTCAAGGACCCAATAGATGTATATTGGCAATACCAGGCCTCAAATCCCCGTACCTTCCGATCAGTAGCAATCATAGCGTAACCAGCGCCTTAACCACCGAGCTACGCCTACCCCCCCCCCCCCAAACCCCCCCACCCCCCCTCCCCCAAATCCCCCCCCCACCACCCCTCCCTAACTGATGCAAATAAATCAGGCAGGGAAACTTCCAGGAAGAAGCCAGACACTAAAATATTCATCTGTGATTATCCGTCCTAGAAATAATCAACTCGCTTTGATATTCTGTGTAGATACCATATGCCGTATACCCTCTCTCAATATTTCACCGCTTTTTTTTTTCGTTCTTTTTTTTTCCCTCGTAAACAAACATTAAGTCTGACTGGTCTCCGGAGTTTGTCAGGGCGCTCGCTTATTCCCTGCCTCGCAGGCTGGTATCAATCAGATCTCCCGTTCCACCTCATTTATTAATGAAAGAACTAATGGAAGTCATACGTTCGGATTATTAAACTGATTTATACATCTACACTGAATACATCTCGACACTGATCACAGTCTCGGCCTGGATGGGGACATAAAACTCCTGGGAAACAGTAACTACAGATGACTGAGTAAAATAAATAAATAAATAAATAATAATAATAATAATAATAATAAGGAAACTGAAAATGAATAAGTGGGCCCCTGCAACGGTGTGCCACGGCACGGTGGTTAGTGGTTAGCACGTTCGCCTCACACCTTCCAGGATCCGGGTTCGATTCCCGTCTCGGGCCATGTGTGTGTGGAGTTTGTGCATGTTCTCCCCCGTGCCTCAGGGGGTTTTTCTCCGGGTTTCTCCGGTTTCCTCCCCGGTCCAAAAAACATGCACGGTAGGTTGATTGGCACCTTGGAAAATTGTCCCTAGTGTATGAATGTGTGTGAGTGTGTGTGTCTGTGTGATTGGGTTGGCATTCCATCCAGGGTGTATCCTGCCTTAATGCCCATAGACGCCTGAGATAGGCACAGACTCCCGTGACGTGACCCGAGGGAAGATCGGATATAAAGCGGTAGAAGATGAATGAATGAATGAATAAATTGAGTTTGTAAAAGAAAGGGATGTAATAAGGGTGGGCAGTGTAATGAAATGAATAATTTAATGTATTCGGTATGATTCTGATGTTTTTATTTATGGATGTGGGAAGAGCTTCCGGGTAAGATTTATGTTTTGTTTTTTTTTAATAAATAATAAAAAAGAAAGTACTTTGGTTATTAGTAACACTTCTAGTTATCAGATTCACACATATGAAGTGATTAAAGCCCAGTGTTAGTTTTCCAGTTTGATTTATTTCTATAGCGCTTTTTAGCACAATAATACATTTGAATATAGATTATTTGTGTGTGTGTTTACCCCCGATGAGCGAGCCTGGGGCGACTATGGCAAGGAAAAAAAACTCCCTTGGGGGTATATATATATATATATATATATATATATATATATATATATATATATATATATATATATATATATATATTGATAATAGATTGATTGATTTAACATAGGGGCACGGTGGTTTAGTGGTTAGCACGTTTGCCTCACACCTCCAGGGTCCGGGTTCGATTCCCGTCTCGGCCATGTGTGTGTGTGTGGAGTTTGTGCATGTTCTCCCCGTGCCTCAGGGGGTTTTTCTCCGGGTTCTCCGGTTTCCTCCCGGTTCAAAAACATGCACGGTAGGTTGATTGGCACCTTGGAAAATTGTCCCTAGTATATGAATGTGAATGTGTGTGTGTGTGTGTGTGTCCTGCGCGACGAGTTTATTAAGTACATTTCTTTTTTCAATGTATATATGAATATTGTATTGTAGGTGTTTTCACAACATTTAATGCAGTCGTTAATTTTTCGGAATAATGGAAAGTGTTTTTACGGGGATCTTCTGACCTGTAGATATAGTACGTCGTTCCATGCGCCCTCTGGTGGATATTCTGCTTAGAATCTTTATACCGCTTAAAAAGTGGGAGCGCGACTCGACGGGATATCGCGGCACAAACCGCAGGAAGAAATGCGGACGTCTGTATCTGTACGGCTCATTACAAAAGTATTGGGACACCTCTTTAGTATGCATTGGTTTTAAATTCTCTTCGCTTGAACTACGAGGTTGACATGGAAGTAAACTCCATACATTTTGTTTGTTTGTTTGTTTGTTTGTTTGTTTGTTTGGTTTCGTTTCTTTGCTGATGTTTTGGTTGATGATGTCTTTTCATGTCTTTTTTGAAAATTCAATAAATATAATTTGTAAACATAATCGCTCCCCTGTTTTTTTTTTTTGTAAAATACAGCACCACGAAGCAACGGCAAGGGTAAATATGCCCAAGGGTCGATGCTGGGCCCGAAAGCAGTTTGACGTCACTCTGGATAACTGCCAAACGCCATAAAAAAGACATGTAATGAATCGGACGATCAATAAAGGCCGAATTAACGAACTATTAATTAAATATTCAGTTCGAATCTTAAAAAGCATGTTTATTAATAGAGCTTCTATTCTGAAACCGACATCTGTCCAACTCGAGCCTTGCATCATTCTACGCCATCGCCCTCTTCGTCTTCCTCCATCTGTC
>JACRUU010000005.1:35452868-35472868 GCA_030449085.1 Kryptopterus vitreolus
CTATCTATCTATCTATTTATCTATCTATCTATCTGTCTATCTATCTATCTGTCTGTCTGTCTGTCTATCCATCCCTCCATAAATCTATCTGTCTATCTCTTTCTCTGTCTGTCTATCTATCTACCTATCTGTCTGTCTATCCATCCATCCATAAATCTATCTATCTATCTATCTATCTATCTATCTATCTATCTATCTATCTATCTATCTATCTATCTATCTATCTATCTATCTATCTATCTATCTATCTATCTATCTATCTACCTATCTGTCTGTCCATCCATCCATCCATAAATCTATCTATCTGTCTACCTCTCTCTGTCTGTCTATCTATTCTACCTACCTATCTGTCTGTCTATCTATCTATCTATCTATCTCTATCTATCTATCTATCTATCTATCTATCTATCTATCTATCTATCTATCTATCTATCTATCTATCTATCTATCTATCTATCTATCTATCTATCTATCTATCTATCTGTCCGTTCAGATACACAAACATTAGTGCAGGAGAGCGAATGTGTTCGGAGGGAAAAACCAGTGCAGCGACCACTTTCAGTCTACTCTGGTCTTTTATTCCATTTCTTTATCTCGATGTGTACACACACACACACACACACACACACACCCATCTTTCTCTCTAAGCGTCCTTCTCTTCTCTTATGCGTTCTCACTGCGAGAGAAAATCGTGATTAGCCAAAGTGTATGATTCGTATCCCTTGTCCCCGCCCCCTTCCTTCAACACGTGGCCACGCCCCCTCTGCCACAATTAGTGTTAGGTTGAATGGAACGTTAAAGTAATAATTATAACATTATAACATGTTTACTATTTTATTCTAAATTATTCTGTCATTCGACATAATTAGTGAATACCAATTTCACCGGTACAATAGTACTATATTTATTTATTTATTTATTTATGCAAAAATGTGCCCTTTTATTTACCCTTTAATTTCCATCCTGCATTTAAAAATGTGCACTTGGAAGCTTCTGCCACCAGAAGTCTAGCGCATCATCACCCCCACCATGCAGTACCGCTAAGGATCCCCTAGGGGGCGGGAACCCTCATTGAAGACCCATGTGTTACACCATTACCAGCTCTGGACCCAAATAATTACACAATCGCCTGTGGATACACAATAACAGACTAATAGATTTTCATTTATAGCCATTTTACCAAAAAAATATTTGCTTTACTTTTACTGCAGCGATGATCAAATGCCACTATGATCAAAATCCGGCCTAAATCTTTCTAGACAATTAAATATGCAAACGGGACTGAAATTTCCTCGTTCAGACTAAATCCAGTCTGGATGTGGCTTTAGCTGCATTCTTGTGTGTCGAGAATCTGAATTGCAGTTGGTTTTTTCCTGCAGGAATCTGCAAGTTCTCATGAAATAAGACCACTAACCATTTGGAGGCATGAACCTGCATCTTATCCGCCGAGCTACACCTCAAGACAGATGTCAGCTTCCCAGGCTGAAAGCGGTCGATATCGTTTTTCATCAATATTCAGCGTCCTTTATGGGCAAGAAAGCCATGAGCCGGACACTTTTCTATTGAAGAAACCAGACTTAAAAAAAAAAAACATCCAAATGCTGGACAAATGAAAAGGTCCCTTTTATTTATCGAGGGTTGTTGTTACAGCCGGTAATTTATTAAGACACTAAGCACTAGACCCAAGCATGTTGTAACACGAAAATAGGTTTCCCCAAGAAGCCCATCACCAGAAGAGATCCAAAAGGGTTACACCGTCACCAGAAGATAGCCAAAGTGTTACACCGTTACTAGTGGGAGATAAAGGGTTACACCGTCACCAGAAGACAGCCAAAAAGGGTTACACCATTACCAGTGAAGAGCCAAAGTGTTACATCGTTACTAGTGGGAGCAAAAGGGTTACACCATCACCAGAGGAGAGCCAATGGGTTACACCATTAGTAGTGGGAGCAAAAGAGTTACACCATCACCAGAAGAGAGGCAAGAATCAAAAGGGTTACACCATCACCAGAAGACAGCCAAAAAGGGTTACACCATCACCAGAAGACAGCCAAAAAGGGTTACACCATTAGTAGTGGGAGCAAAAGAGTTACACCATCACCAGAAGAGAGGCAAAATGGTTACACCATCACCAGAAGACAGCCAAAAAGGGTTACACCATCACCAGAAGACAGCCAAAAAGGGTTACACCATTAGTAGTGGGAGCAAAAGAGTTACACCATCACCAGAAGAGAGGCAAAAGGGTTACACCATCACCAGAAGACAGCCAAAAAGGGTTACACCATCACCAGAAGACAGGCAAAAGGGTTACACCATCACCAGAAGACAGCCAAAAAGGGTTACACCATCACCAGAAGACAGTTACACCATCACCAAAAAGGGTTACACCATCACCAGAAGACAGCCAAAAAGGGTTACACCATCACCAGAAGAGAGGCAAAAGGGTTACACCATCACCAGAAGACAGCCAAAAAGGGTTACACCATCACCAGAAGACAGCCAAAAAAGTTACAGACCGAAAACACAGACAGCAAAAGGGTTACACCATCACCAGAAGACAGCCAAAAAGGGTTACACCATCACCAGAAGACAGACAGTCAAAAAGGGTTACACCATCACCAGAAGAGAAGACAGTACAAAAAGGGTTACACCATCACCAGAAGTTACACCATCACAGACAAAAAGGGTTACACCATCACCAGAAGACAGAGCCAAAAAGGGTTACACCATCACCAGTGAAGAGACAAAGGGTTACACTGTTACTAGTGGGAGCAAAAGGGTTACACCATCACCAGAAGAGAGCCAAAGTGTTACACCATCACCAGAAGAGAGCCAAAAGGGTTACACCATCACCAGAAGAGAGTTACACCATCACCAGAAGAGAGGCAAAAGGGTTACACCATCACCAGTGAAGAGCCAAAGTGTTACATTGTTACTAATGGGAGCAAAAGGGTTACACCATCACCAGATGAGACCAAAAGTGTTACACCATTACCATTGAAGAGCCAAAGGTTTACACCATTAGTCCTGGGAGCAAAAAGGTTACACCACCACCAGTGAAGAGCCAAAGTGTTACACCATCACCAGAAGAGAGCCAAAAGTGTTACACCATCACAAGTGAAGAGCCAAAGTGTTACACCGTTACTAGTGGGAGCAAAAGGGTTACACCATCACCAGAAGAGAGCCAAAAGGGTTACACCATCACCAGAAGACAGCCAAAAAGGGTTACACCATCACTAGTGAAGAGCCAAAGTGTTACACCGTTACTAGTGAGAGCAAAATGGTTACACCATCACCAGAAGAGAGCCAAAAGGGTTACACCATCACCAGTGAAGAGCCAAAGTGTTACACCGTTACTAGTGAGAGCAAAATGGTTACACCATCACCAGAAGAGAGCCAAAATGGTTACACCATCACCAGAAGAGAGCCAAAATGGGTTACACCATCACCAGAAGAGAGCCAAAAGGGTTACACCATCACCAGAAGACAGCCAAAGGGGTTACACCATCACCAGTGAAGAGCCAAAGTGTTACACCGTTACTAGTGAGAGCAAAATGGTTACACCATCACCAGTGGAAACGCAAAGGCATCCACTCTGAATGGGATTGTTATAGAATGTCAGATCCAGCATAATCTTTCCAGACACTTCAATTATGGAGGCAAACAGGAGTAAAATTCCAGACATCCGATGGTAATAAATGCTAAAATATGCAACTGGGCAGCCAAAGGCCTTTGCTCACAGACACAGGCAGTAGAACCTTAGTGGTGCTTAGAATATGATCTTACGTATAACTTTCTAATCTTTTATTAATAGGGCCTGGTTTACTCTGAATAGACACAAGAATGAGGGTATAAGGACTCCTCATGTGGTAGTTTATAAGGAACCCCCAGCATTCATTATGCTCGCTATCTAACCGAACAGCATGTGCTGTTTTTCTCCTCTGTAGGCGAACATCTGGATGCTGCAGCTCCGGAAGATACTTAATCAGATTCCTGGTTTTGACTGACAGGGCGACCTGAGCTGGTATCAAGTGGGCCGGTGTGGCGTTTCTTTTTTCTTTTTTTTCCTCGGCAGTGATATTTGGTCTCCAGCGGCGCTCGTGTTCTTTACCCAGACAATAGCGGTACAGTCTCAGGAGCCTTCTGCACCGTCATTTGCATTCATGACTGACAGGAAAGAGCGGCGCAGACGAAGATCACACAGATTATAGATTTTGTTACTGCGTAATAGCGCTAAAGGCGGGGAGAGATAGAGAGAGAGAGAGAGAAAAAAAAACAACAAGAGCGGCGTAAATAATAAATCGGAGACATGCGGCGGGACTTTCTGCATAAACAAGTTTTCATTACGGGGGAACCATAAATGTTCTTTTATCGCGGCGGAGGCGTGGCTCTGACTTAATGACTCGCATCGCACCAGCTCCCAGCGTGACCTGCTTTCAGGCACATCAGCAGTGTGTGTGTGTGTGTGTGTGTTTGTGTGTGTGTGTGTGTGTCTTTCTCATTTGATGTGAGTATTCCAGTAACACTTTTACTATGAGATTTGCACCCCTTATGAGCTTCTATCAGTTCTATCAGTATAATAGCCACGTTTACGTTTACATTTAAGGAATTTGGCAGACGCCCTTATTCATAGCGACTTACAACTAAAAGATTGAGGGTTAAGGGCCTTGCTCAAGGGCCCACTAGCAGAAGCCGGGTGGTAGTGGGATTTGAACCTGTGATATTACAATAATACCACTTAGCTTTGTTTTCTGTTTTCATGAAATATAGCCACACTTCTGAGAGCTTCCCACAGTCCATTTTTATGCTTAGATTACCACATAAGGTCCTGGCAGATTGGATGTGTGGAAGGTCCTGGCAGATTGGACCTGTGGAAGGTCCTGGCAGATTGGACATGTGGAAGGTCCTGGAAGATTGGATGTGTGAAAGGTCTTGGCAGATTAGATGTGTGGAAGGTCCTGGCAGATTGGACAGGTGGAAGAAGGTCCTGGCAGGTTGGACACATGGAAGATCCTGGCAGATTGGATGCATCGAAGGTCCTGGCAGATTGATTGGTTGCAGGGAAGGTCCTGGCAGATTGGACACATGGAAGGTTCTGGCAGATTGGATGTGTGGAAGGTCCTGGCAGATTGGATGTGTGGAAGGTCCTGGCAGATTGGACGTGTGGAAGGTTCTGGCAGATTGGACGTGGGGAAGGTCCTGGCAGATTGGACGTGGAAGGTTCTGGCAGATTGGACGTGTGGAAGGTCTGGCATTGGATTGGAGGTCCGCATGGGGAAGGTCCTGTGGAAGGTACTGGCAGATTGGACATGTGGAAGGTCCTGGCAGAAAAAAATGCTTATCTTAAGTATTAACCTTAAGTATTTTCGATTCCCAATCCTAATTAATTCTCGTAAAAATGTTCCACAGCAGATCATCCTTCATCCATTGTTCATCCTAAAGCCCTCTAAATTTGCCTTTTCCAGATCCACCACCAGCATGTCGTCCCTTTCTATAACGCCTCTCTCGCCTCGTCTCCAAATCCTCCTACCTTTACCGTCCCTCTAATACACTCATTTCTAAATCTGTCCATCCTCATCACTCGTGATAAACACTGCCGGCCTCTGCCTTCAAACCCTTCTCTCGCAAATCACTCCACTCCTCTCAACCCACTCCACTCATTTCTCCACTTCTCAAACACACCCTTCCACCTTCGCCACCCTCACACATACCGATTGTGTATTTTCAAATTCCCACTTATCTGCCAAATGCCCGAAATGTAAATGCAAACAAAAAACAAAACAAAAAAAAATGCCCAGTGAAACATTTTACAAATAAATGTATTGTTGTTTAAAAAGTGCCTCTAATGAAACATTCATTCATTCATTCATCTTCTACCGATTTTTTCCTCCGGTCACGGGGAGCCTGTGCCTATCTCAGGAGTCTATGGGCATTAAGGCAGGATACACCCTGGATGGAATGCTAACCCATCACAGGACACACACTCACACACACAAACACACACCATCACACACTAGGGACAATTTTCCAAGGTGCCAATCAACCTACCGTGCATGATTTTGGACTGGGGGAGGAAACCGGAGAACCCGGAGAAAAACCCCCTGAGGCACGGGGGGAACATGCAAACTCTACACACACACATGGCCGAGACGGGAATCGAACCCGGACCCTGGCGGTGTGAGGCAAACGTGCTAACCACTAATCCACCGTGCCACCACTAATGAAACACTGTTTAAAAAAAAAGATCCTTATATTCCCACACTACACCACTAGTCCCAGCCATAAGTGCCTCCAATGTCTCGCAACTCTTCCAAGAAGCATCTGGAGTCTCTCAGGGACAATATTCCTCCTTCTGCTTCACGTTCGCTTGCTGTTCAACCTCAGGCTTACCTCGGAGGACCTCGCCGGAGTCTGTTTACTGCTTCACTTTGGAAAACGTCATGGTTCTAAATCCGGAATGACCACTGCAGGATTTGTTTGCTTAGTAATTATGTCCATTCATTCGCTCATTTGATAACGCCCATGCTGTGGTTCTTCGAGTTAATCCTAGACGTGTCTCCTGTGTTTGTGTGAGTTCCACTATTATAGCAATTGCACTGCTGTTTTTTTTTTTGCATTTCGTGACAGCCGGAGGTGGGAGGCAACATGGTACAATTACTTCAGCCTGGCTTTTTAAGTAGCTGTTCTATTCCTCGAGTTTGACTTTCGCTGCTGCTTCATTTCTTTATCCGTGCTAGCTAATGGAATTCAGGCGCTTCTTATTCAGGCTAGCTAATATTTCCGAGAGATCGTGCAATTAAGATTGAACTCATGATCCTAATTAATGAATAATCGTAAACCACTCAAACTGACTTGTTTATTACCAATGAACGATGCCAACTGTTTATGATTATTGATTGCTAATTTACCAATGCTTTTTATATTGTATTTGTTGTTTTACACCATGCTAGCAATATTATTCATTCATTCATCTTCTACCGCTTTATCCGATCTTCCCTCGGGTCACGGGGAGTCTGTGCCTATCTCAGGCGTCTATGGGCATTAAGGCAGGATACACCCTGGATGGAATGCCAACCAATCACAGGACACACACACACACACACACATTCATACACTAGGGACAATTTTCCAAGGTGTCAATCAACCTACCGTGCATGTTTTTGGACCCGGAGGAAACCGGAGAACCCGGAGAAAACCGCCCTGAGGCACGGGGAGAAGGCACACGGCTGAGACGGGAATTGAACCGCGACCCTGGCGGTGTGAGGCGAACGTGCTAACCACTAATCCACCGTAGCACTATAATATAAAGGATAAAGTCACTATTGTGGGGCATGGTGGCTTAGTGGTTAGCACGTTCGCCTCACACCGCCAGGATCCGGGTTCGATTCCCGTCTCGGGAATGTGTGTGTGGAGTTTGCATGTGCATGTTCTCTTCCCGTGCCTCAGGGGGTTTTTCCCCGGGTTCTCCGGTTTCCCCCGGTCCAAAAACATGCACACGGTAGGTTGATTGGCACCTTGGAAAATTGTCCCTAGTGTATGAATGTGTGTGTGAATGTGTGTGTGTGCCCTGTGATGTGTTGGCATTCCATCCAGGGTGTATGCTGCCTTAATGCCCATAGACGCCTGAGATAGGCACAGACTCCCCGTGACCCGAGGAAGATCGGATCGGATTAAAGGATAAAGCGGATTTGTAAAAGCGGGGTTAGAGGTAGATTTGGTGAAGACTTAGAAGATGAATGAATGAATGAAAGTCACTATTGTTGCCTACACTTTATTCTCCTGGGAAGTCTGTAAAACAACTTAGACAGGCTTACCTGTCTGACTGTAAATGAAGACTGGCACTGGAGACTAAAAGGATGTAATTTACATTTACTCATGTTGACAAAAAAACACTTTATTGACAATTTTGATCAGATTATGTGAATCTGTTACTGTGGAAAAACGACTATTCCTAGAGAAACAGTGACACATCTGGAACAAGCGCTTTAATAGACATGATGCCACTGGGACTGAAACCGTGATAGGAAATGAATTTGCCTTTGGACCAATCAGAACGCTGCACTAGACCTGTGGTATATAGGTGTGGATAATGAATTCACATTTTCAAAGAATTCAGCATGTCTCCAGAGAGGGAGCAGCTTGAACACCTAAATGAAGCATTATTCCTCCAGCTAGACATAAGGGGGGAGGTGAAGGAGGGGGGGGGGGGGCTCATACTGACCCCCCCTCCACTACCCCTTGGGAGACGGAGATCCTGCATCCAAATTTGTCCACTTCCCAAGGCTGTCCAATTCATTTTTCACCAAGGACACTTGGGGATAACCTCCGTTGAAAGCCCGGGCCTCGCTGGATAACTTAATCTATATTCTCTGACCCATTTTTTTTTAAATGGTGTAACAATGCAAAACATAGACGACAATGGCCTTGTTTCATTCTTGCCGTCATCCAAGGCTTTTCAGTTGGAAGCAAATACGTCCAAGCAAAGTAGCCCCAGTAACATTTCTTTCCCTCGGTTATATATACAGCATCTCCACTACTGCATGCAAAACCAGATCTCCAGGGGCAACAAGCAACCCAAGCTGAGGGCTGAGCTCTTGTCTTAAAATGTCCAAGGCAGAGTGTGTGTACGTGATAGCGAACTTCGATTTATGTGCACTAAGGTTCCCAGATTCGCATGGGTGTATCGACATAAAGTTAAAGATTTGGTGCATCGATTTAAAAATGGATACACGCATCGTTTTTATGTATGTAGAATTCGCGGGAAACGGGTTATACTTTAATTATTTAGAAAGTGACCAATAAATTGAGACCATTATTTTATTTATTTATTTTTCATGCTCCCATGAAAGGAATGAGGCCCATTGGGCAGCAAGGGTCCGGATGGCACACTTTGCGCCGCTATCTGTTTTCTAACGTGGTTGGTTTGCTAACCAAATACCCACCGAGTACTTTATCATCATTCGTGACAGCCCAAATGATCATACCCTAAACCCACAACCCCTGGATTCAATGTCCTATGCCTTAACCATTAGGTCACCAATCAATATTTTATATAAAGAGTGATTTCGCCTAGAAGAGGGGGTTTTTCTCCGGGTTCTCCGGTTTCCTCCGGGTCGAAAAACATGCCGAGGACACACCTCTACTCTTTTTTTCGAAAGACGTCCTGGGCTTTTTAAATGACCACGGAGAGCCTCGCTTTAAAGAGCCATCCGAATGACGGTGCTTTTTGACAGTATAGTGTCCGCCGTCACTATACTGGGGTGCTTGGGCCCACACAGATTATAGGGTAAGCACTCCTGATAGCCTTCACCAACACCTATTCCCAGGTGGTCATTCATCCATCCAGGTACTCAACCAGACTCAACCCTGCTTAGCTTCAGTAGGCAACCAGTCTTGGGCTACAAGGTGATTAACACTTTCTCAAGAGAATTCCCTCAGCGCCACTACATGAGTACAGCGTATCAAAACACTGCAGACGCCGAGGCATGTCACATGGAATATAAAGAGGTAGAGTCAGAAATGTAAATTCCTGTTAGTGAAAGTCAAAGGTTAGAAAAGCGGGAGGTTGTATCTCAGTGGTTAAGGCACTGGCCTCTGGACTGGAAGGTCACAGGTTCAAATCCCGGCACCACCGAGCTGGCACAAGTGGGCCCTCGAGCAAGGCTCTTCACCCTCAGTCGTTATGGATAAGGGTATCTGCCAAATGTTGCGAAATTAAACGGTCGGAACCAATGAAATGAAACCAATGCAAAAGAAACCAATACAAAAGATCTATATGCAATATTTGTCAATAGATCAAGAAAGATATTGAATGATGAGCCTTCCAGTCTTCCCAAAGTTCCCTCCTAGAGTTCAACTAGAGTTTAAGAGAAAGAAATCACTTTCCAGCGTGTACAGGACCCGGGGTATTGACCGAGCAATAATCAATGTGATCTCGAAAGCTCTCGAAAGGAATCTTCTGACCAAACACGATGTCCTCAAACACGCAATGAAGGAAGACAAAAGAACCGGATTGATCAACGCTCGCATGCACTCTAAGCTGGACTTCGTAGGCCAATAGTTTAATCTAGTCTGGGCTTTGCTGGACGTCCCCGGAGAATTGGTTCATACGTTTTGTTCCGCTCACCATCCATTTCCTCTTTCCTGAGGCTTCAAAGGCCAGAGGCTGTGCTCCAGCGACCGGCTGAAAGACGGAATTAATGACTGCGTCCTTGTCGCTGAGAGCAGTCATTTATGAATAACCCGGCACTCTCCTGAGACTGTTGCGTAATTCAGGCGTGTTTTTTTCTTTCTCGTTTTTTTTTCTTTTTTTTTTCACGGTTGCAACTGTATGTGGAGATAACACCAGGGACACCGGGCCAGCAGTGATATAACTGCCTGTTTGTCTCGATCATGATGATGGATTCAGAGGATGAAGCCCCTCGTTGCTGCAGGCAACAAGATACACAGAGGTCAAACTAAAGTAAGCCTGAGATGGAGAGTTGGAGAACCGAAAGGCTTCAAGGAAGGCCTGCAGAGGATTGCGCTGGACGGCAGAAAGGATTTATACTCTGCCCTCACCCAGTGGAGGAGTGGGTTCGGGTTGTGGGCTTCGTGACTTCTTTTTTATTTTTTTAAATAAACTTTCTGCCTATATGCTAGGCCTTGGATGTTACTCTCCCCTATAATGCCTTCGAAAGTAGAGAACGCCCTTGCTGTTCATTCGAAAAACCAGTTTAGGGTCTTGGGATAGACTGCGGATCGATGCAGAAGGGTTTGATCAAAATATGACTTATTAATGTGGCCAGAGAACGAAGTCTCGAAGAGTCAGAAATACAGCTTTTAAAAAAATGCATATTATTTTTGGTTACAGCGCTTTAGCACCACCAGAGGTTGTACGAAAATGTATAATGAGAGAAGCAGGGCTGGGGCTGACTTCTTTCTAGCCTAGACTATAAGTTCATATCGCACTCTTCTAGACACTCCTCGTCCACCACCAGTATATAGCGTCCACCTGGATGATGTCTTGGTGGCGCTACAATGCCTACCACGAACCACGACAGGAGACAGAATGATGAAACCAATACTGGGCTTCAACTAGTAACTATACTGGGGTGCTGGCTTAGTGGATGAAGGTGTTGGCCTTTGGACCAGAAGATCATGGGTTCAAACCCCACAACCACCAAAGGTTAGAGTCCTTGAGCAAGGTCCTTAAACCTCAATTGCTCAGTTGTAAGTCGCTCTGGTTAAGGGCGTCTGCCAAATACCATAAATGTAAATGTAAATGCTTGGGCCCACACAAACCACAGGGTAAGTGCCCCCTGCTGGCCACACTAACACCTCTTCCAGTCATCTTCCCAGGAGGTCATTCATCCATCCAGGTTCTAACCGTGCTCAACCCTGCTTAGCTTCATTGGGATACTGGGTGATATGGCTACTGGTAGCCTATTAGTTTAGGTATCAGAGATGTGAATGGTTCGAATTCATCGTCTAGCCTTCTATATGTTATGTACCATGATGGGGTCGTTGGTAGATCAGGTTCTGCCTTCGTTATCAGGTTAGGGGTGATTTGCAGAGTGCTAAAGATGTTAGTTCGTTAATACAGAAAGGAACGTGTCTCAGTGGTCTAAGGCGCTGGCCTGCTGATCGGAAGAGCCGGGTTCGACCCCCGGTATGGCCAAGATGCTGCTTCTTGGGTCCTTGAGCAAGACTCTTAACCCTCTGTGTTCCAGGGGCGCCGTAACATGGCTGACCCTGCGCTCTAACCCCCAACTACCAACAAGAATTTCACTGTGCTGTAATGTATATGTGACAAATAAAGTCTATTCTATTCTATTAAACAACAAAACAAACAACATGGTCTGTGACAGTAAGTTGCACCATAAGTTTCTTTTCCGTTACTTTTTTTATTTATATTATAAAGGGAAACCAGTGAAACAGGAAGAAGAAGTCGGTGTATTTTAGCCTGCAGGCATTTTGCCAGACAAAACTAAAATATAGCTGGAAAATACGATGCATCTTTTTGAGGGAGCAGGAACTGAAAAATCCGTCCCAACACAGGTCTCTATTGACAAGTTCAAATCCCAGGTGCCACAGCAGGGCCCTTTAGCAAGGCCCTCCATTCTCAACTGCTCAGCCGCAAGTCGCTTCCGATGCCAGTGATTAACAGGCGATCGACACGCCCCCTAGATTTGATCCTCATTTGGGCTGTGTCTCAATCGCAATCTGTCGGGAGGGGAGTGTTCACTTTTAGGCTTTTTTATTTACATTTACAGTATTTAGCAGACGCCCTTATCCAGAGCTACTTACAACTGAGAAATTGAGGGTTAAGGGCCTTTCTCAAGGGCCCACTAGTGGTAGCTTGGTGTTGGCTGTGAGGTTTGAACCTGAGATTTGAACTCAGGCGTCTATGGGCATTAAGGCAGGATACACCCTGGATGGAATGCCAACCCATCGCAGGACACACACACACACACACACTCACACACACACATTCATACACTAGGGACAATTTTCCAAGGTGCCAATCAACCTACCGTGCATGTTTTTGGACCGGGGGAAACCGGAGAACCCCGGGAGAAAAACCCCCTGAGGCACGGGGAGAACATGGGGAGGAGGAGAGAACATGCAAACTCCACACACACATTCCCGAGACGGGAATCGAACCCGGATTCTGGCGGTGTGAGGCGAACGTGCTAACCACTACGCCACCGTGCCCCCCAGATAAATATATAAAATAAAAATAAATAAATAAATAAATAAATAAATAGGAGACCTAAAGCACTACTTGTACGTCGCCCTGGATAAGGGCGTTTGCTAAATACTGTAAATACTGTAAATAAATGAATAAATAAATAAATAAATAAATAAATAAATACATAAAGTAGAC
The DNA here is from genome assembly GCA_030449085.1 of Kryptopterus vitreolus. Lineage (NCBI taxonomy): Eukaryota > Metazoa > Chordata > Actinopteri > Siluriformes > Siluridae > Kryptopterus > Kryptopterus vitreolus. Next base: position 35,465,737 of record JACRUU010000005.1, read on the forward strand.
ATTACTGCTAGCTGTTTCACTGACACTAGGGGCTTCTGTAGCGAATAAAAGAATCCCGCCCTGCCTGTTATATAAAGTGGACGCAGACGTTTGTCTCGTGAAGTTTTTATGAACACCGCCGTAATACATTTAACGGGAAATTTCCACTTGCCTTGACGAGCGGGTCGTATTTTCGCGCGCTCATAATAAAGCGTTGTCGGAATGTTGCAGAATCGGATTGCACATCGCTTTACCTTAGCTAAGTCAACCTCGCGTCAATACGGTGTTCGGGAAAAATCACAATGAACCCGATGAACTCGCTAAAAAACATTATGGCATGAAAACATGATGACTTCTGTTTATCTAGCTAGTTTTATTATATTAATCTATAAACAAGACAGACATTATCTTGTTGTATTTCGCGTGGAGAACAGTGATTCGCATTATCGACTTTCCACTCGCGTCATGGACTCGCGTGAAGATATTTATGGGGAAGAGATGAAAGCATTTCTGCTGGTGATTTCACTCTTACGCTACAACGAGATTCCTTTAGCTCAGTGGTTCTCAAATAGTGGGTGCGAATATGCTCTTTTGCCCTAATAGAATAAAGTATAATTGCACATCCACTGCAGTAGGTGGCAGTATGTGTATTATTATTTAAATTAAATTAAAGCTGATGTAGAGGCACGGTGGTTTAGTGGTTAGCACGTTCGCCTCACACCGCCAGGGTCCGGGTTCGAGTCCCGTCTCGGCCATGTGTGTGTGGAGTTTGTGCATGTTCTCCCCGTGCCTCAGGGGGTTTTTCTCTGGGTTCTCCGGTTTCCTCCCCGGTCCAAAAAACATGCACGGTAGGTTGATTGGCACCTTGGAAAATTGTCCCTAGTGTATGAATGTGTGTGTGTGTGTGTGTGTGTGTGTGTGTGCGCCCTGCAATGGGTTAGCGGTAGAAGATGATATAAATATATAAAATAAAAATAAATAAATAAATAGGAGACCTAAAACACTACTTGTATGTCGCCCTGGATAAGGGTGTCTGCTAAATACTGTAAATGAATGAATGAATGAATGAAAAATGTAAGATTATAGAAAGTACGGATATTTGCGTGCAATGTTTTGCTTCATGTTTTTCATTCATTCATCTTCTACCGCTATATCCGATCTTCTCGGGTCACGGGGAGTCTGTGTCTATCTCAGGCGTCTACGGGCATTAAGGCAGGATACACCCTGGATGGAATGCCAACCCATCGCAGGACACACACACACACACACATTAACACACACATTCATACACTAGGGACAATTTTCCAAGGTGCCAATCAACCTACCGTGCATGTTTTTGGACCGGGAGGAAACCGGAAAACCCGGAGAAAAACCCCCTGAGGCACGGGGAGAACAGGAGAACATGCAAACTCCACACACACATGGCCGAGACGGGACTCGAACCCGGATCCTGGCGGTGTGAGGCAAACGTGCTAACCACTAAGCCACCGTGCCCCCATGCTTTTCTAATAATGCGATATTTTTTTTTTTTGGCTGTAGCGTTGTGAAAATTCTCCCCGAGATTCTCTTCATTTCCTAGAATGAACGTTGAAATCCGATCACAGTCACATGACCGCATGGTTATTCCTCAGGAAAAAAAAAAGCCTTTCGAAACTGAAGGAGATACTCAGGATAAAATGGCGTGCTCGTGTTAGAGCAGGCACACTGAACCATTTTTCTTCCTCCCCCCCCCTTCCCCACTCCTCTTGTTCCCGTTTCCTTTTGTGCCCTTTTGAGTCGCGCTCGTGGCCAATTTGCTCCCGGACTCTTTCGCTTTCCCACATATTCCCCTTATCTCCTCCCCGCTGTCCTTTTTTTATGTCTCTTTCTCAGCGAGACGGCGAGGTCAGAAGGACGGTCCTCTGCGACGTATTGCTGAGCACCAAATCCCGTTCCGTCTGACACCTCCGTCTTTAATGTCTAACAAGTCTGCAAATACTCTACACGTCCATACACGGCGTCTTATAAACACTTTTTTTTTGTGGGCCGACTCTTTAATTAAGACCATATTAAGGGTTTGATTGGTTTTGTACATATATATATTAACTCATTCATTCATCTTCTATCGCTTTATCCGACCTTCCCTCGGGTCACGGGGAGTCTGTGTCTATCTCAGGCGTCTATGGGCATTAAGGCAGGATACACCCTGGATGGAATGCCAACCCATCACAGGACAACACACACACACACACATTCACACACACATTCATACACTAGGGACAATTTTTCCAAGGTGCCAATCAACCTACCGTGCATGTTTTTGGACCGGGGGAGGAAACCGGAGAACCCGGAGAAAAAAAACCCCCTGAGGCACGGGGAGAACATGCAAACTCCACACGCACATGGCCGAGATGGGAATCGAACCCGGACCCTGGGTTCCGGGCCATGGTATAAAAACACAGTGGTCACATTTGTCCACATTATGTTGATGTTTGGTGTGAAAGCTCTGTTTTATAATTTGCTGTTTGTTTTTGTATTTGTTATTTTGTTTTATGTTTTGTTATTTTTGTTTTTGTATTTGTTATTTATGTTTTTGTATTTGTTATTTTGTTGTTTGTATTTTCTTTTGTATTTGTTATTTTGTTTTGTTTTGTATTTTTTTGTTTGTATTTTGTTCTTTTTTTTATTTTTTTTTTTTTTTTTTTTTTTTTTTTTTTTTTTTTTTTTTTTGTTTTTGTATTTGTTATTTTGTTTTGTATGTATTTTCTTTTGTATTTGTTCTTTTGTTTTTTTGTATGTATTTTGTTTTATATGTATTTGTTATTTTGTTTTTGTATTTTGTTATTTTATTTTGATTTGTTATTTGTTTTTGAGTTTGTATTTTGTATTTGTTATTTTGTTTTTTTTATTTGTTATTTTATTTTTTATTTGTTGATTTTTTTTGTTGTTATTTTTGTTTTGTATTTGTTATTTTGTTTTTGTTATATTATTTGTTTGTTTTTATTTTGTTTTTGTATTTTGTATTTGTTATTTTGTTTTATGATTTGTTATTTTTGTTTTATGATTTGTTCATTTGTTTTTTAATTTGTTATTTTTATTTTTGAATTTCTTATTTTGTTTTGTATCTGTTTTGTTTTATAATTTGTACATTTTTTTGTATTTGTTATTTAGTTTTTTTTGTTTTATGATTTGTTATTTTGTTTTTATATTTGTTCATTTGTTTTTTTTAATTTTGTTTTTTTTGAATTTTTTGAATTTTTGTATTTTGTTTATGTTTGTTTTCGGATTTGTTTTTTAATTTGTAATTTTTTTGTATTTGTTATTTTTGTTTATGATTTGTTATTTTTGTCCTTCACGGCCACCTCTGCACATCGCGTTATCTCTCTACAGACGTCTCTAGACGAATCGTCCACCCGCCACTTTTCTCACCTCCGTCTGTCTCCCCGACGCCTGTGTCCTGCCACAACTGCACTTTTCCTCTCAGCACCGCCGCACTTGACGCACAACAAGCACATGAAACTGTCTAAAGATCAGCTTTACCATTTAAATGCTAATTTCTATGGTGCCTCGTTTTAAAGTCAAGCACCAATTTAGCAGTTAATTTCATTCGCTCCTGCTTTTTCGAAACGTACCGCAAAAAGCAAAACATCCCGAGCAGTCAATATAACGCACATCTGAATTCAAACTCACCAATGCCTGTACGAGGGGCACGGTGGATTAGTGGTTAGCACGTTCGCCTCACACCGCCAGGGTCCGGGTTCGATTCCCGTCTCGGCCATGTGTGTGTGGAGTTTGCATGTTCTCCCCGTGCCTCAGGGGGTTTTTCTCCGGGTTCTCCGGTTTCCTCCCGGTCCAAAAACATGCACGGTAGGTTGATTGGCACCTTGGAAAATTGTCCCTAGTGTATGAATGTGTGTGTGTGAATGTGTGTGTGTGTGTGTGCCCTGCGATGGGTTGGCATTCCATCCAGGGTGTATCCTGCCTTAATGCCCATAGACGCCTGAGATAGGCACAGGCTCCCCGTGACCCGAAAGAAGATCGGATAAAGCGGTAGAAGATAAATGAATGAATGCCTGTACGTTTTATTTTTTCAACGTGATAAAGAAAAAGCCTGTAATCGAGACAGATGCTTAGCGTCTGAACATCGCAGGAGTTGAGGCGCAAATGATGAAATAAGCTGTAATGGCATGGGAGGGGAGAATGTGGGGGTTGGGGGGGGGTATATCTCCCGAAGGCTGGCGGCTCATGTTTATTCAACGTCAACAACAACGACGTCGCTGTGCGAAACAGGAATAATCAAATATGTAAAAGCCTTCGAAACGGCGAGGGGAGTCGACCTTTTGGACACTTTTGTCCTCCGTATGCATTATTCCAGCCAGAGACACCTGCTGGAGAACGCGTGCTACTGACGTCCACCATTACTGTCTATCCAGGAGGGAAAAAAAAAAAACGGAAGGTACTCGGAGACATACTTAGAAATGTTAAGTATTACACGGAGTGCGTGCTGTTATCCACTATTCTTAAGGTTTTAAGAATCTGTCCTCTGTCCTCCAGGGGGCGCGGTATCATGTATCAGCTTCCAAACAACCAAGCTGGGACAAAACAATTTCACTGTGCTGTGAATGTACATTTATTCATTCATTCATTCATTTTCTACCGCTTTATCCGATCTTCCCTCGGGTCACGGGGAGTCTGTGTCTATCTCAGGTGTCTATGGGCATTAAGGCAGGATACACCCTGGATGGAATGCCAACCCATCGCAGGGCACACACACATTCACACACTAGGGACAATTTTCCAAGGTGCCAATCAACCTACCGTGCATGTTTTTGGACCGGGGGGAAACCGGAGAACCCGGAGAAAAACCCCCTGAGGCACGGGGAGAACATGCAAACTCCACACACACATGGCCGAGACGGGAATCGAACCCGGATCCTGGCGGTGTGAGGCGAACGTGCTAACCACTACGCCACCGTGCCCCGTGAATGTACATGTGATAAATAAATAAAGGCTCTTGGTTTTGGACAATAACGTGACAATACGTGAGTCACGTGATTTGTGGTTCGAGTTGAGTGTTGCTATACGGCCCGCTGAAGTGAGTACATGAGAGGGGGAGAAAGAGCATGTTACGCCCACGCCGCGGTCACTTCAGCCACTTCGCTTACACGCCGAATTGATTTGGAAATTGCTCGGGAGCGCCGCGTCTCTCCGTCTGCACTTCGCCGCGCCCGACTTTCAACCTGCACTTTTCTATCCATTAGCTGCAGAGTGCTAAGCCGAAACCCAGACTTAAGAAAAAAGAAACCCCAGACAGGCCTTGTTTGTTTGGAATTTCTTTCTCCGTAAACCTTTATTCATTTATTTATTTATTTGTATTTACCCGAGCTGCTCGCCGTGGCAATATACAAAGTAAACACCGATATTTACATCTAAATGGTATGAATATCCCCCCCCCCACACCCCCCCAAGCTGAATCTCGTCCTCTTTATTCCCCCGGGAGGCTGGGAATGATACCCAAGCAATAATGCTAATGAATCGTTCCCTGTTCTGTCAGGTCCTCATCTTCCTTTGTATGGGATTCTATTGTGTAAGCGCTGGCGTTATCAGATCTGTCGTTCTTTTGTTTTGTTTTTTTCTCTCGTCTCTCTGGTGATACTTATTCAAAAGATCTATTTAGTGCTCGCATTTCGTCGCCCGTTAAAAAACGCATAAATATGCAAATCCTGTGAAGTAGTATGCGGTTGGTTTTAACACTCAGATCAGGACCTGAAGAGGTGTGCGGAAAACACACACACACACACACACACACACACACACACACACACACACACACTTGTTTTCACCCTTTAATAAACCTGATGCAACAGCACTCTGCCGGCATTCTGCATTCTGTTTGGTGTAAAGGTGTTGATTCGGTTTTGTTGGTTCTCTGAACATTAACACATTGAGGTTACGACTGCTTCCAGGGTTATAGAGCAGATGAATGTGCACACTGCAGCATATTATATCACCTGCCAACCTCTATGTAGTGCATTCAGCACCTGCAACCGCGTTATAACTAATGTGCTGCTCTTTGCTTGTGGAGGGCGACGTCTCGCCCCAATTAATCCCAGCATCTATCTATCTATCTATCTATCTATCTATCTATCTATCTATCTATCTATCTATCTATCTATCTATCTATCTATCTATCTATCTATCTATCTATATGTTTGTCTGTCTGTCTGTTTGTCTTTCTACCTATCTATCTGTCTACATACTGTATATACGCAAGCTATCTATCTATCTATCTGTCTACATACTGTATATACGCAATCTATCTATCTATTTATCTATCTATCTATCTATCTATCTATCTATCTATCTATCTATCTATCTATCTATCTATATGTCTGTCTGTCTGTCTGTCTGTCTGTCTGTCTGTTTGTCTTTCTATCTATCTATCTATCTGTCTACATACCGTATATACGCAATCTATCTATCTATCAATCTATCTATCTGTCTGTCTACATACTGTATATACGCATCTATCATCTATCTATCTATCTATATCTATCTATCTATCTATCTATCTATCTATCTATCTATCTATCTATCTATCTATCTATCTATCTATCTATCTGTCTACATACTGTATATACACAATATATCTATCTATCTATCTATTTATCTATCTCTATCTATCTATCTATCTATCTATCTATCTATCTATCTATCTATCTATCTATCTATCTATCTATCTATCTATCTATCTATATGTCTGTCTGTGTGTGGTACAGTGGATAAAACACTACTTTTTGTTTATTTGTTAGTTTATCATGTTTAAACACATGTATGATGTGCCATCCACATTATACTCTGACCACTATTACGTGATCTAATAGTGATTATTGGATTTGTGTGATTTGTCTAATTTATTATTATTATTATTATTATTATTATTATTATTATTATTATTATTATTATTATCATTCTGGTCTGTGCAAACCCGCCTGCCATGCCCGTGCACCCCACAGCACCTCCTGTATTTCCACAGCAACCCGAGCGCCCGGGGGCTTTTGCGCCGCACACGCTCAGATCAGAGCCCGAACATGTCAGTCCGTTGACACAGCCAAACAAATCTGTCCCATTTCCTTGCATCTCATTCTCATTTCCCCCCTGAGAGTTCTGCCCG
>JACRUU010000005.1:35480368-35540368 GCA_030449085.1 Kryptopterus vitreolus
TGTTGACAGAAACTTTTTATGCAGATAATGCAGGTAATGTCCGAGTGATTTCCAAGAAAGCGATTATATAAAATGACTAACATTAATCATCGTATTTGAATGTGATTCTTTTATTGACTTCGTTTGGAATTTAATCACTAAAACCCACACCTACGTCGCCTAAGTCTTTTTTTTTTTTTTTTACTGAACCACATCTTTTTATTCATGAGTCAGTCGACTCATGAGTCAGTCGATTAAAATCGCGATTAATCGCACGATCGCCACCAGTTAATGTGCTGTAAGTGAATACTTTTCATGTTTCTAATAGCTAACCGTAACAGATGTTCATTCATTCATTCATTCATTCATTCATCTTCTACCGCTATATCCGATCTTCCCTCGGGTCACGGGGAGTCTGTGTCTATCTCAGGCGTCTATGGGCATTAAGGCAGGATACACCCTGGATGGAATGTCAACCCATCGCACAGACACACACACACACACACACACACATTCATACACTAGGGACAATTTTCCAAGGTGCCAATCAACCTACCGTGCATGTTTTTGGACCGGGGAGGAAACCGGAGAACCCGGAGAAAAAACCCTGAGGCACGGGGAGAACATGCAAACTCCACACACACATGGCCGAGATGGGAATCGAACCCGGATTCTGGAGGTGTGAGGCGAACGTGCTAACCACTAAGCCACCGTGGCCCCTTGTAACAGATGTTATTCATTCATTCATTCATCTTCTACCTCTATATCCGATCTTCCCTCGGGTCACGGGGAGTCTGTGCCTATCTCAGGCGTCTATGGGCATTAAGGCAAGATACACCATGGATGGAATGTCAACCCATCGCAGGGCACACACACACACACACACACAGTCACACACACACATTCATACACGAGGGACAATTTTTCCAAGGTGCCAATGCCAATTTTCCAACGTACCGTGCATGTTTTTGGACCGGGAGGAAACCGGAGAACCGGGAGAAAAACCCCCTGAGGCATGCGGAGAACATGCACAAACTCCACACACTCATGGCCGAGACGGGAATCGAACCCGGACCCTGGCGGTGTGAGGCGAACTTGCTAACCACTAAGCCACCGTGCCCCGCCTAACAGATATTATAATTATATAAATATTTATCTCAAAATTTAATAAATTTTATTTCTCTCCCTTTAATAAAATTATTGATGGTTTAATATTTATTTAACTCCTGAAATTATTATTTTAATATGAATTTCTTGTTAATTTCAATGTTATTTTGTTTAGTGTTTGTTTTTAGTGTAAAATATGGGACGTGGCTCCTTTAAGAATTGTGTTCCGGTTGCTTTTTCCATATAAACTGGTGATACGGTGTTTAGGTTATACGGAAGCGCTTTATTGCGTTCAGTAAAAATGCGCTTTATTGCAGTAATACGGATTTGGGAATGCGATGCGCTTGCGTAAGGTTCCGTACGGTAATATACGCTAATATAGTGAGGAGATCGTACCTGTTGTGAATGCGCAGCTAGTAGGTGTAATTCGGCGGAATTTACGAAGCGTGAGTGGATGCGCTGAACGTTTATTTATTCGTTCTTTTTCGTTCATTCGCCGACACGACGCAGTTAATCGCTCGTTAATAACACGTTAATAATTCATATCATTTCTATGGAGTCGTGAGACAGCTTCAGGTTAGTTAACATTCATCCAAAAAGAACATTGTGGAAATCACTGGCCCAAATTCAAACCCTGCCGATGTTTACTTCCTGTCTCGACGCATTTTTTGCTTTGCTTTTTCCGACTTTCCTTCGTGTAGGTGTGGAGCTCGCTCTTTACAGTCTGCTCCAGTCCTTCACCATCTGTTGTGCTTTATACCGTGTGTCCTCTTCTGTTGTGCCCCGTCCTGCTTAGCATTCTGTATAAGAGATTTCCGCTTGCTTCCTTTACATTCCCGAAGAAATCTCTCTCTCTCTCTCTCTCTCTCTCTCTCTCTCTCTCTCTCTCTGTCTATACTGCAGTTCTTACTCAGTTCCTGTGACTCATCCTTAATATTTGCAAACCACTCAGTGCCTTGTCGAAACAGTTTACACACACAGCACAATATATCGGATTTCCCGCGAAAGCCCCAAATCTCAAAGTCTCCATGAACATCTCATTGCCATCGCAAGTCCTTCTGACATTGTTTACCAACAACATCAGGAATATGTTTATATCTATAAACCTCAACACTTTTACCGTACTCGTAGTACCGTAGTAGTCTCCATTCGTTCTTTGTTGGTTCATCCATTTTCATAAATTGTATTTGCTGTTATATATATAAATAATCAAAAGAAAAAAAAATATATCCCAGATTGGGGGAGTTGGGGAGTTGGGGGGGGGGGTGCAAAGTTTTTTATATCCTCATATATAGATATATATGATATATATATATATATATATATATATATATATATATATAGGAGGCTGTATATATATATATATATATATATATATATATATATATATATATATATATATATATATATATATATCTAGTTATATATATATATAAGGGGCACACGGTGGCTTAGTGCTTAGCAAGGCCTTACACCACCGGGTTCGTTGGGTCCGGGTTCGATTCCCGTCTCGGCCATGTGTGTGTGTGGCGTTTGCATATTCTCTCCTCATCCCCTCTCTCCCCGTCCCTAGTGTATGAATGTGTGTGTGTGTGTGTGTGTGTCCTGCGATGGGTTTGGCATTCCATCCAGGGTGTATCCTGCCTTAATGCCCATAGACGCCTGAGATAGACACAGACTCCCCGTGACCCGAGGGAAGATCGGATAAAGCGGTAGAAAGATGAATGCATATATAGCCATATATATATATATATATATATATATATATATATATATATATATATATATATATATATATATAGACAGATAGATTGATAGATAGATAGATAGATAGATAGATACAAAAGAAGAAAGAGATAGATAAATAGATAGATAGATAGAGGTTTGTGTGTGTCAGAATCTCTATTAGTATCTTCTATCAGTTAACACCAGCATGTTGATCATTTGGTCGAGTGTAAGGCATGTTGTTTTTCACATGTTTGACTTTTACAGGGTCAGAATATGAAAGTGGCCGCCGCGATGTGGGTGGAGCGGCGCAACAAGCCAAATCTGCCAGTGCGGTGATATTTTCCATCCTTGTCCTTGACCTTTCGCTTGTTTTCTTGTTTATGCCTTTGGATCGCTCGAGCAGTCTGTTCTCTGGTCTTGTGCTCAGGAAGATGTTCAATTTTGATTTCCACCTCTTTTTTTTTTTGTTTGTTTGTTTTTTTTTTCAGAACAAATCAGGTTGTTTTTTGTTTTGTTTTGTTTTTTTGTTTTTTTTTTTTGCCTGACATATGCTTTTATTAGCACGTTTAAAGAGAGCGTTTAAATCCCAAATGACTTTTTTTTACAAGTGCATAAAATTCAAGGTTGCCTTCTTCTTTTCCACCGTGGCGTCTATTTTATTCCTTCTTTCAAACAAATGCCACCTAAACATAGCACCAGTTTAGTATGGAAAGCAACCAAAACCGGAACAGAATTCTTAAAGGAGCCACGTACCATATTTAACAATTGAAAACAACCACATTTAAAAAATGAACATGAACAAGAAATAATAATTGAATAATAATAATTGAAAAGAATAATTTTAAATTTGAAATAAACATTAATTAATTAATCGTTTTATTAAAGGGAGATTTTGAGTGAAACTTTATTAACTATTAGACATTTGAAAAATATTCATTTATGCTAATGTGCAAAATGAATATATAAAAGTGTATATAAAAGTATATAATAATAATAATAATAATAATAATAATAATAATAGTAATAAATAATAATAATAATAATAATAATAATTATTATTATTATTATTATTATTATTATTTGTGTTTGTAATTTTGAATAATAATGACAATATAATATATATATATATATTATTATATTATTGACAATATGAATAATCTTATATAAGAATTATTATTATTATTATTATTATCTTATATTTTAACATAACACCCCAAAGTGTTTAATTCCTAGTGATTAACCCCTTGTAGCCTGAATTTATTGACAGTCATATAAAACAAATTAACTATGTGTGTTTTTGCTATAATTGCGCAATTAATGCCTCCAATACGATGTATGGTACGTGTCAAATGTGCATCAACCGGCATTGGAGGAATACAAACATTATTAAATTCGCGCTGGAAGCAGTTTGGTAGGGGGGAGGGGGGTGTGGCTCAGTGGTCTAAGGCGCTGGGCTGCTGATCGGAAGATCCGGGTTCGACCCCCGGTTATGGCCAAGCTGCCGCCCTTGGGACCTTGAGCAAGACCCTTAACCCTCTGTGCTCCAGGGGTGCCTCTTCATGGCTGATACCCTGCGCTCTGACCCCAAACTACCAAACAATCAAGCTGGGATATGCGAAGAAAAAAAGAATTTCACTGTGCTGTAATGTATACGTGACAAATAAAGGCTATATATACTATAAGTACTACTATAAGTACTTTCTATAGTGCACAGCCAAGTAAAGAAAGTTTGTCTGCGCCATTCGCATCGGGGCGAGATCATCCCGCAAGATCAACAGATCAAAGTGCAATGAAAGTCCACTGAATCATCAAGCAGCATTACCATTAAAAGCCCCCCCCCTCAGGCCTCATTACCCACAGTCCCTTAGAGCACCCAAGGGGATAAGATGTGCAAAGGGAGGTTTAAGGAAAGCAGGAATAAGCTCGTTAGAGCTGTAAAATGTTTCAGAGTGGTGTTTGAAGTTCATAATATCCTAAAGCCGAGCAGCTCGGAAGAAAAAAAAAAAAAAAAAAAAGACAAACGCTAATTGTATTCTTGATAATCAACCCCCCCCCCACACACACACACACTTCTAATTTGTAATTATTTTGTTACAGGATAAGATACTAAAAAAATCCCCTCCATTGGTTCTTGTCCTTAAGAACGTATGAGATGAGATCACAGAGCATGGGTTTTTTTTTCTTTTTATTTCTTAACTTTATAAAGAGGGGGCACGGTGGCGTAGTGGTTAGCACGTTCGCCTCACACCGCCAGGATCCCGGGTTCGATTCCCGTCTCGGACCATGTGTGTGTGTGGAGTTTGTGCATGTTCTCCCCGTGCCTCAGGGGGTTTTTTTCTCCGGGTTCTCCTGGTTTCCTCCCCCGGTCCAAAAACATGCACTGTAGGTTGATTGGCACCTTGGAAAATTGTCCGTAGTGTATGAATGTGTGTGTGTGTGTGTGTGTGTGCTCTGTGATGAGTTGGCATTCCATCCAGGGTGTATCCTGCCTTAATGCCCATAGACGCCTGAGATAGACACAGACTCCCCGTGACCCGGATAAAGCGGTAGAAGATGAATGAATGAATGAATGAACTTTATAAAGTCTGTATTTATGTAAAGGCGTCTATGGGCATTAAGTCAGGATACACCCTGGATGGAATGCCAACCCATCACAGAGCACACACACACACACATTCACACACACACACACACACACACATTCATACACTAGGGACAATTTTCCAAGGTGCCAATCAACCTACCGTGCATGTTTTTGGACCGGGAGGAAACCGGAGAACCCGGAGAAAAACCCGCTGAAACATGGGGAGAACATGCACAAACTCCACACACACATGGCCGAGACGAGAATCAAATCCGGACCCTGGTGGTGTGCTAACCAATAAGCTACCGTGGCCCCTCACACATCTAACATATTGTGTTTTTCTCTTTAAAGGGAAATTTGAAGTGAGCTAAAGCGTATTTTATCCACCTCATAAAACTCCTTAAGCTCACCCCGTCCCCCTCATCCCCCTTTTCTTATCCTTTCTTCTAGCCTTTTATCAATTTCTTGCCCGGGAGACAGCAACACCTGAACAAAGAAAAGCACGCACCACAGTGGGACCCTGCAGACCATTCACGCCGCAACGCCTCAATCCACACACTCTAGGATTAATTCTTTTCTTTTTCTTTTCTTTTTTTTGTGAATTGATGGTTATGTAAGCGTCCTCACTCCCTTACTTTCCGCTTTGTGCGAGGTTCCCCCCCTTGAGGCTCGTCATCTCGATCCGGCTCCTCCTCTGGATTCACTGGTGGTCATCAGAAGGTGTATGGGCATTGTGGGTGGAAAGAGTGGTTAAGAGTCCAGCATTAAAATAAAATAATATAAAAATAGTCAGAAAGGGTATTACGGAGGGAGGGAAAGGAGGCAAGCAGGCGTCAGTTCGACTGTGAAGATGGTTTGAGGCACAGGAGGAACATGATGTAGTGTATCGTTTGGGTTTAATTACGTTCAGGAACATAAGTAAGAAATAAAATACAGGGATGGGGGGGGGGGCAGATATTGATGTTTCATACTGGCTTGTTCTTAGTCTTAGTATTCAACCATAAGGAGGTTAAACTCAAGGCTCCCGGGCCGAGTGTGGCCCTTATTTTCTTTTTTTTGTAGCCCGGAGTATATATATATATATATATAGATATATATATATATATATATATATATATATATATATATGTATATATGGAGTTTGCATGTTCTCCCCGTGCCTCAGGGGGTTTTTTTTTCTCCGGGTTCTCCGGTTTCCTCCCCAGTCCAAAAACATGCACGGTAGGTTGATTGGCACCTTGGAAAATTGGCCCTAGTGTATGAATGTGTGTGTGTGTCCTGGAATGGGTTGGCATTCCATCCAGGGTGTATCCTGCCTTAATGCCCATAGACGCCTGAGATAGGCACAGACTCCCCGTGACCCGAGGGAAGATCGGATATATCGGTAGAAGATGAATGAATGAATGAATGTATTCCCTGCATGGTATTTATTATAGATTTTTACTGGTACATTCCTCCAGCCTTAAACTGGGCAGCATATTCACTCCTCCATATTTTTGGCACCGACCAAGTCTCCGCACTGGAACCCGCGCTCCGAGCGCCGAGGGACCGCGTCGTCTTTTTTCGCGTGCTGGAGCGTAATGGAAGGGAAAGCGCCGTCGAGCCGGTGAATTTTAATCACCTCTGCTGCAACCTCAGCAGTAATGAGACGGTGCATAACTGTCACTTCTTTGCGTCGCTCCTGCGGAATGACGTTCGCTCCGAAAACTCCCTCGCAGCAGCCTGTGTCTGCCGAAAGCAACTGCGGAGAAAAAAAACATCTCAACGTCGTCGAGCTCGGTTTGCGCAGAAGCTTAACGAGAACGAAAAATGTCTATTTTAGCCACTGTAAGGTGATGAAATGGGTCGACGTGTGTAATAGGTGTTCTGTAAAGCACTGGGACGTTTTTTATTTCCGAAGTTTTGTACGAAAATGCCATTAAAAGGCAACGCACGCCTCCTGTCCCCACTCACACATGACAGCCGAGGAACAAATCATTCACATTTGTTAGCTATATGCGGCGGCGTAAAAAAGCCGGCTGCCAGCAACAGGCGTTTATTTATTTATTTGTTTGTTCGTTTATTTATTTATTTACTCTTCCTTTAGCTGTCCTGGAACAGTGGGATAAAAAAAAAAAAAAAGCAAGCAGTGTCAGACGGGAGAGAAACACTAAGCCTAGCAATGAGTTTCCCTTTGTTTCATATTTCAGCACCTACAGGCAATGAACGCAACAGAAATCAGGAAGATGGCCGGGATTAACTGTGCTGTACGAGGGTCAGGATATCTGTGTCGGTGTGTGATTGTTGATATGAACATGTTGTTAGGCCATGATTAGTGTAACTGTGCTGATAAATGATGTACAGGATAACTGTTGTTATAAAATGGTGGGGATAAGTGGCATTTTTATTCCATTGTTGGGATAATATGATTTGTTGCTGAACAAAAGTCGGGATTAACTGTGTTCTTTTATTGTGCGTCGGGATTAACTGTGTTCTTTTATTGTGAGTCAGGATTAACTGTGTTCTTTTATTGTGAGTCGGGATTAACTGTGTTCTTTTATTGTGTGATTAACTGTGTTCTTTTATTGTGAGTCGGGATTAACTGTGTTCTTTTATTGTGAGTCGGGATTAACTGTGTTCTTTTATTGTGAGTCGGGATTAACTGTGTTCTTTTATTGTGAGTCGGGATTAACTGTGTTCTTTTATTGTGAGTCGGGATTAACTGTGTTCTTTTATTGTGAGTTATTTCTCAGGATTAACTGTGTTCTTTTATTGTGAGTCTGGATTAACTGTGTTCTTTTATTGTGAGTCTGGATTAACTGTGTTCTTTTATTGTGAGTCGGGATTAACTGTGTTCTTTTATTGTGAGTCTGGATTAACTGTGTTCTTTTATTGTGAGTCGGGATTAACTGTGTTCTTTTATTGTGAGTCGGGATTAACTGTGTTCTTTTATTGTGAGTCGGGATTAACTGTGTTCTTTTATTGTGAGTCGGGATTAACTGTGTTCTTTTATTGTGAGTCAGGATTAACTGTGTTCTTTTATTGTGAGTCGGGATTAACTGTGTTCTTTTATTGTGAGTCGGGATTAACTGTGTTCTTTTATTGTGAGTCTGGATTAACTGTGTTCTTTTATTGTGAGTCTTTTATTGTGAGTCGGGATTAACTGTGTTCTTTTATTGTGAGTCGGGATTAACTGTGTTCTTTTATTGTGAGTCGGGATTAACTGTGTTCTTTTATTGTGAGTCGGGATTAACTGTGTTATTTTATTGTGAGTCGGGATTAACTGTGTTATTTTATTGTGAGTCGGGATTAACTGTGTTATTTTATTGTGAGTCGGGATTAACTGTGTTCTTTTATTGTGAGTCGGGATTAACTGTGTTCTTTTATTGTGAGTCGGGATTAACTGTGTTCTTTTATTGTGAGTCGGGATTAACTGTGTTATTTTATTGTGTGTTCTGTGTTATTTTATTGTGAGTCGGGATTAACTGTGTTCTTTTATTGTGAGTCTGGATTAACTGTGTTCTTTTATTGTGAGTCTGGATTAACTGTGTTCTTTTATTGTGAGTCGGGATTAACTGTGTTCTTTTATTGTGAGTCTGGATTAACTGTGTTCTTTTATTGTGAGTCTGGATTAACTGTGTTCTTTTATTGTGAGTCAGGATTAACTGTGTTCTTTTATTGTGAGTCAGGATTAACTGTGTTCTTTTATTGTGAGTCGGGATTAACTGTGTTCTTTTATTGTGAGTCAGGATTAACTGTGTTCTTTTATTGTGAGTCGGGATTAACTGTGTTCTTTTATTGTGAGTCAGGATTAACTGTGTTCTTTTATTGTGAGTCAGGATTAACTGTGTTCTTTTATTGTGAGTCGGGATTAACTGTGTTCTTTTATTGTGAGTCGGGATTAACTGTGTTCTTTTATTGTGAGTCGGGATTAACTGTGTTCTTTTATTGTGAGTCGGGATTAACTGTGTTCTTTTATTGTGAGTCGGGATTAACTGTGTTCTTTTATTGTGAGTCAGGATTAACTGTGTTCTTTTATTGTGAGTCAGGATTAACTGTGTTCTTTTATTGTGAGTCAGGATTAACTGTGTTCTTTTATTGTGAGTCTGGATTAACTGTGTTCTTTTATTGTGAGTCTGGATTAACTGTGTTCTTTTATTGTGAGTCTGGATTAACTGTGTTCTTTTATTGTGAGTCGGGATTAACTGTGTTCTTTTATTGTGAGTCGGGATTAACTGTGTTCTTTTATTGTGAGTCGGGATTAACTGTGTTCTTTTATTGTGAGTCGGGATTAACTGTGTTCTTTTATTGTGAGTCAGTCGGGATTAACTGTGTTCTTTTATTGTGAGTCGGGATTAACTGTGTTCTTTTATTGTGAGTCAGGATTAACTGTGTTCTTTTATTGTGAGTCGGGATTAACTGTGTTCTTTTATTGTGAGTCGGGATTAACTGTGTTCTTTTATTGTGAGTCGGGATTAACTGTGTTATTTTATTGTGAGTCGGGATTAACTGTGTTATTTTATTGTGAGTCGGGATTAACTGTGTTCTGTGTTATTTTATTGTGAGTCGGGATTAACTGTGTTATTTTATTGTGAGTCGGGATTAACTGTGTTATTTTATTGTGAGTCGGGATTAACTGTGTTATTTTATTGTGAGTCGGGATTAACTGTGTTATTTTATTGTGAGTCGGGATTAACTGTGTTCTTTTATTGTGAGTCAGGATTAACTGTGTTCTTTTATTGTGAGTCTGGATTAACTGTGTTCTTTTATTGTGAGTCGGGATTAACTGTGTTCTTTTATTGTGAGTCTGGATTAACTGTGTTCTTTTATTGTGAGTCTGGATTAACTGTGTTCTTTTATTGTGAGTCGGGATTAACTGTGTTCTTTTATTGTGAGTCGGGATTAACTGTGTTCTTTTATTGTGAGTCTTTTATTGTGAGGGATTAACTGTGTTCTTTTATTGTGAGTCGGGATTAACTGTGTTCTTTTATTGTGAGTCGGGATTAACTGTGTTCTTTTATTGTGAGTCGGGATTAACTGTGTTCATTTACATCAGGATTAACTGTATTTTTTTTTGATTAATCAGGATTATCAGTGTATTTTCTTTTTATAAATCAAGATTAACTGAGGGGCACGGTGGCTTTGCGGTTAGCACGTTCGCCTCACACTAACACAGGGTCTGGGTTCGATTCCCGTCTTGGCCATGTGTGTGTGTGTGGAGTTTGCATGTTCTCCCCGTGCCTCAGGGGGGTTTTTCTCCGGGGTTCTCCGGTTTCCTCCTCCCGGTCCAAAAACATGCACACAGGTAGTAGGTTGATTGGCACCTTGGAAAATTGTCCCTAGTGTATGAATGTGTGTGTGAATGTGTGTGTGTGTCCTGTGATGGGTTGGCATTCCATCCAGGGTGTATCCTGCCTTAACGCCCATAGACGCCTGAGATAGGCACAGACTCCCCGTGACCCGAGGGAAGATCGGATATAGCGGTAGAAGACGAATGAATGAATGAATGAAGTATTAACTGTATTTTTTTTTTTTTATAAATCAAGATTAACTGTGTTCATTTAAAATAAATCAGGATTTACTGTGTTTTTATGATTAATCAGGATTAACTGTGTTCTTTTTTGATAAATCAGGATTAACTGTGTCTTTATAATAGCCACGATTAACTGTGTTCATTTCAAATAAATCAGGATTAACTGTGTTCTTTTATGATTAACTACGTGGTTATACGATAATCAGGATGTATGAAAATCCTGATTAATAAACTGCATTACTGCATTAATAAACAGACACAGTTTAATGGGGCCTCTATTATAAAAGAAAATCTCTATAATAAATGATAGAGTGATGTGATTCTGCGACGTGGAGTTTAATCATATATATATGTATATATAATATATATAATATATATATATATATATATATATATATATATATATATATATTCAATATATTCTTATAGTCTAATATATAATATATAATCATATAGGCATGATATACTGAGGAATTTAATTACTTTAATATTGCGGCACCTTTTAACGAAAATGTAGAATTTTTCGTCCATTTATATCGCTCGTGTAATGCTCGATAGTGTCTCTCCGCCTCGCGCCGAAGTGCATCACAAAACCATTTACTGTTACTTCTCTCACGTGGAGCCGATTTCCCCTCATGAAACTCGATCAAAATGGCAGCTTTACTCGCATTCAAATGGCTCTCCCGATTTTCCACTGATAAAAGCAACGGGCCGCCGTCCGACACTCGCGCTGCCCCGAATTCCAGCCATGAAATGAACGGTTTTATATTTCATATAAATCAATATCACTAATTTCTCCCCAATATCTTTTTCTCTGCCTTTTTTTTGCCTTTTTTTTTTTTTCTCTCTCTCTCTCTCTCTCTCTCTCTCTTCTCTGCTCCCGTGACACAGAAACACCTGGCGAGACGCTGATGATTTATCACTTTGGAATTACACGCCATCAGCCACTGCAGGCAGCCGCCATTGAGAAGTAATTACTCCTCACATAACAAATATATGGCTGTCACTAAAAGTGAGCCTTCAGGAATTACGATAAGGGAAGCCGCTGCTGGTTCTTACACACTGCAATAGATTATCGGGCGATTTCTCTCCGAAAAAAAATGTTGTATACTGTACCTGGCAGCCGAACGCACAACTATATACTCTACTTAAGAGTATACGTTTTGGCTTGGAGCCTCCGTGAATGAACCGCCATGCTTCTTAATACATTTAAACATAGTATTCATTTCCATTCATCTTCTAGCGCTTTATCCGATCTTCCCTCGGGTCACGGGGAGCCTGTGTCTATCTCAGGCGTCTATGGGCATTAAGGCAGGATACACCCTGGATGGAATGCCAACCCATCGCAGGACACACACACACACATACCCTAGGGACAATTTTCCAAGGTGCCAATCAACCTACCGTGCATGTTTTTGGACCGGGAGGAAACCGGAGAAAAACCCCCTGAGACAGGGGGAGAACATGCAAACTCCACACACACACACACACATGGGCGAGACGGGGTAATCGAACCCGGATCCTGGCGGTGTGAGGTTGAACGTGCTGACCACTAAACCACCGTGCCCCTGAATTAATTTCCAAACGCTTTCAAATTTGACGCCCGGCTTAAGGAGTTGTTTTTCCCGCTCCAGATGTAAATGAGATTGGCGTGAAAGGTATTACGCTTGATAATGCTGCAGAATTATGTATGTACTGTAATGTAGTTAAAAAAAAAGAGACTTTTAGTGGCCTTTTTAATGCCGTCGTTCAATTCACATCGTTCCATTTGGTTCGTTTGGATTTACATAGTGTCGCAAAGTAGTTCTTCTGAGAATAGACGTTATAAGATCTACTGTAACGGCGTTAGGTATGTCAGAGGTAGAACTTTTACATTTTAGAGATGTCAGGGGCGGGCGATTTTTAAGGGCCACATGCAAAACCCGAACTCATTTTCATTCTGCTACTGTTAATCGAAAGAATAGAATAATATTCTATAGCAATAAAGATATACAAGTCATAAACAGGAAAACAATAATTACATCACGTATGTCATTTTATTTTTAACACACAGCTGAAAAGCCGTTTTGCAAATATACCTTAACCTGAAGCTTGCAATAAAAGAAAAAAAAAAAAGATTCTGTAGAGTTACAGATGGATTTGGAAGCTTTGGAGATCCAGCAGGAGGTTTAGAGATGCAACAAGAGGAGCTGGAACCTTACCTTTGGCGATTCCACCATGTGATAGACGCCATGAGGAAGAAACCTATTGAGACGATCCAGACTTGAAAAGGGTGGGTGATCTCCAACCCCTGATACACTCTCTCTCTCTCTCTCTCTCTCTCTCTCTCTCTCTCTCAATCTATGTCAGGGGTGTCCAAACTTTTTGTAAAGAGGGCCAGATTTGGTGAGGTGAAACTATGTTCGGGCCGGCCATTCAGTTTGACATTCCTTGAACATTAAAATTATATGCAAATTAACAAATTAATGATTTTTTTAATTGCAAATGGCAGATTTTTAATTTCTTCACACATAACACAAAGAAATCTAAACAAGTTTTTTCTAAAATGACTTTTCTAAAAAAAAGGCCATATAAACTAAAGAAAACATTCAGGAAGATTAAACATATCTATTTTCATTTGAAACATTAAATATTATTAACTATTAAATGGCAACTGTAAACTTCTAAATCCAAATCCTGTCAACAGGAAAAACAAACACTAACATTGATCTTATTCTGAAATACAAAATGAGGGCAGATAAAAGTAAAATGTTATTTTATTTTGCCTTAATTAATGAATACAGTGGAATTTTATAGCTTTGCATCCTTCTTCTCTGACCTTTACGCGAGAGTGCAGCTACAGGTGTTCTGGTGAAATTTAAAATAGATACTCTTGGTCAACAGTGCTGGTGGGCCGCATATTATTGATTTTATGACGGAGACTGCGGGCCGGGGGAAATTTGAACACGGGCCGCTTTTGGCCCCCGGGCCGGACTTTGGACATGCCTGATCTATGTATTTATTTACATTGACAACATTTGGCAAACACCCTTATCCACAGCGCCTTACAAATGAGTAATTGGCTTAACTGGGATTTTGGTGGTGGCGGGATTTGAACCTGCGACCTTCCCATTGAGAAGCCAAGCTTTAACCACGGTGTTACCGCCACCTAAAACACAACTATATACTCTATGTAGAGTGTATATTTTGGCTTAAGACATTTTGCTCATGGTGTACAATTCCACTATAGAATTTCCACTGGTGATGATTCTTAATAAAGAACGAATTAAAACAACGTTAACTTTCTATAACGTTAAAATAACGTTCTAACGTTACTCGCTCTTCAGAAAGCTCCTCATCACTTCCCGTAGCGCACCTCGCTGCCTGAGAGCGTCTAGCACTGCTCTCCTGGTTCTACCGTCTCTCAAGGGAAGAGCTAAAGATCAGCTCAAGGCTCTTCCGTGTTTTCTGGCTCTACTTCCCCTGGAGGTCCCAACAACGGAGACACTGTCTTACCTTCAAACGTCGATTGAAGACATACCTCATCCAACAACACCCTATTCTAACACTTCTTTCTTCTCACTGTCCAGGAATCCATATTAAACTGTCTATGCTTATTGTGTACTTATGTTTGTATCTACCCTACATGAAGGAATTAATCCTTAGATGGCAACCTAAAGCCCTGGATAAGGGCGTCTGCAAAATACTGTAAATGTAAATAAGGCATATGAGAACCAGTTTCCCATCATACCAAGCCCCGCTTGCGCTACACGTTATATACGTAGCGGATTCGACGTTGTTCTAAGTGGAAATCAAATGAACGTTTCCCACATGATGAGACGCGGAATCCTGTTTTGGTATTTAATGAGACGGGCGTAATGAAAACGAATGTCCTCCGGAGAAAGGCGTAGGTGGCGTGACCGCGAACAAGGCGACGGCTGGAGGAAGCTGGGAACGATCCATAGCCACGCAGCGGGTCTCTTATTATTCGAATTAAACACAAACACAAATAGGGATGGATTTATTTCGGCGTGTTTTGCCATTATGGATAGATTTACCCAAAGCAAACCGAATGCAGTGAAGGATGACTTTCTAGCATGATTCATTTATTTTCCTGTCAATTGGTTTGCTTATTTATTTGTTCGTTTGTTTGCAGAATTTTCATTTAATGTTACAGGGCCGATGCATTTTGATGGGATTGCATGCAGTTGTGCGATGAGATGTTTTCAGTAACACTACTAAGTAACACTACTAAGTACAGTTTGAATAGGGTCATTTGTAATCTGTAACCTATTACATTTCCAATTTAACCTTCCCAACACTGGTCATGTGTAGCGGATTCAATGTTGTTCCACGTGGAAACGTGTTATTTAATAAGCAGATGTATTATTTACATGTCATTCTCACAGCCTTCCCTGCATGCACTTTAAAAACATGCTTTCAAATGTACTTTAATAACCCCGCCACCCCCACATGCGATGGCAGATTAATCACATAATCATGCAATGAGATCTGTGTTATTTAACACGCCTTTAAAATGAAGTGGCGCTGCTCGTGTAACGCGCTGGTATTCGACGGCAGACATTCGCCTCTGTCCGTCCGTCCGTCCCTTTTCTCGCACGAAGCACTTTAGCGGCGCTCGGGCCGGCGGTCCTAATCTTTACGGAGCTCGGCTCGTCTGGCACGAGAGCCGCGGAATGATTGACGCGATAAAAACCTTGCCAACGGCTTCGCATCTCTGGCAGAGACGAGCTCTCGTCATCAAAGACGTCTTTCTCACAAGGACACAGCACCGAGCCGGGTGACGCTATACAAACACTTTGTCAGCACTTCAAAACGCAAGCCTTTGGCACTAATGCATGACAAAATATCTAAGTGGAATTCGCTCCTGAGACGCTAAGTAGCGAGATGTTAAAGGACTAAATAGTCATTTTTTTGTTTTTGTTTTTTTTTTTTTTTTTTTTTCCCCTTACATCAACATGCGTGAAAGTTTCTATAAAGCTCGCCTCGCCAAGTGTGTGTGTGCAAGTGTGTGTGTGTGCAAGTGTGTGTGTGCAAGTGTGTGTGTGCAAGTGCGTGTGCAAGAGCTTGTGCAAGTGTGTTCTCGTTCCCTTTCCCGATATGGATGTGAGATATTATGGCTTGGTGTGAAAGGTTTTGAACATTTGCATGTCATAGCCCTTATCCAGAGCGAATGATCTCATGATCTCTCAGCTATGGGGTTAAGGGCCTTGCTCAGGGGCCCAAGCAGCGGTGCGGCTGGGATTTGAACTCAAGATCTTTGGCTCGAAAGTCTGAATCCATTCATTCATCTTCTAGCGCTTTATCCGATCTTCCCTCGGGTCACGGGGAGTCTGTGCCTATCTCAGGCGTCTATGGGCATTAAGGCAGGATACACCCTGGATGGAATGCCAACCCATCGCAGAACACACACACAACACACACACACACACACACACACACACACACACACTCACACACACACATTCATTACACTAGGGACAATTTTCCAAGGTGCCAATCAACCTACCATGCATGTTTTTTGGACCGGGGGAGGGAAAAAAAACCCCTGAGGCACGGGGAGAACATGCAAACTCCACACACACATGGCCGAGACGGGAATCGAACCCGGACCCTGGAGGTGTGAGGCGAACGTGCTAACCACTAAACCACTGTGCGCCCTTACTGTTATTTTTATTTTGTACTTAAATTACGTGACACCGTTACATATAAATAGTTACTCCCCAAAACTGTGCCAATCAGTGTTACTGTACCGTAGAGTATCCAGGTGGCACATCGTAAACAATTATATACATATAACCGGCAAAAATGCCTATTATTAATATGTGTTGAATACGCGAGGAAAAATAGTCGATCCGAGTCGGCTTATATTCACCTCAATCATGTTCTGTCAGTATGTCTCGAGATATGTTATCTCTCTACTGATAAGCCGCTCCTGGGATGTGCATATATATATATATATATATATATATATATATATATATATATATATATATATATATATATATATATATATATATATATATATATATATAAATATCTAAATATATATATATTCATTCATTCATCTTCTCCTCTTTATCCGATCTTCCCTCGTGTCACGGGGAGTCTGTGCCTATCTCAGGCGTCTATGGGCATTAAGGCAGGATACACCCTTGATGGAATGCCAACCCATCACAGTGCACAAACACACATTCACACACACACACACACACACACACACACACACACACTCACACACACATTCATACACTAGGGACAATTTTCCAAGGTGCCAATCAACCTACCGTGCATGTTTTTGGACCGGGGGAGGAAACCAGAGAACCCGGAGAAAAACCCCTCTGAGGCACGGGGAGAACATGCAAACTCCACACACACACATGGCCGAGACGGGAATCGAACCCAGACCCTGAAGGTGTGAGGCAAACGTGCTAACCACTAAGCCACCGTGCCCCTATTATATATACATATATATATATATATATATATATATATATAAAGAAACTGAAAAACTGAAAAAAAACAACATCCGAGTAGGTGAAACACGCTGGCAAACGAAGGTGGTTGCTCCTGCCAGCGTTCAGACACCCGAGAGACCATCCTGACGAAATCAAATTAAAGAGTCGCCTGCATGTCATTATTCATAATTTGTAAGATCAGGCTTTTGCACAACTTAATGTTCCTTTCCCTCCTCTTTTCCCTTGATGAGGGAACTGCATTCACCTCACCGAGGAACCCAAAAATCGCTGCTTGGTCTTCTTCTGCAGTTTTTTTTTCCCTTCTCATTGACCCGACACCAACGCTGGCGTGCCGCACAAACAGTAAACAACATCTTGTTTATTGACGGCAGGAGCTGGATGAAAATCCTTTGCGAAATATCAATTAAATTTCGATATTAGCTCCTTTTAGTGCGGCTAATATCCGTGTTTCTTTTTTTTTTTCACGAACCAGTCGATACCAATAGCTCCCGGCTTCCTGGTTTAGCATTGATTGGCACCATTCTTCCATATTTATTAGACGACTCCTCTAACGGCCGTCGCATAAACACGGGCCAACTTCGCATCTCTACGGATGCAAGCAAAATTTAAGAATATATCATATCATATCTTTTTTGTTTTTTTTCCAGAAAGAATCCCACGGCCGGAATCAAACATCGATTACGAGGTCTAAAATATTCAACTTGGCTTCGGCAAAAGTGACCGCTCAAGGTTCTTTCCATTCTTTTCCTTTTTAATTATACCACATGCCCGCAGTGCGTCCCAGCTGACTCGAGTCGAGCTCGATAACTGATCTTCCCCGCTCGTTAAAACGTATTCGGCTAAATATTTCATCCGTGCTGAGATTCTTGGGTGAGTTAATGCGCAAATATTTTCCGAGGCTTATAAGGAGGAAGAAAATGCAAAAATGTTATTATTTATGCTTAAAGAAAGCCTTAATCACAGCGTGAGCGGCTGCCAAGTGTCTAAAGAGTAACTGGATAAAAAATAAATAATTATTGGAGATGGAAAAAAAAATCAGCAACTTAAACTACAGTTAAATAAAGAGATAAACTACGAAAAGACTGAGAAATCACTTCCCCGATTTACTCACTAGACGTCAATTTCATTCATTCATTCATCTTCTACCGCTTTATCCGACCTTCCCTCGGGTCATCTCAGGCGTCTATGGGCATTAAGACAGAATACACCCTGGATGGAATGCCAACCCATCACAGGACACACACACACACACTCAAACACACATTCATACACTAGGGACAATTTTCCAAGGTGCCAATCAACCTACCGTGCATGTTTTTGTACCGGGAAGAAACCGGAGAACCCGGAGAAAAACCCCCTGAGGCACGGGGAGAACATGCAAACTCCACACACACACATGGCCGAGACGGGAATCAAACCCGGATCCTGGAGGTGTGAGGCGAACGTGTGAACCACTAAGCCACCGTGCCCCTCCCTAGACTTTCATTTAAAAATCCAAATTGTTTTTACATAATTTTAATGCATCAACGCCTCTAAACAATCTTGCCATCTTCTCTCTTCCAATGAATGTATTTTCAGTGCGTTTTCGCTTCCATAATGTGCTTTTCCGAAGATTACAGCGCCACAGGATATTGGACATCAGTCCTAATAAGAATTTAAATTTTACTCTGGCTTTCAATTTTACACTCAATTTTTAATCACGCCAAGCAACACCAAACGTACAACCTGC
The DNA here is from genome assembly GCA_030449085.1 of Kryptopterus vitreolus. Taxonomy (NCBI): domain Eukaryota; kingdom Metazoa; phylum Chordata; class Actinopteri; order Siluriformes; family Siluridae; genus Kryptopterus; species Kryptopterus vitreolus. The sequence continues at coordinate 35,499,487 of JACRUU010000005.1, forward strand.
TACCTGACAGTTTTACTCCATGACTGGGTCTCCGAAATGTTTTGTTTTTGTCATGGAGAAATTCTCCAAGGGGGTTAAACGTATTGTCACCGTGGCTCACGTCAGCATTACGGTGTCCCCCCAAGGGCTATTTGTAACTCTAAGGCAGTATATAGTGTTTGATGAGCGACGTCGCCTCATAACACAAAACACACAGCGCTTTTTCCCCTTGAAGCACAAACACGTATTCATCTTTCACCTGCATCAATTTTTCACTTCCTGCCGATGTGGGATACAGTGCACTCTAGTGGCGGGATAGTGTCACTTAAGTTGCATGCATAGTTTATTGTCAATGCACGCTTTAAAGCAGCACAGCCTTATTATAAGACAATTGCGGGCCACGGAAAATGAAGTGGCGGGCCACATTTGGCCTGCGAGCTCAAAGAGCCAACTCATCAAGTATACATTCATTCATTCATCTTCTACAGCTTTATCCGATCTTCCCGTGGGTTGTGGGGAGCCTGTGCCTATCTCAGGCGCCTATGGGGCATCAAGGCAGGATACACCCTGGATGGGGTGCCAACCCATCGCAGGGCACACACATTCACACACACATAAATACACTAGGAACAATTTTTCCAATCGTTTTTGGGGGGGTACCGAAGAACCCAGAGAAAATCCTCCCTGAGGTACGGGGAGAAACTCCACACACATGGAGGAAGCGGGAATCGAACCCCCAACCCTGGAGGTGTTACTGTTCTGAAGTCTTCTTCATATTTACACGCAACCCAAAGATGCTTAAAATGCTTCAGCTAAGACATTTTTTTCCCCTTGTATTCATCCCCATGTGCTCCGACGATTCCCTAAATGTTCCCGGTTATTTTGATTTCGAAGGGCACATTATATGCCGTACCCATGTCCTTTATCAGGAATGATTAAATAATTACAGTACTCTACATACTGTATAATCTGTGTTCTTCAAAGTCATTTTGTGACTCAATTGGCCCTTTCAGCCTGGCAATTACACTAACTGAGTGAGTGCAATATTCAAAGACGTTCACAGCCGTGCTGAGACTTATATTTCCGAGTACACAGGTCTGTCCGACAGCACAGAGATAAATAATACAACGGTACACAATGTGGACGAACGTTTGCAAACATAAATGCTAGTGATGCCTGTAACGTCAGGAGACCAAGGGGTGCAATCAGGAGACCCCACTAAAACCCATAGGTTTACTGGACATTTCAGGTTCGTAGATAATAGTCGCTAATAACAGAGTAGCATTAAAGTCACATAACTGTTTGTGCACTGGGATTGAATAGATGGATATAGAAAAGATATGTAGCGATGCTATAACCACACATAGAGACACTTATATGCAGACTTTCGTCTTAACCAATGAAAGTCAATCATTCACTTAATGATGCCAAGGTTAAACGTAAGTAGCGAGGCTATTAGAGGGGTTTAAGTCTGTTGGGGGACTTGGTGTGTTACGGTTTGAGTCTGTTCATGATAGGAAAAGTGTGTGGTTGTATGTGTGTGTGTGTGTGTGTGTGTGTGTGTGTGTGTGTGTGTGTGTGTGTGTGTGTGTGTAAGCCCAACAGTCTCTGCAGTCCTCCTCTTGTATATAATGTCAGTCTCTTTAATTGAAAAAGCCAGCAGGGATCTAAATGTCAGCCTTATCCGAGAGACTGCCATTTAGCATCATGATGGATTGGCTGTGTGTTTGTGTGTGTGTGTGTGTGTGTGTGTGTGTGTGGGTGGTTTGTGGTAGTAACAGGGTAATGGTTTTCGTTGTGTGTGTGTGTGTGGTGTGTGTGTGTGTGTGTGTTTTGAGAGAGAGATTACAACATCCTAATTTTGTATCAGCGTTGCATAATCTAATTGTAATTTATTTTCGCCGGAACAGAATCCTCGTTCTTGTTTTTGTTGTTGTTTATTTATTTATTTATTTATTTTGACGCTACGCTTCGAATCACCATGTGCCAACAATTTTGCTATTAAGATTAGCAAATCTCATTATTGTTTGTTTGTTTGTTTTTTTTTCCACACTATTCCTGTTCAGCTATCGCCACACGCACCCCCCCCCCCCCCAATCCCCCCTCCCCCTCCCCCTCCCCTCCCGCCAAACCGATCTATCTCGCGCACTCTCTCGCGCGCTCTCTCACTCGCGCGCGCTCTTTCGCTCCCTCGCTCTTGATCTCGACCAAACCATCGTGCTATATAAAACAGGGGGGGGGGGGAGGGGGGGGAGTGACTTTATCCGTTCGCAAACGCAACACAGTGGGGACGATTTTTCCGAACAAATTCCATTGAAACGTGGACGATTCGGCTTTTTTATACAGGTGTGTAAACATGTAAACATATTTGTCCGTTATTTGGGTGCGGTGTGTGTGTGTCTGTGTACCTGTCTCCTCCTGTCAGATGAAGAGAGTCTAGGGGGCCCTGGATGGAAGCTTGAACAAACCAGTGAGAGACGGAAAGGGGAACTTAGAGAGAGAGAGAGAGAGAGAGAGAGAGAGAGAGAGAGAGAGAGAGAGAGAGAAGGCAGTATACACGTATATACTGAAATGAAGAGAAAGAGAGAGAGAGAGAGAGGGGGATTCAGGAGCACATTCTTACACACCACTAAAGCAGTCGCTTGGACGACCGAGGACGAAACGAAGACGGGAGTCTCAAGAGGAAAAAGGGGGGGAAACAAAAGGGTCTGGGTTAAATAATAATAATAAAAAAAGTCCAAGATTTAGGAACCATTGTTTATCTTCTACTTCAACCTGAATGAAAAGTGAATACTTAAATAATAAAAAAAAATATATTGTGGAAAATTAGTTCAACGACTTCTACCAGCAGGTAAGAAGAGTTTTCCCCTGTCCATTGTCATGCAGAACTTTGTGGTGCTGGATGCATGTGATGACAGGAAGATATGGTGAATGTCAGGAGTGCAGGTGATGGAAAGAAGAAAAATAATACATCGTGTAAAATGATATAAAACCAAAAAAAAAAACAAGGGAGATAAAGGAAAAGATCCGAGAAGACAATCCGAGCTCTCTCTCTCTCTCTGCAGGCAGATCCACAGGTATTCCCAAATACATCCCATTTGTTTTTTTTAATATTCCGGAGATTTACAAAGGAGCGAGTAAAGTCAGGCAGTATTGTTGCATCGTTTCCAGCGTGAGGTTTTAGTCCTACTACCAGGTTTAACGTGGCGATCAAGGCTTCGTGAAGGTACCTGGCGTCCTTCGGGGCCGCTGGATTTGCAGGTATAAAGAACTTCATGAAGCTTCGGCGAGAGGCAGATAAAGAGAGGGGCGTAACGTCCAGGGAGTTGAGGCGTTTTTTTTTTTGCATTATCGACCGGAAAGATGGAACGGCTCTAAAAAGGCTCTGAGTAGATTAATGCCACAATTTGAAGCGCCTAGATATCTTGTTTGGAACGTATAGAAATACATCTACGCGTTGAAAAGCCAAACGTACATATAACATACATCGTTTTTTTATTTAAGTACGAGAGTAAAACAAAAGTGAAGGATCAAAATCGCATGAAAATATTACACCCTAAATGCTGTCGATTTCTTCCCTGTGCTGTAGTTTGATAGCCGACAATGAGCAGGACGAAATCGTTGCGATGTGGTCGGGGAAAGTCAAGCCAGCCATCGATTAGTCCTGGTGGACTGTGATGGAGTGGTGATAATGAGGGCTGTTCGTCCACAATACGGCGCCCTGTGAGAAAAGGTGCGGGCCCAACATCGATCTAATATGGAGAGACAAGTAAAAAAAAAAAATAGATAAAGAAATAAATAAATGGGGGTGGGGCAATCACTGATTCATTGTAGGCAGCACGAGAAAGGAGGGGCCCAAGCACTGATCTGTGTGGCTTGACTTTGGTATTCACTAATCATCACTGGGCCAACATGGAACATGTAACATGGAAAAGAGGGGCCCAAGCACTGAATTGTCTTTGTATCGCATATTAAGAGAGGCGCCCAAGGACTGATCTGAGTTGGTTGTAAAAGAGGACCAATCAGTGACTCGGGATAGGAAAACACAGTAAAAGGCTGTTGCAAGCACTGATTTGCATCGGACAGCATTATAAAGGGAAAAAAAGACCAATTACTATCAAAGGACAGAATACTATTCGACTCGGAAAGCACCGTTTGCCAAGGGTCCGAGCACTATTTGACGTACACGGTGCAGTTTGCCAAGGTAAGGACACAGTAAGTAAGAGGGCAAATCACTGATTTGATTTGGACAGCACAGTACGAAAGCGGGCCAAGCATCGAATTGTCTTGGAAAGCGCAGTACGTCAGAGGACCGAGCACTGATCTGATTGAACAGCACAGTGAGAACGAGGGCCAAGCATGGAATGGTCTTCGACGCCACAGTAAGAAACGGGCCCAAGCACTGAATCATCTTGGACAGCATAGGCTAATGGATATCTGTATTAACCCGGATACATTTGTTATCGGTGTCTGAAAACGCTGTGGTGGTTAATCATCCACAACCCTGTATTGCACTTTGAAAATACTTTAACACACATCGTCATTTCCGCCTGCCGTTTATTTACTTTCCGGCTCTTGGAAACGTCGCCGTAAAAAAAAAAGCGCCATTATTTTTGAAAGCCTCCGTTTTCTGTTTTCAAATGCATCCATTTCGGAGAGCTTTTGATTTTTTCCGAAAAAGCTGCCGAAAACGCCGTCACGGACAAAACGGAGGGAAAATACGCCCCTTTTTTAATAAACAAAAACATGTTAGCATGGAATTGGCCGTACACTAGTAAACTGAATTGTATTAGATGGCGCAGTAAGTGATCAGACTTTCAAAAAGCACTCCACTGCGCATTTCGGACTTTCGCAAAAACTCAAAGTAATTTCCCTTCGCAAAAAACTCAAGTATACGATGTTTGGGATGCTGCAGACGCGATCGTTTGTTCTAGCTGTCGTCGTTTGGAAGGAGGATTGAGAAGAAACCAGACCCGCGCTCCCGTAATGATTCGCGATCTGTACTGAAAATCCTTCCGAAGGCGTTTAGCGCCGTTCGTCTTTACAATCCTCCCCCTGTGCACTGTAATGATATATTAATCCCTTTATCGTGTAGAAGGTAGGTTCCTCTTTGCCATGTTGTCTTTCTAGCTACTGTTATCTCTGTCTTGTTTATTGCTTATTATGTAAACGTACTATTATTATTCTTTTTAACTCATTTGATCTCAAAATCACTGATATTATCCCTTATGCCAGGCAAGTCAAGCTGCATATGTTCTTTTGTTTATTTTTTAGCTTTGAGAGAAAAATATGAATAATTACACATGCTGATAACAAGAACTAACATGTTTTGCAGTCATTAACATGCGACTGTAACGAGACGTGCTTTCGTTTCAATGCTGGAAAATAAACGATTAGTGCTGGTGGACTGTGATGAAGTGGTGATAATGAGGGCTGTAATATGGAGAGACAAGTAAAAAAAAATAGATAAAGAAATAAATAAATGGGGGTGGGGCAATCACTGATTCATTGTAGGCAGCACGAGAAAGGAGGGGCCCAAGCACTGATCTGTGGGACTTGACTTTGATATTCACTAATCATCACTGGACCAATCAATGATATAACATGGACAGGAAAAGAGGGGCCCAAGCACTGGATTGTCTTAGTATCGCATATTAAGAGAGGCGCCCAAGGACTGATCTGAGTTGGTCAGCACATTGTAAAAGAGGACCAATCAGTCAATATTACTATATGAATAATTACACATGCCGATAACAAGAACTAACATGTTGTGCAGTCATTATCATGCGACTGTAACTAGACGTGCTTTCGTTTCAATGCTGGAAAATAAACAGGTTTGCAATTATTGTATATCTACGGCATTTGGCAGACGCCCATATCCAGAGCGACTTACAACTGAGCAGTTGTGGGTTAAGGGCCTTGCTCAAGGGCCCAGTAGTGGCAACTTGGTGGGGGTGGTGGTCCAGAGGCCAATCCCCTAACCACTAAGCTACCACCTGCCCATTTTCCCTTGTAATATTTTGTCGGTGGCTCCATTATTATTATTATTATTATAAAACAGCATAAATCTAAATAATGAAGATGTCTCAAATGTCGTGTCTAGAAATGAAATTGAGCCAATCAGATGCTTCCCATCAGATGATCCTGAGCCAATGCCATTCTGCTTCCAGATACACTACTATATTTACATTTACATTTATGGCATTTGGCAGACGCCCTTATCCAGAGCGACTTACAACTGAGCAATTGACGGTTAAGGGCCTTGCTCAAGGGCCCACTAGTGGTAGTTTGGTGGTTGTGGGGTTTGAACCTGCGATCTTCTGGTCCAGAGGCCGACACCTTACCACTAAGCCAACACCTCCCCTATATAACTATAAGTAACTCTATATTACTTATAATATATAACTTATATTACTTATAAGTTCATGGACACCTGACCTTAAACAATAGAATGCCTCAATCCTCCAGGAAACACACAATTGTATACGAAAAGGATAAAACCTGCTCCGACGATGCGTTAGGCTTAGAGTGGAAGAACTTAAATGTCCCCGCGGATCTCAGGAGGATCTGCGGCATACACACTGTTCCCCAGACCAAAATCTTACACATGTTCTCCCCACAAATCCCCATGCTCCAAAAAAATTCCGGTGCCTTTCAAGGAAAATGGAGGAAACGTACGAGTGTTCGTATCTTCTCCGTATCTCATCGTATTTCTGCTCGGAAATGAAATTCCTTTCATTTATAGAAAAAAAAAAGATGTTTATTAAATGTGATTGATGCCAGGCTTAAATGAAAAGGATGTTTTTTCTTTCTGGGTTAATCACTATTTTGTGCAATGTTTTGATAAATATGTGCGGAAAAACCAGAGCGAAATATGCAAATACTACTTTTTTTTTTTTGCTGCTTCACAACGATTAGGCTCTTTTTCTTTTTTTTAAACACTTTTATATTTTAATACGTATTTGTTTATAAACCACAGCCGAGGTGTTATTTGGACCGACTGGAATTCGGTGCGTAAATCAATCCGACACTTTGAATCGAAGCGCTCGGCGAGAGGTCCTTCAAAACATCAGCATGCTTCCAATTTACCCAGCCGCACATTTCAGGGTGGAGATAAGCCTTACAACATGTTTTAATTGCTCCTGCTCCAATTGAAATATAATGGATGGACAGATCTTGGTCGTTTACGGAGATTGTCAGCGAAGGCCTCCGTGCTGAAGGGACAATAATTGCCCCCTCGGAAAGATTAGAGCGGCAATGAATTTACACCAAATTGAATTCCAAGCGAGAGGAGAGGGCAAAAACAAGGAGGACACGATCCATATTAGCTGTGAAGGACGGATAAAAGAAGGGGAAGGGGGTAAAGAGATGGGGGTGAAGGAGAGAGAGAGGAAAAGAGGAGAGCAGGGATTTATTTATTTTTAGAAGCCCGTCTGATGGGAAGGCTCCGGTGCCTCCGTGGTGCCGCGCTGATATGCAATACGATGCACACGCTTTCACACTCTCTTCTTTTAATAAGGTTGTCTGAAATTAGGGTGGCGTTTCAAGGGATATATTAAGATTTAACAGCAAGGAACGCTTGCTGTTAAGAGAAAAAAAACAAGAGAGAGAGAAAAATAAGTGTTCACCTGCATATTAGCCAGTTATCTTCTTCTCGGTCGTGTAATGGGATCGTTACGTGAGAAAATGCATCCGCCGTTAAACGAGCCAACTGTTGCTTCTCATTCGGATGAATAGCAAGTTTACCCTCGGCTCATTGGTGTAAATATACACGAAGGAAGAAACGTATGTAAATAGCAAAGAAGATACTCCTACCATTAAGCAATAACACCACGGATTAAATACACATGGAAGGATTAAAGTATTCATTTGAATAATACATTCATTCATTCATCTTCTAGCGCTTTATCCGATCTTCCCTCGGGTCACGGGGAGTCTGTGCCTATCTCAGGCGTCTATGGGTATTAAGGCAGGATACACCCTGGATGGAATGCCAACCCATCGCAGGACACACACACACACACACATTCACACACATACACTAGGGACAATTTTCCAAGGTGCCAATCAACCTACCGTGCATGTGTTTTTGGACCGGGGGAGGAAACCGGAGAACCCGGAGAAAACCCCTTGAGGCACGGGGAGAACATGCAAACTCCACACACACATGGCCGAGACGGGCATCGAACCCGGATCCTGGCGGGGTGAGGCGAACGTGCTAACCACTAAGCCACCGTGCCCCCATTTGAATAATTCTTCTGTTATTATTATTATTATTATTATTAATTAAAGATTTCCCCCCATTATAACTAAAGCCAAGAAAATATATATATATATATATATATATATATATATATATATATATATATATATATATATATATATATATGATTGTAAAAGACCTTTTCATGAGCTGGAAAACCACTATGAAGGGAAGAAAATAACCTTTTAATATAAATGAGCACAAAAGCTGAAAATGTTCCCCGCTGCTCTTAATGTGTCCAAAGAGTTCATATTTCTAAACTGAAAAAACAAGATACTACAGTAAATGAATAGGCACTGGCGAGTAATGAAAAATAAAAAAAAGATTTGCAATGTCATTGCCGGAGGCACGGTGGTTTAGTGGTTAGCACGTTCGCCTCACACCTCCAGGGTCCGGGTTCGATTCCCGTCTCGGCCATGTGTGTGTGGAGTTTGTGCATGTTCTCCCCGTGCCTCAGGGGGGTTTTTTTTCTCCGGGTTCTCCGGTTTCCTCCCCCGGTCCAAAAAAAAAAACATGCACGGTAGGTTGATTGGCACCTTGGAAAATTGTCCCTAGTGTATGAATGTGTGTGTGTGTGTGTGTGTGTGTGTGTGTCCTGCAATGGGTTGGCATTCCATCCAGGGTGTATCCTGCCTTAATGCCCATAGACGCCCGAGATAGACACAGACTCCCCGTGACCCAAGGGAAGATCGGATAAAGCGGTAGAAGATGAATGAATGAATGAAAGTCAAATAAATTAATGTAGCATTTTAAATATTATAGTTTAATTTGCATTTTAAAATAGCAAGAAATCACCAATTTAACTGAATGCATTCAAGCTTACTTATTATAATTTCCCCTTAAAAGACAACATTCCGATATTCCTGTATTTTATAATAGTATTCCGTGTCTACTTCTAGATTCACACTCATAATGCAACACTATGCACAGTATCATGCAATAGTATATGGGAAGCAGCAAATATGATATTGTAATAGGAAACAGTGTGTTCCTTGCAGTATTTACATTTTTCCTTTTTCTATATATTGGTCATGGAATTTTAGTATTTTTGTCTCTTTTGAAACTCTCTCGGAGATTTGTCGAGTTACAGAACTAAATAAATGTAAAAAAAAAAATCCCACCATAAAAGGCATGTGCATTTTATGCATTACAGGTAGATTTCCATTCAACGTTCCTTTTTTTTTTTTGTCCCGATACATATTCTCTCGCCGTGTTATGAAAGTCTGAGCTACTTGAAAGGCAACAAGGCTTCTAATTAATGTGGCTAATAGTCGCACGCACAGTAATTAAAAAAGGCCAAGCGCAAGCATTTGTTCATTAAGTTGATTTCCACCCGTGCACCTCAAACCCGTGTCGATAATTAGCATCAAAATGCCTTCGCTTCCGGATATTGTTCATGTTTCGCCCGGTGAGACATAAAGGCAAGAATAGCCAAGAAGGAGACCAGGCCATTCTCCTGTTTCCCCCAGACTGCTTTGCCTGAAATTGCTTTCGTCTATAAATGCATTTCTGCTGAATATTGACAATTTGTCCCCCGCGGCCGCTGTTCCTTCATAACACTTTGTTGTGCTTGATAGAAAGTGGGCAAAGAAACAACACGCCTCGAGCTTTTCATGATAATAATGGCCGTTTTTTATTATTGTAACTTGAACGGCAAAAATAGCTTTTTTTTTTAACCCTTTTCTAATTGGTCCGTTAAAATTCATTCGTTCATTCATTCATGTTCTACCGCTATATCCGATCTTCCCTCGGGTCACGGGGAGTCTGTGGCGATCTCAGGCGTCTATGGGCATTAAGGCAGGATACACCCTGGATGGAATGCCAACCCATCACAGGACACACTCATATTCACACACACATTCATACACTAGGGACAATTTTCCAAGGTGCCAATCAACCTACCGTGCATGTTTTTGGACCGGGAGGAGGAGGGGAGGAAACCGGAGAACCCGGAGAAAAAACCCCTGAGGTACGGGGAGAACATGCAAACTCCACACACACATGGCCGAGACAGGAATGGAACCCGGATCCTGGCGGTGTGAGGCGAACGTGCTAACCACTAAACCACCGTGCCCCTCGGTCCGTTAAAATGTGCTGCTTTATAGAAGCAGGAAAGAATGACAGCATGAATGACCTCTCATAACGCAGCCATTACAGCCGCATAACACAGTTACGAAGGCGTGAAATTCTTTCATGCATTTATACATTTACAAACGTAAGATTTGGAGGGATTACTTTTACATCGCACTGCTTTATTAAATATACTTTCGAATCTCTCACGCCAAAAGGTCATGGTCTCCAGCCCCTGGGGTTTCACAAGCCAGTGCCCTTTCGATGGTGGTCCCAAACCCAAATAATTAGGAGCCAAATTTAATTGTGTCAAAATAAATAAATAAAAAAAATCAATAATGATGGCCCCCTAAAAAAGGTCATTATAATATAATCCAAAAAATAATTATTATTTTAATAGTGCAGAACATAATGATATTCATTACTTTTATTTCCTGGTTTTTTTCTATTCTTTTAATGACTAAATTTTATTTTATTTTTTTCATTGTTGAGTTGGAGCATGAACAACATAATAGTGCAGTAATAATATATACCTATAATAATAATAATTATTATTATAATAATTATAATAATAGTTTGCCCTACAAACAAAATATTATTATATATCATAAACATAAAAAATAGGTTACAAACATTATATTACAGTGAATACCATTTATTATTATGTATAACAATATAGAATATAATAATAATTAGCCCTCCAAAAATGTAATTATTATTATTAAACAATAATACTACTACTTATAATTATAATATAATAACAATAATTCAAATTCTAAAAAGAATGACAGCAATAATTATAGTAGTAATAATTATTTGCCTTCCAATATGTAATTATTATTATGTTATATATTATAACAATTGTAATAGTTTACAACATAATCATACAATGAATACCAATTATTATTATGTATAATAATAAAGATATCATAATCATAATTAGCCCTCCAAAAATGTAATTATTATTAAATAATACTAATAATACTGCTTATAATAATTTTATATATATATATATATATATATATATATATATATATATATAATATATATATAACAGCAATAATAATAATTATTAAGTAATAAATTACATTTTTTAAATATTTTTTTTTACATTTTTTTATTAAGTATAAATTACGTTATATATTACAACAATAGTGGGGCACGGTGGCGTAGTGGTTAGCACGTTCGCCTCACACCGCCAGGATCCGGGTTCGATTCCCGTCTCGGTCATGTGTGTGTGGAGTTTGCATGTTCTCCCCGTGCCTCAGGGGGTTTTTCTCCGGGTTCTCCGGTTTCCCCCGGTCCAAAAACATGCACGGTAGGTTGATTAGCACCTTGGAAAATTGTCCCTAGTGTATGAAAGTGTGTGTGTGTGTGTGTGTGTGTGTGTGTGGGTGTGTGTGTGTCCCTGCGATGGGTTGGCATTCCATCCAGGGTGTATCCTGCCTTAATGCCCATAGACGCCTGAGATAGGCACAGACTCCCCGTGACCCGAGGGAAGATCGGATAAAGCGGTAGAAAATGAATGAATGAATGAATTACAACAATAGTAACAGGTTACAATTCTTATTATTAATAATAATAATAATAATAAATATATTATAATAACAGAGATAATATTGACAAATTGGCTATTGACAAATTCCAATTCTCTAGATATAATTTGAATTGATAAATCATCAATTATTATCAATAAAAAGAAAAGGTAGAAATAGAAATAGAGTATCACTATCAGTGTATCGCCCTGTTCAATACCTGCATCATCAGTCCAAAAAAGGTGGCAAATTTCACACATTGCTCCAAGGCCCCCTTCACACAGACGATATATTTTTTTTTTCTTCTGGGGAACAAAAACACGCCAAGATTTATAGATGTTTTATCCCCCACCCCCTTTCCACAATGGAATTGTTGTTTGTTTGTGGTTTTCATTCATTCATCTTCTACCTCTATATCCGATCTTCCCTCGGGTCACGGGGAGTCTGTGCCTATCTCAGGCGTCTATGGGCATTAAATGCAGGATACACCCTGGATGGAATGCCAACCCATCACACACACACACACATTCATACACTAGGGACAATTTTCCAAGGTGCCAATCAACCTACCGTGCATGTTTTTGGACCGGGGAGGAAACCGGAGAACCCGGAGAAAAACCCCCCTGAGGCACGTGGAGAACTTGCAAACTCCACACACACATGGCCGAGACGGGAATCGAACCCGGACCCTGGCGGTGTGAGGCGAACGTGCTAGCCACTAAACCACCGTGCCCCCCTGTTAATGTTTTGTTAATTTAATGTATTTTTGTTTTCTGCAGTAAAAATAAACGCCACTGTCTGTAGCATGCCTGACAGACGAGACATAAACACATCCATATGCGTACAAAACTTCGGCTTTGATCACACGCTTATTATGTCTCGTCACGCTCACCTGAGCTCGTGTGTGTGTGTGTGTGTGTGTGATGGGGGGGGGTTGTGTGTGTGTGTGTGTGTGTGTGTGTGTGTGTGTGTGTGTGTGTGTTTTCCCGGACCCAGTAAGGATTCGTGATTTTTTTTGTTTGTTTGTTTTTTTTTTATCTGCGGAGGAAAAACAACATCACTTAAAATGATTTCCGCTCGATTATTCATTCGTTAATTACTAAAATGGCTTCGTAATGGCTGGAAATGAGTTTTGTTCTTAAGAGTAGAAACATGCAGTCGATACGAAAGTGCCAGTCAAATTAATAAACAGATTGCGAAAGATAAAATGCATGAGTGAGTTCATAATGAACGCTCTTTTTTTTTTCTCTACAGTATTTACTATCCAACTCTTTTCCGTCACATGACAAGGAACGTTCAAATATTGTATATTGGGAATAATATACAAAATTGAATATTGTATATTTTCCAAGGGGCACTATGGTGGTTTAGTGGTTAGCACGTTCTCCTCACACCGCCAGGGTCCGGGTTCGATTCCTGTCTCGGCCATGTGTGTGTGGAGTTTGTGCATGTTCTCCCCGTGTCTCAGGGGGTTTTTCTCCGGGTTCTCCGGTTTCCTCCCCCGGTCCAAAAACATGCACGGTAGGTTGATTGGTCACCTTTGGAAAATTGTCCTTAGTGTATGAATGTGTGTGTGTGTGTCCTGTGATGGGTTGGCATTCCATCCAGGGTGTATCCTGCCTTAATGCCCATAGACGCCTGAGATAGGCACAGACTCCCCGTGACCCGAGGGAAGATCGGATAAAGCGGTAGAAGATGAATGAATGAATGATTATATTTTCCAAATAAACATGCTTTGTATCTTTTACGAACTTCTTTGGTACACAGATTACATAACAGCTATGCATTTTTAACATATTTACTGTAGACCATAAAACCATTTCTTTATGTACAGGATTTTTATACAGCACTACATCAGATGCACACATTTCTCCATTCGGGAACTTTTTCAAAGCCTGTCGCCGATAGACCGATGTTCTGTAGTGACAGTATTGAAAAAAATACCCCCCCCCCCCCCCCCCCCCCCCCCCCCCCGGAACATTTATGCAAGCAACAAAAGATAAAACGCATGAATAGATGTTTGGCCATGAAAGGCAAGCAGTGATTTATTTATTTATTTATTTATTTATTTATTTTTTGCATTGGGCTTTCAACAATGTTCAGGCTTAAGAAGCGCTTTTATTTTAAGCATTCATGACAGAATCGGTCAATAAATGCGTTTCTCTGTTCTTAATCATGAAAAATGTGAGAATTATTATTATTTTTTTGCATTTCTTTGCATAAGGATGCATTTGGTATGAATAGAATGAATAAAGTTGTATGTTTGTGCATTGATGTAAGGTTTTATAGAATCAGATTATAAGGGGAAAATGACATATGGAAGCAATCAAAGACATCCAAAACAATTGTGTGTGTTCAGTTTAGTTTGCAGAACCGCATTCATTCATTCATTCATTCATTCATTCATTCATCCATCTTCTGCTATTTTATACGACTTCTCCCACACACCATCTATCTATATCTATCTATCTATATCTATCTATCTATATCTATCTACTATATATGCGCAAACACCATTTATCGATCTATCTAGCTGTCTATACATCCATCTACTAGTATATATATATATATATATAGATATATATATATATATATATATATATATATATATATGTGCACACATCTATCTATCCATCTACTGTATATACACACACCATCTATCTATCTAGCTATCTATACATCCATCTACTATATATATACATGCACACGTCTATCTGTCTATCTACTGTATATATGACACACACACTATCCAATCTTATCTATCTATCCATCTACTGTATATACACACAACATCTATCCATCTACTGATCTATCTAGCTATCTACTATACGGATCTATATCACACACACATATATACATCACACTAGCACCCTATCTATCTATCTATCTTTCTATCTATCTATCTATCTATCCATCTACTGTATATACACACACCATCTATCTATCTATCTTTCTATACATCTATCTGTATATACATCTTATATCTATATATATGATCCTATCTATCTATCTCCATATGCACACCATCTATCTATCTATCTATCTATATCTATCTATCCATCTACTGTATATACACACACTATATATCTATATATCTATCTATCTATCTATCTATCTATTGTATATACCCACCCCACTATCTATCTATCATCTATCTATCTATATCCACCACACACACCATCTATCTATCCATCTACTGTATATACGCACTATCACTATCATCTAAATCTATCTATCTATCTATCTATCTATCCATCTACTGTATATACTACATCTAGAATCTATCTATCTATCATATCTATCTATTTCTATTATCATATATCTTTCTATATCTATATATCTATCCATCTATTGTATATACGGACACACCATCTGTCTATCTATCTTTCTATATCTATATATCTATCCATCTATTGTATATACGCACACACCATCTATCTATCTATCTATCTATCTGTCTATCCATCCATCTACTGATATATCTACCATCACCATCTATCTATCTATCCATCCATCTACTGTATATACGCACACACCATCTATCTGTCAATCTACTGCATATAAAGTGCCAATAAACTTACTGTGCATGTTTTTGGACCTGGGGGAAACCGGAAACCGGAGAAAAACCCCCTGATGGACGGGGAGAACATGCAAACTCCATACACACATGGCAGACGCGTGAATCTGCGGAGAGGCGATAGATGTGTTTTATTAACAAAAAACACCCAGCAACGTGAATCCACTCGCATCCACTTGTCCTAAAATTCCCCGAATTACACCAACTAGCCGCTCATTCACAACAAGTACCGGTTTATATGGGAAGCAACAGGAACATAATTCTTAAAGGAGCCACACACCATATTTAATGCTAACCGCTAAGCCACTGATTCAGATGTTCCATTCCATAGTCTAGTAGCTCAAATGTCAAGGAACAGAACATTCTGGAATGCAATCTTTCCACTTCAATCTTTTATCCTTCCATGATGTTCTCACCTATCACTCACTCACACACACACACACACACACACATATATATATCCCGGTACCTTGTCACTCTGGGGACACGGCGAGAGAGAGGGAGCGTGTTGCTTCCGGCTGGGCCAAATAGAATGCCACAGCGCGCAGAACAAAACGCACCATCGTGCCTGATAACAGCTCAAACCCAACCCCACCCCCCCCCCCCCCCCCCCCCCATCACCCGCTGTCAGTCAAAGCCACCCAAAATCTTCTGAAAGATCTCCAGCACAGCGGTGTAGTGTTTATATAGATAGCTAACGTGGCATGGTTTCTTTTTCAGGATGCCGCTCGTCGGATGCTCGAGGTGCAGTAAATCAGACCAGAGCCATTACTCGCATTCTTTCCCGTGGTGGTGGTGGTGGTGTTGGGGGGCGTTCATAACTACCTTGTATTTATAAGAAGCTGTACATTTTCCTCGTTGGATTCCCAAAGTGTCGCAATTCGTAAAACTCGACAGCCGTTGAAGGCAAAGTCGATTATGAATTCGCCGCTCGTCGCGATGAGGGATTAGCACATACTCGCGACTTTGCCGTTTATTTCAATCTAATTGCAAATTGATATTAATGCCTTTGAAAGTATTTTGGTTTCCATAGTAACGCCTGACGCACAGGGATTTGTTTTTTTTTTCTTTTTTCTCCCCCGAATGCTCTGCAAGAACTAAACCCTCTTTTTAGATAGTTTTTTTAGATTGTTTTTTCGTTTTTAAATATGATGAATGTTAATATAGAATTAAATATGATGAATGTTAATATAGAATTAAATATGATGAATGTTAATATAGAATTTCTCAAAGAAGAGAAAGTTGAACATCCCGAGGAGGGGAAGGAGGACAAACTGCATTTTTCTTAAAAAAAAGTATTTTATTAAGAACAACAACAAGAAACAAGCAGATACATCCGCACAATCTATCTCTCTATCTATCTATCTATCTATCTATCTATCTATCTATCTATATATCTTACATTTACATTTACATTTGCGGCATTTGAGCAGACGCCCTTATCCAGAGCGACTTACAACTGAGCAATTGAGGGTTAAGGGCCCTTGCTCAAGGGCCCCAGTGGCATCTTTGTGGTGGTGGGGTTTGAACCCATTGATCTTCCGGTCCAGAGTCCTACACCTTACCACTGGGCTACACCACCTCCCCCCTATATATATATATATATATATATATATATATATATGCACACACCGTCGATCTATCTCTATGTCCTCTAACTGTCTATCTATCTCTCTCTATCTATCTATATATATATATATATATATATAATATATATATATATATATATATATATATATATATATATATATATATATATGCACACAACCGTCATCTATCTATCTATCTATATACGCCACACACCATTGGTCTGTCTATCTATCTATCGATCTATCTATCTAATATTATATATATATATATTATAGTATATATATATATATTATATATATGCACACACCGTCGATCTATATCTATCTATCTATATACGCACACACCATTGGTCTGTGTCTGTCTATCTATCTATCTGCCATCTGTAATATATAATATATATATATATATATATATATATATATATATATATATATATACACAGACGTGGGACAAAATTGTTGGTACCCTTTGGTCAATGAAAGAAAAAGTCACAATGGTCACAGAAATAACTTTAATCTGACAAAAGTAATAATAAATAAAAATTCTATAAATGTTAACCAATGAAAGTCAGACATTGTTTTTCAACCATGCTTCAACAGAATTATGTAAAAAAATAAACTCATGAAACAGGCATGGACAAAAATGATGGTACCCCTAACTTAATATTTTGTTGCGCAACCTTTTGAGGCAATCACTGCAATCAAACGCTTCCTGTAACTGTCAATGAGACATCTGCACCTCTCAGCAGGTATTTTGGCCCACTCCTCATGAGCAAACTGCTCCAGTTGTGTCCGGTTTGAAGGGTGCCTTTTCCAGACTGCATGTTTCAGCTCCTTCCAAAGATGCTCAATAGGATTGAGGTCAGGGCTCATAGACGGCCACTTTAGAATAGTCCAATTTTTTCCTCTTAGCCATTCTTGGGTGTTTTTAGCTGTGTGTTTTGGGTCATTGTCCTGTTGCAAGACCCATGACCTGCGACTGAGACCAAGCTTTCTGACACTGGCTAGTACATTTCTCTCTAGAATTCCTTGATAGTCTTGAGATTTCATTGTACCCTGCACAGATTCAAGACACCCTGTGCCAGACGCAGCAAAGCAGCCCCAGAACATAACAGAGCCTCCTCCATGTTTCACAGTAGGGACAGTGTTCTTTTCTTGATATGCTTCATTTTTTCGTCTGTGAACATACAGCTGATGTGCCTTGGCAAAAACTTCGATTTTTGTCTCATCTGTCCACAGGACATTCTCCCAGAAGCTTTGTGGCTTGTCAACATGTAGTTTGGCATATTCCAGTCTTGCTTTTTTATGATTCGTTTTCAACAATGGTGTCCTCCTTGGTCGTCTCCCATGTAGTCCACTTTGGCTCAAACAACGACGGATGGTGCGATCTGACACTGATGTTCCTTGAGCATGAAGTTCACCTTGAATCTCTTTAGAAGTCTTTCTAGGCTCTTTTGTTACCATTCGGATTATCCGTCTCTTAGATTTGTCATCAATTTTCCTCCTGCGGCCACGTCCAGGGAGGTTGGCTACAGTCCCATGGATCTTAAACTTCTGAATAATATGTGCAACTGTACTCACAGGAACATCTAGTTGCTTGGAGATGGTCTTATAGCCTTTACCTTTAACATGCTTGTCTATAATTTTCTTTCTGATCTCTTGAGACAGCTCTTTCCTTTGCTTCCTCTGGTCCATGTCGAGTGTGGTACACACCATATCACCAAACAACACAGTGATTACCTGGAGCCATATATATAGGCCCAATGGCTGATTACAAGGTTGTAGACACCTGTGATGCTAATTAGTGGACACACCTTCAATTAACATGTCCCTTTGGTCACATTATTTTCTGTGTTTTCTAGGGGTACCATCATTTTTGTCCATGCCTGTTTCATGAGTTTATTTTTTTACATAATTCTGTTGAAGCATGGTTGAAAAACAATGTCTGACTTTCATTGGTTAACATTTATAGAATTTTTATTTATTATTACTTTTGTCAGATTAAAGTTATTTCTGTGACCATTTGTGACTTTTTCTTTCATTGACCAAAGGGTACCAACAATTTTGTCCACGTCTGTATATACACACACACCATCAATCTATCTATGTACCTATGTATGTATATATATATGCATCTGTTATATGATCGTCTATCTATCTATCTATCTATATCTATCCATCCACCCCCCCCCCCAATAAGGTTAAATAATTAAATTAAATTAAAACCATTAATTATCCAGTCTATCTGCATAGACTGAAAACAGAAATCCTGAACAGATCCTTAAATGGAACAGCGAATCTTTTCTAGGTGAATAAAATACAAGAGCGCTATAATCCTGTGAAAACCCACAGTGAGGCTTCTTCCAATTCAACAGACTCATTCTTCTTTTATTTATTTTTTATATATTATTAAAAAAAATGTTTATTTCTTCCGGACCTTACAATCCAGGTCATCGCAGGGCATTTTCATAGGATTTAAGTGTGATGACTGGACAGGCCGTTCCATTATAGAAAACACCCCAGGTGTGATTGTTTGTTCTATAAATAGCTCTTCCTCTCATTGTCTGGTCATCTGGTGAAATCGGTTCCAATTATCCGCAGTCCAGGCAACTCGTCAGGTGTGCGCTTACTGGAAAAAAAATCATTCATTATTACCGAGGTTTTGATTTTGCACAAGCAGGCGCACGTCTTATATCTTGCTTAATAACGAGTCGACTCGTTGAAGCTGCAAACTGTAAAATAATGAAAACGACAAACGCCACAAGGCTTGTAAGGTCGCGCGTCAACCTTGAACACAGCTCGATAAATATTGCATTGTAGCTCCGTCCTCAAACCAAGAACTTCTTCACACTGCTTTGTGGATCAAAAACCTTTCATCTAGAACCCTCTGAAGAACCAAGCAAAAAATAAATAAATAAATAAATAACAGTATTGTTTTCCAACAGGACAACCACAAACTTATTTTCCAACAAATCATGTGACCTTGTGTACAATAAATCACCAGCTTTGATTTGACAGCGATCTTTAAATAATCAGATTAATTAAATAGTGCTTTTAACAACAGATATCGTACAGTTTGACAGAAATCTGGACGTTATTATAGCAATAGTTTTATTATTTTACATAACAATGATGTGTTCTGAGACAGATACATTAGAGATGTGCAGTAAAACTGTAGTCATTTAAATGTATTTATTTTTATTTTTTTTATTTTGTTTAGAATAATCATATGCATAAGAAAACAATAAATTATATATATATATATATACTATATATATACTATATATATAATATTAAATTATCATGTGTGTGTATATATATATATATATTTGCATAATCATATGCATAAGATAACAAATAATTTATATATATATATATATATATATAATATATATATATATATATAAATTATTGTTATCTTATGCATATGATTATGCAAATATATATATATATATATATATATATATATATATACACATGATTAATTTAAATTATATATATATATATATATATATATATATATGCAATATTAAAATAAAAATGATTGATGTTTATTCATATTCCTTATTCATATTTCTCACATTTTTTTATATTAAAAATGCAGAGTAAAAATATTTTTATAAAACTGTTGGAAAAACACTATATATGGGCCATGTGCAAAAAAAATCAAAAATAAAATGTTTGTGATTTATAATATAATATTTATTTATTTATAATATTAATTTAACACAATAAAATTTATTGATCATATATATATATATATATATATATATATATATATATATATATATTATTTATTTATGTATAATCATGATTATGGCATTATTGTCACTCACTGTTAATCGCCACTTATTTGCACATTTGTATCCTTTCTAAACTTTCTTTAAAATGAATTCTTTTAATACTCTAATCTAATCTAATCAACTTGTCCATGGAAGAAATATGGATGCTGTATGCAAATGCATGTTTATAATTAGTGAAACAAAAGCAGTAATTATGTTGTTTTTTTTTTCAATACGTGAATCATCAGGACACCGAACCAATCGTTTGCTTCCACATGTTTCCACACAGATGCTTTTCATTTCCATAAATATGCATTGTGGTGGATTTTTGGCTGCTTGAGACTTGGGGCATCAGTAAAACATGATTAAAAATTATTAATATTGATTAGTAATAAATCTGTGTAAAAAAAGGGGTGTTAAATTCGCCTTTTTCATCCATTTTCAAGGTTTCGTCCATTTGTACATGAACACATGAACGTTCCACATTTTACTCCTCGTTTGCTGTGTATAATAACCTCCACCAGATGTTCCAACAGCAGTCCATTTTTTCAGGAACCTATTTAATAAGGTTGAGGTCGGACCACTCAAGAACCTCCACTCCAACCCATGGAAGAACCAGTTTGGGAGAACGAACGACAAGGGACTAGAAAACGCGTGTCCCGATATTTTTGCACGTAAACCGTAACCATAGACACTCTTCCGTCCTCTATTCATCTCTCTCCTGCTGTCCCGCTCTTTCTCCTCTCGCTCTTTTTTCACTTTGCTTCGCGACTTTCCCTCATTGTGTTCTTGCCTGCAGTGCAAACAGGTAGAGCCGAGCCAAACGCTGGCACTCTCGCTTTCCCTCAAATCCGAATTCAATCCGCCATCTGGAGCCGGCGCTCGTTTCAGTGGAAGGTGGAACAGCGGGGCGAAATATCATTAACGTCCTGATTATAACGTAGATCCGGCCAAGAACGACTGCGCTTGTGTTCGTTTATTAGATTGCTTTCAGAAGAAGTGGGACTGATTGCTGGCGCACTTACTTTCACTCGTTCTTCTGACCTTTTCTGCCATTCAATCCGTTACTTTTGAACCTATCAGGAACTTTTACGGAATAATACCATATTATAATGCATTGGGGGTTCGATTCCCGCGTCCCCCATGCGCGCATGTGGAGTTTGCGTGCCTCGGGGGGTCTCCGGTTTCCTGCCCCGGACCATAAACATGCACGGTGTCTTGATTGGCACCTTGTGTCCCTAGTGTATGAATGTGTGCGTGCGCCCTGTGATTGGTTGGCATTGGTGTATCCTGCTTTGATGCCCCAAGACACCCGAGACCTGTGCCTACAGGTTCCCCCCCCCGACCTGAGAGAGAAGTCATATAGAAGTCCCCCCCCCGACCTGAGAGAGAAGTCGTATAAAGCGGTAGAAGACGAATGAATAATGCATTAATGCTTTATCTTAGAGCAGGACCGTCTCGAGAATATGATCTGGCAATACTTATAGAGCCGTTATGTCATGGTTATAATGATTTATACAGTATTCAATGCTAGATATGTATTTACACAGCATTTACTATCGGAAGAAACACATCAATAATGGTATATATTATATGCACATAGAGATGGCAACATATTAATCCATATTAATGACTCTTCAAACTCATACAATTGGATTCCTCGGCTTCTATGTCCTTACCCAGCATGCCTTTGTGATCGTCGGTCTATCTCGGGAGCGTCCTGCGCTGTAAAGTATTTATCCTCTTCACTAGCGAAGCCTCGAACCAGATGTTAAACTGTGAGTCCATGGAGCGAGCAGATGCTGCATTGCATCGCCTGAGGTGTTTATAGACAAACAAATGCCTCTTTTAAAAGCAAATTCTCCTTCAAAAATTCCAGACACATTAAGCCAATTCGTGCCGCTGCGCCGCTTCGCTTTGAGCGCAGTCTTTTCCGGGGTTTCTGGATGCATGAATGGCTTCATACTGCTGCAGTAGCTAGAGGAAATGTTGGGGGAGATGTACATTTGTTTTTTTAGGGTTTTTTTTTTTCTTCTGTACGATATTCTGCTTTATATATATATATATATATATATATATATATATATATAGTATATATATATATATATATATATATATATATATATATATATATGGGGCACGGTGGCTTAGTGGTTAGCATTATGATTTTCGCCTCACACCTCCAGGGTCCGGGTTCGATTCCTGTCTCAGCCATGTGTGTGTGGAGTGAGTTTGCATGTTCTCCCCGTGCCTCAGGGTGTTTTTGTCCGGGTTCTCCGGTTTCCTCCCCGGTCCAAAAACATGCACGGTAGGTTGATTGGCATCTTGGAAAAATTGTCCCTAGTATATGAATGTGTGTGTGTGTGTGTGTCCTGTGATTGGTTGGCATTCCATCCAGGGTGTATCCTGCCTTAATGCCCATAGACACCTGAGATAGGCACAGACTCCCCGTGACCCGAGGGAAGATCGGATAAAGCGGTAGATGAACATGCAAACTCCACACACACATGGCCCGAGGCGGGAATAGAACACCGACCCAGGAGGTGTGAGGCGAACATGCTAACCACTTCATATATGTTTTTATTAAAAACCTACTTTTATTGCCTAAGGTAGACCGTCGATGTTTCAATGATCAACACATGTTAGCAGGAATGCTTGTTAAGCAAATCTGCTAATTCTCTGGTAAAACACTAAAAGATAAAATACACAATAGACGCCCAGGCGCTTTAAAAATGCAAGGCAAAACAATCCACCTGTCAAAAGATACAACCACTGCAATTGTTTTTCTCTGTACGGAACACAATTACCATTTCATTACTAATTTAACATTAAGTGACTGACAGAAAGTGTGTAAGGCGCGAGGTAAATACCTACCATCACAAACGTCTGGTCTCGGGCTACAACAAGATGCCCGGAAGGTATAAAAGATGTGCTTCGCAATCTATGTGAAAGCATCCGAGCTGTCAAACTGGAAACGCGTGACGGCGGCATTGTAAAACTCAAGGTGCCTGTATCCGTATTGAATATTTAAGCCACGGCGAGCACTTCTAAGATCCCGAGAAACAGCGGGCTTTAAATATTCACCACCTTATCCTTCAAACCTCAGGATAACTCTTTCTGTCGTTCTATTTTTTACTCTTCGTTTGCGAATCAAGTCGGCAAACGTGTGCAGATCTACTCCCCGAGAGCCCTTATCACCGAAGATGTCAGGGTGACTGATGAACGCTTCCAAAGAGGTTTGCTAATGTACACTTATCGCTGGCATGTCGAGCGCTTTATACCGATATGTTGAAAGATTGCTTCTAGTGCGTTCCAGGACTGGGAAAATTTGTCCCAGAATGCTTATTAGTGTCTCAGCGGGCCCAGTGGCGTGCCAGGGGAGATCCTTTAACACCTAAATCAAGCATCGATCCACCAGCAAGCCAGATGAAGGAGTGCAATATACTGACTCGCTGCAGGAAAGAGATACAGGGATTAAGATACGAGGCTTTCTATACACGGCCGCCTCCCATGAGCATAGGCCGAGTGTTTTTCATCCGGCGCACATGGGGGATAGCAGTCCATTGAAAAGTGAAAGCCTGAACGGCTTTGGATTACTTAACCCTTTTAGTGTGAGACATTTTTTATATATCAGTTTATATATTATATAAATTTATATATCAGTTTATATATTATATAAATTTATATATCATATTATCGTTTTATATAGTTATATATATTATATATCAGTTTATCAGTTTATATATTATTTATATTTCAGTGTGTGTGTATATATATATATATATATATATATATATATAATTGAAATGACTGTTTTTTTATCAATATTTTAAAACCTTATAATGGCATCAGTCTATTTGACATCATATCCCTTTAGATTTACATTAATGGTGTTTGGCATATATATATATATATCTAATATATATATATATATATATATATATATATATATATATATATATATATATATATATATATATATAATGCCGGTATATGGAGGCATATATATCGGCTATATAGCCTATATTTATAATATTATATATATATATATATATATATATATATATATATATATATATATATATATATATATATATATATATATATATGATATATATATATATATATATATATATATATATATAAATGACTTTTTTTTTATCAATATTAAAACCTTATAATAGCATCAGTCTATTTGACATCATATCACTTTAGATTTACATTAATGGTGGTGTTTGGCATATATATATATATATATATATATATATATATATATATATATATATATGACTGGTCGGAGGCATTTTAAATTTTATATAATATATATATATATATATATATATATATATATATATATATCATTTTAAATTTATTATAGAGTATATATATATATATATATATATATATATATATATATATATATAAATGACTGTTTTTTATCAATATTAAAACCTTATAACAGCATCAGTCTATTTGATTTTATACATTTATGGTGTTTGGCAGACGCCCCTTATCCAGTGCGACTTACATCTGAGCAATTAAGGGCCTTACTCAAGGGCCCACTAGTGGCATCTATCTTTGTGGTGGTGGGATTTGAACCTGTGATCTGTGAGTCCAATGCCTTAACCACTGAGCTCTCCCACCTATGTTGGAATAAGTACCCACCCCGATTATAATATTATAATACTTAAAGTATATGATTTATTTATGGTTATTATTATTTCGTATTTTACTCATATTGAAGGTTCAGGAATCCTCCACACAAAGACACAGGTTAGTGGGAAAAGCTGTTGATTTGTGAGGTTCCTAAAATACGAATCAAATTGTACGCCTCGACGCTGCACAGGTTCGTGACGGAATAATAAACTTTGTACGCCTCAAAGCTGCCGTCACAACATGCCAGATGTATACAAAATAAAAAGTAGTTAAACCTTAAATTCCTGTTTAAAAACAGTATCTTTACTTAAATCAAATTGTATCCAAAAAAATATATATATATATTTAATGGGCAAATAAAATTCCTAAAGTGTCCAATAAAACTCCTAAATATATATATGCCAAACTCCTATCTTCTACTATCTTCTAACGACCCTACCTAAAAAATCTTCTACCGCTTTTATCCGATCTTCCCTCGTGTCACGGGGAGTCTGTGCCTATCTCAGGCGTCTATGGGCATTAAGGCAGGATACACCCTGGATGGAATGCCAACCCATCTCAGGACACACACACACACACACACACATTCATACACTAGGGACAATTTTCCAAGTTGCCAATCAACCTACCGTGCATGTTTTTGGACCGGGGGAGGAAACCGGAGAACCCGGAGAAAAACCCCCTGAGACACGGGGAGAACATACAAACTCCACACACACATGGCCGAGACGGGAATCGAACCCGGACCCTGGCGGTGTGAGGCGAACGTGCTAACCACCAAGCCACCGTGCCTCATGACAGCAGAGATGCGAAATGTAAATGGTAATGGTCGACGTCAAAGTAAAAGTTTGCGGCGTTAAAACGTCGATATATTGAATAATTGATGTCGCTGAGTAGAGCGTCAAAGCTGCTTGTATCTTTTGATACTAGACGTCTTATAGAGCATGCTGTATGAAATACCCGGTGAAATACAGGGTATATCCTGCCTTAATGCCCATAGACGCCTGGGATAGACACAGACTCCCCGTGACCCGAGGGAAGATCGGATAAAGCGGTAGAAGATGAATGAATGAATGAGTTCTCTTCATGCTTTGTGCCCTTGCGGATAAACATACCCCTGCCGTCCCTTTGGATGGTGTGAATCTTTCCCAGCACTCTTGATATGACAGAGGGAGAGAAATGCATCTCCACATGTGCTTTGTGTTTGGCATCCTAAGCCAGACGCTGAGCTCGGCCCGGGCTTTCGTGTTGCCCCCCTGGAGGCCTGGTTTTCACACTCTTCTCATTCCCTCTTTCCTCAGGATCCAGAGGGCAGAGGCAGCGCTCCGGTAGTCTAGCGAAAGGCGGAATTAACGAGCGCATCCTTGTCCTCAAGAGCGATCGTTTACATCTCTTTAAAGGCTGCCGCGTAATTCGTACCTGTTTCGGTGTATGTGGAGATAACAGACGGCTACACCGGCCTGGCGTTACAATAACTGCCTCCATCGTACCATGGAGTCGGAGGATGAACCCTTGTTGCTCCAGGCTATGTGGGACTTCAGCGAGTCTGAGGAACAAAATGATGATGAAGAAGGGAAAGACGCTTGTGATGATGGGGTCGAAGTGATCCGTGGAGAGCCATCCTGTAGAGGATTGTGGTGGGGGGTGGGCTGGGTTTACACTCGGCCCTGGGCCAGCGGGGTCGTTCTCGTTGTAGGCTTCCTGCTCCCTTTAACTCTTTCCGCGTACATGTTTGTCTACTGCGAGCCGCTGGACATCGATCTGTCCTACAGTGCCTTTGAAGTCAGAAGCCATTCGTCCGCGGAGCGCTTCGATGCACTCGCCATTGCACTGAAAAGCCAGTTAGGGTCTTGGGATCGACACCGGCGCAACGCGGAAGGGTTCGATTTCGACTCCAACGCCCTGAGGGATTTCCTCTTGCTGAAGTTAAACAGGCAAGCGAAACCCACCAATCAGACACAACAATCCGGGGTGCTCGGGAGTGAAGCGGCGCAAAACGACGCGAGAAATGCGTCGCCTAACGCTGAGGAACAAGAAGGGAGGAGAAGCTCGACGCTTGTCCGGAAGCCAAGGTTCGCAGGTTACTCCTACCTTCAAACCCAGGCCCTCTGGCGGATAGAGCTGGTGTTTGTGGCTCAGGGGGACGAGGAGAACAACATCTTCACCGCCGAGCGTCTTCACACCATTCACAAAGTGGAGCGACTCCTCATGCAGCATCCACAATTCCAGCAGTTTTGCTGGAAGCCTCTGGAAGTGTTGAGGGACCTTCCTTTGGGGCCTTCATACTGCTCACCCCCAAGCTCTCTCCTATCCTACCTCTTCCCGAGCGAGCGAGGTGGAAAGATCTTCTTTGACGGCATGGGCTCAGACCTGGCAGATATACAAGGTGGGTCCATCTACATTCTTTATTACTCTACGGGATTGTAATTTGCTCGTAGACCTTAAGGTTAATCGCAGTGCTATGATTATTGTATATTTCATGGGGCTATAAAAAAGGAATCAATACTCCTTGGTGATTTGTTTTTGCCCCGTAAAACAAATCCCCGTGTTGTACATTGCGACCTGCTACAGTTGTTCAACTCTTTGTGGGTCCAGGTGCTTTGAGTCTGGCAATCACCCACCCCCAGTTTTATTGGTATGTGGATGAGACCCTCACTCCGGACAGCCTTCATTCCTCCCTCCTCCGCAGCGAAGTCCATTTCGGGGCGCCACTGCCGTCCTTCTACTCTCTACAAGATCGACCCCTGGAGCAGAGACAAAGGTTCAGGGATTTCGTGGTCCAGTATGCTGGAATTCTGGCTCAACAGTCCACCAGGTTCACTTTTAACCCACTGCTTCTCAATTATATTTCTGTCAATAGGTAGAGGTCACAGGGTGTGGGGGTGTTGACTTCTATCTCGCGAGTGTGAACAGCAATATTCGGCTGCAATGGCAATATTCAGTAAACACCCCGGTCTTTCCGCTAAATTCGCTATGCTATATTTTTTCCGCCAAGATTCACCATGCGCATACTCCACCAATGACGGCGCCACTGCCACCTACTGTAGTGGATGTGCAAATATACTTTATTCTAGTATGGCAAAAAAGCATGTTCCTTGGGGGCACACTTGCCCCACCTCCCCCCCCAGCATCGCACTGCACCCCACTGTTTGAGAACCGCTGCTTTTAACCGAACATGCTGTTGTTACGTTTTAAAATATGCTGTAAGGTATACGTTTAGACCACTGATTAAAGAATCGCCTGGTAACTTGGTGTATTTAGGTTGCTTACATCCAATCAGTGGTCCCGAATAAGTCACTTTACATTAAATTTCAGTGTCGGAGTCTCTTGATCAGTTCAGAGCTTCTCTAACAGAAGGCGAGAACTAGTTGACAGTATTGCCTGAATACTGAGAATCCTGTTATTCCTTTGTTATTATTACTCCAACATGTTAACAAGATTATCCTTCCTTAGTTCGGTTGGATTTTTGCGTTTGTATTTGAAACAAAGGCCTTGACTTTACTTTCATGCGTTTTTTTTTTCCCGAACAAATGATCCCATAGATAATAAAATGGCATAATAGCCTCAATAAAAATAATTATCTCTTGAAGACGGGAAATCGTGCGCTGAGGTGTACTGTAAGTAATATCGTCTGTGTTATAGCCTTTTCGAGCAGTCGTATCAAAAGATGTATTTTGAAATATTCGCCTATTGTTAAGGACAATTTCAAGCTTGAAGCCAAAATGTACCAACCAAATGCCCCAATCACGTTCTATGTCAATTCCCCTTCAGTGAACTCCCATGTCCTTTCTCCTTCAGTCAGTGGAGGTCTTTTACTCTTCAGTGAATCCCATATCCTTCTCCATTTGTAAATCCAGTGTCCTGTCCCATTATGTGAATCCCGTGGCCCCATAACCCCTTAACCCCTTCAGTGTCCTAACCCCATGGTCTTAACCCATTCCTTCAGTGAACCCCATGTCCTCCCTAACCCCTTCAGTGAACCCCATGTCCTTAACCCCTTCAGTGAACTTAACCCATTCAGTGAACCCCATGTCCTTAACCCCTTCAGTGAACCCCGTGTCCTTAACCCCTTCAGTGAACCCCGTGTCCTTAACCCCTTCAGTGAACCCCATGTCCTTAACCCATTCAGTGAACCCCATGTACTTAACCCCTTCAGTGAACCCCATGTCCTAACCCCTTTAGTGAATCCCATGGCCTTGAACCCCATGTCCCTAACCCCTTCAGTGAACCCCATGTCCTTAACCCCTTCAGTGAACCCCATGTCCTTAACCCCTTCAGTGAACCCCATGTCCTTAACCCCTTCAGTGAACCCCATGTCCTTAACCCCTTCAGTGAACCCCATGTCCTTAACCCCCATTCCAGTGAATTCCCTAACCCCTTCAGTGAACCCCATGTCCCTTAACCCCTTCAGTGAACCCCATGTCCTTAACCCCTTCAGTGAACCCCATGTCCTAACCCCTTCAGTGAACCCCATGTCCTTAACCCCTTCAGTGAACCCCATGTCCTTAACCCCTTCAGTGAACCCCATGTCCCTTAACCCCTTCAGTGAACCCCTTCATGTCCTAACCCCTTCAGACCCATGTCCTTAACCATGAATTCCATGTCCTTAACCCCTTCAGTGAATCCCATGTCCTTAACCCCTTCAGTGAACTCCATGTCCTTAACCCCTTCATGAATTCAGTGAACCCCATGTCCTTAACCCATTCAGTGAACCCCATGTCCTTAACCCCTTCAGTGAACCCCATGTCCTTAACCCCTTCAGTGAACCCCATGTCCTTAACCCCTTCAGTGAACCCCATGTCCTTAACCCCTTCAGTGAACTCCATGTCCTTAACCCCTTCAATGAACTCCATGTCCTTAACCCATTCAGTGAACCCCATGTCCTTAACCCCTTCAGTGAACCCCATGTCCTTAACCCCTTCAGTGAACTCCATGTCCTTAACCCCTTCAGTGAACCCCATTGTCCTTAACCCCTTCAGTGAACCCCATGTCCTTAACCCCTTCAGTGAACCCCATGTCCTTAACCCCTTCAGTGAACCCCATGTCCTTAACCCCTTCAGTGAACTCCATGTCCTTAACCCCTTCAATGAACTCCATGTCCTTAACCCATTCAGTGAACCCCATGTCCTTAACCCATTCAGTGAACCCCATGTCCTTAACCCCTTCAGTGAACCCCATGTCCTTAACCCCTTCAGTGAACCATGTCCTTAACCCCTTCAGTGAATGTGAACCCCTTAACCCCTTCAGTGAACTCCATGTGAACCCCTTAACCCCTTCAATGAACCCCATGTCCTTAACCCATTCAATGAACCCCAATTAACCCCTTCAGTGAACTCCATGTCCTTAACCCATTCAGTGAACCCCATGTCCCTTAACCCCTTCAGTGAACCCCATGTCCTTAACCCCTTCAGTGAACCCCATGTCCTTAACCCCTTCAGTGAACCCCATGTCCTTAACCCCTTCAGTGAACCCCATGTCCTTAACCCCTTCAGTGAATCCCACTCCTTGTCCTTAACCCATTCAGTGAATGTCCCATGTCCTTAACCCCTTCAGTGAACTCCATGTCCTTAACCCCTTCAATGAACCTCCATGTCCTTAACCCATTCAGTGAACCCCATGTCCTTAACCCCTTCAGTGAACCCCATGTCCCTAACCCCTTCAGTGAACCCCATGTCCCTAACCCCTTCAGTGAACCCCATGTCCCTAACCCCTTCAGTGAACCCCATGTCCCTAACCCCTTCAGTGAACCCCATGTCCTTAACCCCTTCAGTGAACCCCATGTCCTAACCCCTTCAGTGAACCCCATGTCCTTAACCCCTTCAGTGAACCCCATGTCCTTAACCCCTTCAGTGAACCCCATGTCCCTAACCCCTTCAGTGAACCCCATGTCCCTAACCCCTTCAGTGAACCCCATGTCCCTTAACCCCTTCAGTGAACCCCATGTCCCTTAACCCCTTCAGTGTCCTTAACCCTTCATGTCCTAACCCCTTCAGTCCTTAACCCATTGAATCCCATGTCCTTAACCCCTTCAGTGAACCCCATGTCCTAACCCCTTCAGTGAACTCCATGTCCTTAACCCCTTCAGTGAACCCCATGTCCTTAACCCCTTCAGTGAACCCCATGTCCTAACCCCTTCAGTGAACCCCATGTCCCTAACCCCTTCAGTGAACCCCATGTCCCTAACCCCTTCAGAACCCCATGAACCCCATGTCCCTAACCCCTTCAGTGAACCCCATGTCCCTAACCCCTTCAGTGAACCCCATGTCCCTTAACCCCTTCAGTGTCCTTAATCTCCATGTCCTTAACCCATTCAGTGATGTCCCATGTCCTTAACCCCTTCAGAACTCCATGTCCTTAACCCTTCAGTGAACTCCATTTCCTTAACCCCTTCAGTGAACTCCATTTCCTTAACCCCTTCAGTGAACTCCATTTCCTTAACCCCTTCAGTGAACTCCATTTCCTTAACCCCTTCAGTGAACCCCATGGTCTTAACCCATTCAGTGAACCCCATGTCCTAACCCCTTCTGTGAACTCCATGTCCTTAACCCCTTCAGTGATGTAACCCCCATGTTCTTAACCCATTCAGTGATGTGACCCCATGTCCTTAACCCCTTCAGTGAACCCCATGTCCTAACCCCTTCAGTGAACCCCATGTCCTTAACCCCTTCAGTGAACCCCATGTCCTTAACCCCTTCAATGAACTCCATGTTCTTAACCCCTTCAGTAAACTCCTTGTCCTTAACCCATTCAGATATGTCCCATGTCCTTAACCCCTTCAATGAACTCCATGTCCTTAACCCATTCAGTGATCTCCCATGTCCTTAACCCCTTCAGTGAACCCCATGTCCTTAACCCCTTCAGTGAACCCCATGTCCTTAACCCCTTCAGTGAACTCCATGTCCTTAACCCATTCATGATTTCCCCCTTAACCCCTTCAGTGAACTCCATGTCCTTAACCCTTCAGTGAACCCCATGTCCCTTAACCCCTTCAGTGAACTAACCCCATCATTCCTTAACCCCTTCAGTGAACTCCATTTCCTTAACCCCTTCAATGAACTCCACGTCCTTAACCCCTTCAATGAACTCCACGTCCTCAACCCCTTCAGTGATGTCCCATGTCCTTAACCTCTTTAATGAACTCCTTGTCCTTAACCCTTTCAGTAAACTCCATGTCCTTAACCCCTTCAGTGATGTCCCATGTTCTTAACCCATTCAGTGATGTCCCATGTCCTTAAATCCTTCAGTGAACTCCATGTCCTTAACCCCTTCAGTGAATCCCATGTCCTTAACCCCTTGAATTATTTGGGGTCCATTCCCATTCCCATCCTATTCAATGTGCTTTCTCCTTCAGTAAATCCCCTTTTGCTTCCCTTTCAGTGAATCCGATGTACTTTCCCGGTTACTGAATCCCGTGTCCTTTCCCTGCCGTGCGTTCAGTAAATCTCCTTTTGTACTTTTAGTCATTCCAGTGACCGTTTCCCTCCAGTTAATCCCGTGTCCTTCCCCTTCAACGAACCCTGTGGCATTTACTCTACAGTAAATCCAATGTCCTTTTTCCCCTGCCAGTAAATCCCGTATCCTTTGCCCTTCGGTGAATCTGCTCGTATTTAATGAGTTATCGTTCCTGCCAAGTGACCAAGATTGACTCTGAGAAAGCAGAAAAATAGTTTTTCAGGTATCGTCCATGGTGCCACAAAAACGGGCAGAATACGTCTTTGCGTATGGGGAGCAAATCGTTTTCTCAGTTTAATTGCTCCGTTTCCTTTGTCTTTGACATTTCTTTCCCCCTGCAGTTCTTCGTCACGCTCTTCATCCTTATTTCAGTAAGCCAAAGGTGCTGTAATAGGTGCTCCATATAATTATTCCTTGAAATAGACCTCGTATATGCAGTGATCTAATAAGATAATTTCGTGTTCTTTTATCATATGGTCCATGCTGAGTAATTATCTTTTCTTTTCTTTTTTTTTGGACCTGCCTTTCTGCCTTATCAATTTCCTCTCTTTCCTTGTCCCCGCACATCTCCACCCTGCTGTTCTTTCGCATTTCAGCAAGGTGAAGGTACTGTACGGGGGCACCGAGCTTTTTGATGACGAGGTCAGAAGGACGTTCCACAGCGACATGTTGCTGGCTTTATTCAGCGGTGCCTGTATAGCGGTGCTGGTCTACATCCTGACTTCTTTCTCCTGTAAGGCTTGCACACACTTTAATTAAATCCATTGTGAGTGGGTGAGATTACTCATGAAATCAGCCGCAGACGCCGTATAATATATTGCAGTTTGACTATATTTAGTGCATTCGAAGGCTTTCATTTCTACCCCAACCTCAACCAGATCACAAAAATATAGACCTTTTGGAAAGCTTATTAAACCGTACCGTGACCTCATTACAAGTAAAAATGATTCTTTTTTTTTTTGTATGGAAAATGAATCATTTGATTTAATCTGCCATGTTGCAGGAGCATTACTGGCTTCCTAAGATTTTCTCTTCCTTCTTTTATTCCTTTCTTCTTTCTGTGTAGTGTTTCTGACATTTTTTGGCTTGGCTAGTATCGGCCTGAGCTGCTTGGTGGCTCTGTTCCTCTACCATGTCGTGTTCGGGGTGAAGTACTTGGGCATCCTGAACGGTGTGGCGGCCTTCATCATTATCGGCATCGGTAAGTTATTTACGAGACTGCGAGGTGAGTCCGGGTAAGCATTTTATTCAAAGATCCAGGCAGACAAAGCAGAAATCGTACGTGAACAGACGTCGGGGAAATCAGCAAAATGTATGGGAAGATAAAAAACGAAAAGAAAAAGAATACGGAATAAAAGACGAACTAATCAAGCCAAGGGCAAAATGAAAAACCCACGATAGAGCCAAGCATAAAAAAAAGAAAGAAAACAAAATACATATTGCAAGGTAAAGAAATCGAGACAATACAGAAGTGGGCATTGTAGTGCTGGTGGCTGTTATGAGTGCTGAGCCTCCTGTTTAAAGTACAATCAGCTCCCATCTAGAAAATCCAATAGCGAATAAACAGAAATACAAATACAAAATAAGACAAATAAACATATTTATTTATTTATTTATTTTGTTTGTTTTTTTACTGTTGAACTATGAAGTATCGGATACTTGTTGTAACATTTAAATCTCGAAACGATTCTTGGGTGCATTTTTATTTTTCACCCAGCAATCTGCCAGGACCTTCCTTGCATCAAATCTGCCAGGACCTTCCTTGCATCAAATCTGCCAGGACCTTATGAGCGAATCTAAACAACTGTTTGCACGATTGTAATAAACCTATATGTTGCGAGCGAGGTGTCACGACCAGCATGACTACGCATCTGCGGATGGTTCGCCGTTTTGGAATCGAAAGAGGGAATCACTAAGAATCGGAATCGATTCAAATCCAAATGATTCCCGATCCGAGCTCTTTGTCTTTATGCCAAATACTGGAATGCTTTTATTGTGAAAATATGCTTTTATTGTGAAATATTCATTCATTCATTCATCTTCTACCGCTTTATACGATCTTCCCTCGGGTCACGGGGAGTCTGTGCCTATCTCAGGCGTCTATGGGCATTAAGGCAGGATACACCCTGGATGGAATGCCAACCCATCACAGGACACACACACACACACACACACACACACATTCATACACTAGGGACAATTTTCCAAGGTGCCAATCAACCTACCGTGCATGTTTTCGGACCGGGGGGAAACCGGAGAACCCGGAGAAAAACCCCCTGAGGCACGGGGAGAACATGCACAAACTCCACACACACACATGGCCGAGACGGGACTCGAACCCGGACCCTGGCGGTGTGAGGCGAACGTGCTAACCACTAAGCCACCGTGCCTCCATGTGAAATATTCAGGCACGCCAAAAATATTGTGAACGAACTACCAGATGTTTCTCAACCCCAAAAGAGTGGAGCGGAACGGAAATTTAAATAAGCTGTAATAGCATTAATAAAACTATTAGCCCGTTTTTCAAACTTGAATGTCATACCCTTATTCTGTGATGTGTGTATTCGTTCTTGTTCAGTGCGTCGTCCTCGACCCTTCCAGTGTCTCCAGTGTCCTTCCCCCTTCGTTAAATATCCTTTAATGTTAAGTGAATCCTTTTAAACGCCGTGAATTCTGCTTTTATTCATCTGGGGTCCTTTCTCCTTCTCATTCACTAAACCATGTGTCCTTTCCCTTCGAAGTCACCCCCTCTACATGTCGTTACCTCTTTAGTAAAGCCTTCAGTGAATCCAGTGTCCTTTCACCCTTTAGTAAGTCCCATATCCTTTCCTTTCAGTGAATTCTGTGAAAAATGGAAAAATGGTGACTGATCGGGGGGTCTGGGGGGGGGGGGGGGGGTTATTTTTATTCAGTCCCCCATATCCTCTCCCATTTAGTAAAGTCTGTCCTTTTCTCTTCAGTGACCCTCGTGTCCTCTCCCACTCCAGTGAATCCAGTGATCTTTCCGCTTCAGTGATATGCCAGTAGCCATATCACCTTGTTGCCCACTGACGCTAAGCAGGGATGAGCCTGGTTAGTACCTGGATGGGAGAAAAGGTTGTTGCTGGATGAGGTACTAGTGTGGGTACTTACACTGTGGTTTGTGTTGGTCATAGAACCCCAGTATAGTGACATGGTGAGACGTTAAATCGAGGTCCTGACTGGTTGTTAAAAATCCCATAATTTCTTTCGAAAAAGAGTGGGCCAAATCCGCCCATTGGCCTCTGACCATCATGGCCTCCCATTGGCCTCCCTATATTTACTGATTGGCACTAAGTAAGCTGGTGTGTGGTGGGCGTTCTGGCGCACGATGGCTGCCGTCGCATCATCCAGGTGGATTCTGCACACCACTGGTGGATGAGGAGATTATATGTAAAGTGCTTTGAATGTCCAGAAATGCACAATATAAATGTAATGAAGTATTATTATTATTATTATTATTATTATTATTATTCATTGTGTCCTTTCAGCCTTTAGTGAATCATGTATATTTTCCCTTCAGTGCCATTTTTCCCATTTTTTTCAGTGATCTGGGGTCCTTTCCCCTTCTTATACAGTGAACCCCTTCAGTGACCCCATCCATGTCCTCTCCCATTTAGTAAAGTCTGTGTCCTTTTCCCTCATATCCTTTCCCACTCAGTGAATCCAGTGAGCTTTCTGCATCAGTGAATCCAGTGTCCTTTCACCCTTCAGTGAATCCAGTGTCCTTTCAGCCTTTAGTGAATCCAGTGTCCTTTCACCCTTCAGTGAATCCAGTGTCCTTTCAGCCTTTAGTGAATCCAGTGTCCTTTCACCCTTCAGTGAATCCAGTGAGCTTTCCCTTTAGTGAATCCAGTGAGCTTTTTGCATCAGTGAATCCAGTGTCCCTTCACCCTTCAGTGACCTTTCCCTTCAGTGCAACTGGCTCCTTTGCTCTTCTATGCACCGGGGTCCTTTCTCCATTCGAGAATTGGGGTCCAACTGGGGTCGGATAATTCCAGTAACCTTTCCTTTCCAGTAACTACAGTGTGCAGTGCATTGTGTTTGAGGGTTAACTCTACGTAGACACTCAACTCACCATGTATTACTAAAATACTATTCAGCCATCCACACTCAACACACGATTATCACAAATCCGAATCCCCGAGCCGCTGCCGCAATCAAATTCTTTTAACGGCTCAACAAAACGCGAGGCGTCTCCAACTTTCGAAAGCGCTGTAGCCTGGGGAAATTCCCAAAGCGCAGAGTTTGCCATTGACACGAAGCCTTTATTACAGGGGAAAAAGGCTCTGTAAGGCGCACTGAGCCTTTTTTCGGGACGGTTGTGTAACTCTTGTGTTTCTTGAGTCTATTTTATTAAACTTAAATCCCTCTCAATCCCTTTTTCCTTTTCTCCATCTGTTTCCAGGGGTGGATGATGTGTTTGTGTTTATCAGTACGTTCAGGCAGGCAGCTCATGTCGCAGGAGCCGAGCAGCGCATGATCCATACAGTGAAGACGGCGAGTCGAGCAACCTTCCTCACCTCCTTCACCACGGCGGCCGCCTACGCGGCCAACGCCTTCTCTCAGGTACGGATACAGCACCTATACAGCTTCAGCACCCGCAGTTATTTACAACCCAACTTTATTATTTGATAAAAATGCTGCATTTTGGTTTCTTTTATTTACTTTTTTATACATCTTATCGTCTAAAACATTGCTGAACAAATGCAGTGGATCAGTAAATAAAACATATATATAAATATAATTTATAAAATATAAAATATATAAATAGATGGTGTGTATATAAATATAAAATATATATAATTTTGAAATAAATATGTTGCATTTTGTTTGTTTTGCTGAACATCCAGACTTGCAATGTGTAGGAATCGATTGCTTGGAAGGACTTGGATGAAAGCCTGCTGTTTGAATACAAATAACTACCATTTTGAAAATTCAATAGAGGAACAAACAAAAATACAAAAGAATTGGTTTTGGGGTAAAATAACAAACTATATATATATATGTCTCTAATATATATATATATATATATATATATATATATATATATATATATATATATATATATATATATATATATATATATATAGACATAACTTCTAATACATATACAACATTAGCATATTTACTTACAATAAATATCAGATTTATTTATCATTTATGTAACAAATTTATTTATGTTTGTATACATAATGTCTATATATATATATATATATATATATATATATATATATATATATATATATATATATATATATACATAGTTAATGCATCACACATTAAACGTCGTTTAAAACACCACATTGAGTTTGGTTTCACTACTATTAAACATATTTGTCCATGTCGATAAGTAATATTAAAAACTTGAAAAGTATTTATTTATTGTACGTTTAAAACAGATTTTAAAAAAACAACATGTGATTATTACGTTGCAATTCCACATTAAACACAATAATAATAATATTATTATTATTAATAATAATAATAATAATAATAATAATAATAATAACGGGCGCGGTGGTTTAGTGGTTAGCACGTTCGCCTCACACCTCCAGGG
This sequence comes from Kryptopterus vitreolus, assembly GCA_030449085.1. Taxonomy (NCBI): domain Eukaryota; kingdom Metazoa; phylum Chordata; class Actinopteri; order Siluriformes; family Siluridae; genus Kryptopterus; species Kryptopterus vitreolus. Next base: position 35,537,968 of record JACRUU010000005.1, read on the forward strand.
TCCAGGGTGTGTGTGTGGCGTTTGTGCATGTTCTCCCCGTGCCTCAGGGTTTTTTTTCTCCGGGTTCTCCGGTTTCCTCCCCCGGTCCAAAAACATGCACGGTAGGTTGATTGGCACCTTGGAAAATTGTCCCTAGTGTGTGTGTGTGAGTGTGTGTGTGTGTGTGTCCTGTGATGGTTTGGCATTCCATCCAGGGTGTATCCTGCCTTAATACCCATAGACGCCTGAGATAGGTACAGACTCCCCGTGACCCGAGGGAAGATCGGATAAAGCGCTAGAAGATGAATGAATGAATGAATAATAATAATAGCAAGTCTCTGTGTTCAGTGTATAGAATGGATAAAGACTCCGGGGAATGCTAATGAGCCCCACTCTGAACGATGTTTTTGCATCTCAGAAGAGTGTCAGATTAAATAATCCGTAATAACGCGGAAACATTAACAAAACTATAAAGAAGTTTTATTATTTATTTTATTGGACTTTCCTACCGTGATGTTTATTCAGTCTCTGAAAATGAAAACAGGGTGAATTATACAATATGTTCAGTAAAGGAAGAGACAAAAGACGCCGCATAATTAGAAGTATATTTGACACTCAGCTTCTCGGCTCCTCTTCATACATTATGTATGCAGATCCCGGCGGTGCATGACTTTAGTCTGTTCATGTCTCTCATCGTGAGTTGCTGCTGGCTCTGGGTGTCCATTCTAATGCCCGCCGCTCTCTGCGTATGGAATCGCTGCGCCGCTGCCCGCTCTGACGCCTGTCCAAAATGGTAACGTACTCGCAAGTGATACGATGTGTGACGCTAAAAGTGTTAATATGACATTATAAATAAGACACAGTTGTAATCTCACACACTGCTATTCTTATTACTGTAGGTGGAGTACACTGAATACACTCTCGGCCAGTCTCAGCCCTCTTTCTGACGAGGACGACGATGTGGCTCTTTTGACCGTAGAGACAGATCCGGGTGTGTTTCATCTATCTATCTATCTAAATATCTATCTATCTATCTAAATATCTATCTATCTATCTCTCTATCTATCTATCTATCTATCTATCTATCTATCTATCTATCTAAGATCGATCTATATCTATCTACTACCATTCTATCTCTCTATCTATCTATCTATCTATCTATCTATCTATATCTATTGTATATACACACTCTATCTATCTATCTATCTATCTATCTATCTATCTATCTATCTATCTATCTATCTATCTATCTATCTATCTATCTCAATATCTATCTATCTATCTATCTATCTATCTATCTATCTATCTATCTATCTATCTATCTATCTATCTATCTATCTATCTATCTATCTATCTATCTAAATATCTATCTATCTATCTATCTATCTAAATATATGCTATCTATCTATCTATCTATCTATCTATCTATCTATCTATCTATCTATATCTATCTATCTATCATCTATCTATCTATCTATCTATCTATCTATCTATCTATATATCTATCTATCTATCTATCTATCTATCTATCTATCTAAATATCTATTGTATATACACACACCATCTATCTATCTATCTATTTATCTATATCTATCTATCTATCTATCTATCTATCTATCTATCTATCTATCTATCTATCTATCTATCTATCTATCTATCTATCTATCTATCTATCTATCTATCTATCTATCTATCTAAATATCTATCTATCTATCTATCTATCTATCTATTTGTATCTATCTATCTATCTATCTATCTATCTAAATATCTATTGTATATACACTACACCATATATCTATCTATCTATCTATCTATCTATCTATCTATCTATCTCTATCTATCTATCTATCTACTGGATATACACACACTATCTATCTATTTATCTATCTATCTATCTACTGTGTATATGCTCACACCATGTATCTATCTATCTCTCTGTCTATCTCTGTCTGTCTGTCTATCTGTCTATCTATCTATCTATCTATCTATCTATCTATCTATCTATCTATCTATCTATCTAAATCTATCTATCTATCTATCTTTATTTGTTGTTGTTGTTTTTGTTTTTTTCTCTATGGCGTACGTTGTGGTTTATTCAGTTAGAAGATGCTTTATATGAAATGCACAATAATAATAATAATAATAATAATAATAATAGTAATAATAATAATATGATAATTAGTTTCTGAATGCTGTGATGTTTTTCTATTTGTTTAATGCTTATGTACTTAAATATCTGCAAAACCTTTATAAGCCTTTATGAAACTGAGAGCTGCTTTATGGGTCATACAAGCAGCTTTCCCAGTTTAACAACATCGGAACACATTTTCTTTTAGTTATTATTATTATTATTATTAATGATTAATGACACGTATCTTTTGGAATTTTTATGAATGTTTATGATTTCCCACAATAATCATCA